>NIPM01000030.1:12615-277615 GCA_002738285.1 Holacanthella duospinosa
CTTTATTATTTTATTAGTTTAGCAAAGAGTATTAGTTTTTTATGCCTTAAATCTATTACCTGAAACGAAAGTCCAGAATTAGCTTGTAGTTGAAGATTGTAAATACAATCAAAAACTTATACAATTTGTAAAACAATCACATTAATTGTGATTTCTTAAATGAGAAGGAATAAAAAATTTAAGTAAATCAAAAGTTGGTCACAAGTTTAAATACCTAACTCTTAACATTAGCACTAGCAACGCAAAAGCCCGACCCTCCAGTTATTGAGAACAGAGAATGCAGAATACAAAAATTATCTGGGTATAGTAATTTGTGATTTTGTGTCCGTTGCTGTTGGTAGGACTAGCCTATTTTTGACTCTGCTCAGTTCATTTATTTTAAAAATTTCACTTTTGAATTATGTTCATTTTGCGCCATCATCCTTTACCATCCGGCAAATCTTATGTTGTGGCGGAATGGTTTTTGACACAAATGGGTTTCCGCCACAACATAGATTTCTGTCAACTGGTGAAAGCTTGCTTTCACCATCACTAAAAAACTTGAAACACCCTGTATAATGTTGCGTCATTTGTAATAAATCGTGGAGACCCAGATTATGGGATAGACAACCGGGGGGGGGGGGGGAAGTGGAAGTGAAGAAAGAAGTGAAGAAGAGAAGAAAGTACAAAAAGTGAATTTGGTTGTCCTCGGCGATAATCGAAACAGTGATAGTAATACAGATTGATTGATATAGTTACATAAGATTGGTTAGATATACAGTGTGTATTAGTAACAAATGAACGGGGATACCCACTCTAACCAACCCTCACCCAATCTCACTATCAGTTATAGGCATCGATTCGCGGTTTGATATTCAAATTTTTGTTTTATTGTTGTAATATTTAAGTCGAGAAGAGAAGGATGAAATCAAAATTTGTTTGATAACCTGTATAAATTTTAGCTAATAATTTCTGTCTTTTCCGAATTAGTGATTTTTAAGTTTTCTTTGTTGATTTATGCGGTGTATTAATTATTATAAAATTCCATTACCGTTATCCAAACGAGTCATATCAGCAAATAATGGATGCTGCGAAATGTAAGACAGGGATTTTACAATCGACTGAATCATTATTTGGTAATGGATGGAGGACACTTCGAACAAATGATTCATTAACGAGAGGTAATTTGGTAGACTTAATTTAAGATATTCATAAAATATGACAGTAACAAGGGAATGCGTAGAAGTGTGGAATAGAAAAGCGTTAGTTAGATTCGGATATATTCGTTCAGTATATCATCGCTTTATGTTAAGTCACTCCTGTAACCAGATTTGTTGCACATAACTGATGGTGGGATTGGGCGAGGGTTGGTTAGAGTGTGTATCCCTGTTCATTCGTTACTAATACACACTGTACAGAGAGTCTATACATTAGTGTCCCTATAGCCGAGGTGCTTTCGTTTTTGTATGCTTCTCCCATTCACTCAAATGTCGAAAATGGTGTATAGGTACTATATAGGGACTCGGCTATAGGGACACTAATGTTTAGATACCCTGTATATAGTATAGGTAATACAGTGAGTCTATTTGAAACCTCCGATAAACAAAAATTTGATAACATGGCGATTCAAAAATTCGTGTTTCCAACAGTGGTGATCGGTCATTATCAGGTCCGCTCTGATTAAGTGATTTTGTGTTTAAAAAATGATTTCATTGAAATAAATAAATAAAGTGTGTTCAAATAAGAAGACGAAATTTTTGCAAAATGATTTTGTGAGAAATTAAAAATTGGTTGTATGTCCAGCAATTTGAAACATTTTGAAGTTACTGAAAATCATTTCTATGAAAGTTTTGTTAATTTTATTGGTCAAAAAGTGTCACACAAGTCTAATTTGTGAGAGATTTTGGAACTCTAGAACGGTTATTTCGCTTTCTTATCCGAAAGTAGTGTTTAAAAAAAAGATTCAGCTTGTTTAACTTTAACATTATATGAAACGCCGCTGAAACAGTTGCGAGACTAATGTACATTTTGTACTTATTGAATGCAGTACCTTTTACTTCTAAAAACTAAAGTAAAATACAACTATTTTTCAAAACTCTTATAAGAATTGTTTAACCTTTAGTATATAAGCAGCATGAGTTAGTATAAAAGGTCCATTGAAAAACAAGCATGGCTGCCATGCTATGTAGTTCTATATCCCCATGAAGATGGTGTTTATGGCATGTACATGGCGTCGAGTATATATACTCGACGCCATCTTCTACACTTATGGCTACCATTGAAGATGGCCGTTTATGATATACTTGCAATTCTATTATTATTTTTTTTACAAGTGAAGGAAAAGTGAAGTTTTTTTTTTTACTTTGGGATGAAATTCAAGTTTATGGAGCAGGATAATAATAATCATCTTGAATTTTTTTACATGAGTATAGAAAAAAAGGGTCAAGATTCTCAGTTGATTTTAGGGGGGGAAACCTTTTTTTATATTTTGATTGGGGATTTCGCCTGATTAATTTTAAGTTTAGTTAATCAAACATTACAACACTGTGTTTTATATCAAAATCTTCATAATCGTGCACACTTTAATATAACGTTAAAAAAAATTTATATTTAAGATAAGGTTTGGGATATATTTGTATTCGAGTGATTAGCCAAAACTGAAATATTTTGGTTTTTGGGGTCACCAGTGACCTAGGTCAATGGGAATTCAATTAAATAAATTAAGACGCTCAATTCTTGATTAGTTGGCTAATTCTAACCTTTAGATTTTTATTTCAGCTAAAACGAAAACATTTTGATTTTCTGGGTCACCAATGACCTAGGTCAATGAAAATTCAATAAAATCTATTAACATGTTGATTAATTGACTAGTTGGCTAATTTTAGCCATTAGTTTTTAATTTCAGCAAAATCTGAGATATTTTGAATTTTAGGGGTCACCAGTGACCTAGGTCAACTACAAGTAAATACTATAATATGTTTAGCTGAGACATCACAGTGACCAAGGTGTAATGACTTGAATAAATGTCAAGTCAATTCACAATTAATTTTTAATTTCGACGAAGTTGTGGTACGTGTTGGCAACATCCATTGTTTTCGAAAGCCACAACCGTCAAACCAGAAAAAATATGAATCCACATCAACTTCATAAAATTGACATTATTGAGGAAGAACTACCCTGGAATAGTTTACGGGTTGAGGATAGGAAGAAGGATTTTGGTATTTTTAAGATCTTTAGGACGACTGCGGAGGCCGTAGTTCCTTTTGATGCAGTTTTTTCGGCATGTGGTAGAAAAATACCTAATGATGTAAATTCCACTCCTAGATAAGTGTAGCTGGGAATGATGTCAATGTTGTGACCTCTCCGATTAAAGTGGTCAAGCTTTGAGGTTCTTCCCTTTCTTCTGAATATCACCACCTATGTTGTATTATAGTTCACTGAGAGTCCCATTAAGCTAAAGTATTTAGCCACCATGTCAATTGTGTACTGTAACTCTTCTTTTGATTGCGCAATCAGTACCATGTCATCTAGAAAGAATAGAAAATGAAGAATTTGATTATTCATTTTAAGACCAGAGTGAAGTTATGCCTTCGATAAAAAGGTTGAAGAACGTTGGATTTGCTGATTCTTCTTCTATTACTTCTTTGGTTATTTCTATTTTTCAGAGCGCTCTGTTCCGCATTTAACGAATGCTGAGGCTTGTTGATATATGCTTTCAACGATTTTTGTGTATTTTGAAGATACACCACATTGATGAAGAGTAGTACAGAGTAGGTTATGGTTAGATCAACAATGGATCACCATAAAACCCGGCTATATAAACTGAACCTATTTCTATAACTAAAAACTTTTTAATACTTTTAACAACGCGCAATTTTAACACTAAATTCTAACAATCATTACAACTCCTTCACATTATAATACAAAAAATGCAAGAAATGTAAAAACCTAGCACAATATGTGTATTTAGGGTATTTCTTAAGAATAAATTGAATTGAATTGAATAGATGTATCAAAGGCTTGCTTTGAATCTACAAAACAGGCGTATAATTTTTTGTTTGGAGTAATTGCATTTGTACGGCGGCAGCGAGTTGTACTGTTCAGCCGTACAAAAATGTGGTCGACTGTGCCTTTGCCTTTGCGAAAGCCAGGTTGGAATTGAGATATCTTATGATTTTGTTCAATCCAATTATTCAAACAGTTGTTAAGGACAGTAGTAAAGATTTTAAGGATTGTATTGAGGAGTGAAATGGGGCTGTAGTTGGCTTGGTCTTTATTATTTCTTTTCTTGTGTATTGGAACCATACGCACTTCGCACGATATTGATAGAGCCGTTCCCAGGTCATATATTGAGCTGAGTATTTCGGCGAGTCTGGTGAGTGATTTTGATTTGAGTATTTTCCGTATCTCGTTTGGAATTGTGTCGATTCAAGCTGCTTTCCGAGTTTCAGGGTCTTCAAAGCGCTTTGTATTTCAGCGTCAAGGTACTCGTCTTTTATGTTTGTGGTAGAAGGGGTAGAAAAGTTTGACTTCATTGGTGGATCGGACAGGTTTTTGAAGTGGTGGAGCCATTCACTTTTGGCTATTTCAGGGAATTGTTGTTGATTGGGTGGTTTTAGTGATTTGACCTTGTTCCAGAATTTTGTAGGATTGGATATGTTGTGAAGTTTCTTGCATTTGATTGATGTGTTGCTCCTGCTTGGTGACACATGTGTGGTGATCATCTTTCTTTGCTAGGAGAAACTGTGTTTAGACAAACTGGTTTCTGCTTCTATTTTGATTAGCATTCGGATGCTCAGCTCACTCATCCCATATGCGTCATAGATAAATGTGTCACAATATATCATTAAGCAATTTAAAAGTCGATTCACACCCATTTGTTTCAATGTTTAGGCAAAGTACCTCCTTAGAAAAACCAATTAAACTCGCTTATTTTAAAATTAATTTAAACAAAGTTGCTATTTGTCTCTGTGAATAAATATTATCACATATGATTCAGAATCACATGGCCTTAATTTTAGCATCATTCTGGTTTCATTAGAAAAGCAAGAGAATTTGACAAATAATTATGTTGAGGAAGAACTACCCCCTCATTACCCTTCGTGAGATAAGACGGGGAGAAGGGGGATGATATGACCGTCTGGTCCCCCGCACTACTCAGTGTAGTATCTGTCAATTTTGAGTTTCAATCATCGAAATTGTTCTTAGTATTAAAAATAATCAATTTTTATTGAAATCTTGACAGTTTCCTTGTCTGGAAAAAAGTGTAAGTACACTGGGTTAGGAGCTATGGCAACCCACATATGAATATTTTCTTTAGATGTGGTTTTGCATGGATACACAAATGAGGTTATGGAAGTGGCCCAGATTTTCATTTTCCTTTGATATTCTTGTAGTGGATAAAAATTGATTCTTGCTGATCAAGCTTGCTGATTAGCTGATTAACGGACACAAGCTACATACAAAAAATTGCTTTAAGTGAGCCTGAGCAGCACAACGCAAGAATCGTGGCTGAGGCTACTTTTTTTTCTACTAAGCTAAGGCTCTCTATTTTTTACTGACCCGACTCAATTTTAAGGCCTTTTATTGCGGCAGAGTAAGCTTCGGCTCATGACCCCGGCTCAGAGCATCATTATAAAAAATGCCAATAATTGAAGAACATTGCATTTTGCTGAGTGTAATTTATTGAGAAAATGCGACAATTTGAACATGTTGTGACTATATCTGTCTGACCCACAGGTCAGACTGAAACCCAACCGGAAACAAAAACCACTGTTCTATAATCACCGAGAACTAGAACAAATAAACATACACTCACGACAACCAACAACGCAATTTTTGCTTTTAAAAGAATAAACCTTTTGTTTATCGAAAACCGAAACTGTTTTACTTTACGTCAACCTCATTTCAGTTTTCGTCAAACGCGTTTCAGTTTTTACTAAAGTCATAACCCTCACCAAACTCCATAGTCCATACACACTCTAAGGACGCAGACACTCACCAACACCAAACACACCAAGTCAAAATCCGCCAGAACTCAAACACCAAACATGCGCCAAAAACGAAACACCCATCAAACTCCAAGCACGAGTCAAAAGCCAAACACCCATCAAACTCCAAACACGCGCCAAAACCCAAACACCCACCAGAGAAAGTCTAAACGCGCGCCAAATCCCAAACACCACCAAAGAAAGTTTAAACGCACGCCAAATCCAAAACACCCACCAAAGAAAGTCTAACCACGTGCCAAAACCCACCAAAATCCAAACACGCGTCAAAGTTTTGGTGTGTCAATAGAGTTTGGTATGTTTGTAGTGAGACTGATGCTCGAAATGGTGTAGTGTGTTTTGACATGAATCTCCCCCCACAGCTAAGATATTTATGAAAACCTCTCATAGCAACCTTTCTTTGTCTCCTCTTAAAACTGTTTGTAAGCAAGCAAAGGTAACAAAAACCCTCCCGCAAATTTTCTCAAATCTCTAATGCTACAGACCAAGGTTGATTAACGTTTAGCAAGGTTGCTATGAGGAATTAATCTAAACTCACTATCATAAGGTTAGCCAGTAACTCAATTTTTTTCAAAATTAATTTTTTGAGCTCTGGTTGCCTGCAGGCAACCAAAATTTCTATATTGCAAGAGTTGTCAAGGTAATTTAACAAAAAAAAATCTAATTTTTGTATTTATTTATAAAAAATTTTTTTCTCCCAATTTCTGAGTTTCTAGTAATAATTCCTATATATAGTAACTATAGAAAGCGAAAAACTTTATTGTTTATTTGACTTTGTTGATTGTTATTTCCAGGGTGATTTTAGGTTGTTTGTTGTCGCTTCGCTGTATAGGGTGGAGACATTCCCATCTCTATAACATTACGCGAAAAGTTCAAAGATACGGGACCTTTTCTGCAAAAACTCTCAAACCTCTGATTCACAGGTTTCCAAGACAAATTTTGAGATGTAGATTTATCTTAAAACTTTTTGTGCTATAATAAGTAAATTGAAGCCCGTTCTGCAAGAAGAGCACTTGTTTACAAAAAAAAAATCAAAATCTAAATTTCCATGGAGAAATAAACAGCAACAGTTCAACACTGTAATAAGACTACTTCTGTGATTCAAATATTTACTATATAAAATTTTATAGAAACCTTCCTTACAATTTCATTTCCTATTCTATTTCCTGTGCTATTTTTTAATGCTTTTTTCAAAATTCTCAAGATTTTTTTAATGTTCTTTTTTTTCTTCGCTTCATTTTTGTCAATTCCTGCCTTCTTATTTTTTCTCGCTTCTATCCTTTGTTTCTTCTTCACTGCTAATTTTAAACTTTCTAAAGTTTCTCCAACCTGAAATGAGATTGGAATTTGCTAAGTTGTATATCAAATTTATCCATATGAATGTTTAAATGTTTAAATGTTTATTGCTTATTATCTAAGGTTTGAGGTGTATGCTTGGAAAATTTTGAATTGATTCGTCAAGTTTTCACGAAATGAACGCTGTGAATCAAAACCATTATTTGAGTCTTTGTCTAGCCGCTTTCCCACTCGACTTCGAAATTGGTTATTGGAAGTTTGGATCATTTCATTTTGTCACCACTACTCGGATCAATCTGAAATTAGGCAAAGGTATGTAGAAACGGATTTGGAGGATGTTTTTAGAATGGTGTTCGGAAATATTAATAATTTTTACGACTTTGATAAAAAAATTTTTTTTTCTCTATTATTTCTTTATTGGTCGTGAACTAAGTCAACTCTGTATGCCACCAAAAACTTTAGAATTTAATTTAAATTTTATGAAGTATGTGCCTGAACTAATTTTGAGAATGCATTTTTGGTTAGATTCAAATTGCATCAAAATGTAATTTGGCTGACTGCTCAAAAAATCAAATATTTAATTTTCACTTTTTTTCAACTCACACTCGCCATTGCGTTATTATTCATCGGTTCAGTTTCTACTTTCGGATGAATACCGTGGTTGCAAGGTAATTCTGTAGGTTTAGGAAATACGATGCAAATAAAAATTTAAAATTTTACATAAAATATAATTAGAAAAAAATTTTTTACACTAGTGTCAATTTTTGGTGGAATGACAAGTATTAATTTAATTTAACACCATTAGGAAAGAATAGAAAATATTTGAAAGCTGCAATGAAATTTTTGTTCATCAATCTTTTCGTAAACCATTGAAATTACAATGTGAAATTGCGTTTCTACACACCCTTGCCTAATTTCAAACAGATTCGATTAGCTGTGAGGATATGAAACTTGATAATTATAACGCGTTTTTTATAATTTAAACTACGATTAGTCAATTTAGAAGCGGAGTGGCACAGCGACGAAATTAAGATACCAATGTAATTTGTTAAAGTTGTTCATTATTCCTACTGGTTGAGCAAATCAAGCGATTACTCTAAAATTCTGTAAAGTTCAAACCTAGTACATGGCTAATGCCTGTCTAATCTTTACATATCCTGGTCAACACATGTCACTTGACATGTGCGACTGTTTTGTGGATTTTGTTGGACTCGATTAATGTAAATCACATTATTAAATCTCACTTTAAGTCGATGAATGGGAAGTGCCGTTAGCGTTCTAACAAATCAACTGAAGTGACTTGAACTGACGTGGGATGACGTGAAGTAACTTGAATTAAAATGACGTGACATTAAGTGACTCGAAGTTACTTGGTGTTAGCTGGAATGACGAGCTGATGTTTAGTGACGAAATGAATTTGAATGACTTGACCTGAGAACAGTGACTGGACTTACTTCAACGAACTAAAATGACCTCAAACAAGATTTGATGAGAGGACGGCGAAAATTATTTGTTGAGAGAATGAAACAGAGATTTAAAAAAAGAAGTTGTTAAGTCAATGACCCTGAAGTTGCTTTGCTACCTTGCATTTAAGAATCTTAATCTTATTACCAAAAAGATCCAAAAGAGCAATATGTCCAACAACATTTTCTCTATATTTTTAGTTTTAACTCATTCCAATAAAAATACAGACATTATGAGAATGGTTGACTGTTGCCAAATTAAAGTGTAAATTATTTATTTAATTTAGTAAACAAGTGCTCTACTTGCACAACGAGCTTCAATTGATGGTTATTACCTCCCACCGTTGTTTGGCATTTGTTTGTCAACAAACTTCAGGTACAGAAAAGGTCCCGTATCTTTGAACTTTTCGCGTAATGTTATAGAGATGGGAATGTCTCCACCCTATACAGCGAAGCGAGAACAAACAACCTAAAATCACCCTGGTTATTTCTTCAAAAAATTAATTTTGAAAAAGAATTATTCAGGGTGATTTTAGGTTGTTTGTTGTCACTTCGCTGTATACAGCGAAGCGACAACAAACAACCTAAAATCACCATGGAATTATTGAGTTACTGGCTAACCTTATCATAGCCAGTTTAGATTAATTCCTCATAGCAACCTTGCTACAGACGTTAATGGCAATAAAAAACCTTATAAAAACTAAACGACAACAATGTAAAATTTTCTTGGGTATTTAGCAAAAAAAAAAAAATTTTTTTAATCTTTATTCGGCTAAAAACTTCATTTCGTTAAACGAACGTGTAAAGAAATAATTGCTGACGACAATAAAAGGATGGCCCAGGTCCAAACAAAGCAAGAATTTTATCCAGGTGACGAAGTCTGTATGATTCGGGACGGACATCTTGCTTTTGGAATACTGACACAAAAGAAAATTCAAAATAGTCTAGAGGCTTGGAAAATTGGATGGAATTACACTGTGAATAACGAGATAAATCTAGCTTCAAACGTAAAAACAAGATTTGATTATAATGAGGATACTATTCAATAGTTTTAGAATGAACTTAGAGTAAATGAATGAGTACTTAATCGTGTGGCTATAACGCTTTATTAATTTCTCAGTTGACCCTCACACATAGACCACTTTATGTCGGATGCAAGGTGAGACGAAGGAATGAGGAGGCAAGTCCAATAGGTCTCTGCCGAAATGTGTCACTTTTCGCCGACTTGCGCCTAGTTGGAACAAATACGATCTTGGAGTCTATTAACATTTCTGATTTCACGCACTTGAAGGTAAAATTATAGAATGAGTTATGAACGATGAATCTATCCAAAATTACTCATTTGATTAATTAGGAGTTCAATCAAAAATCAGTAGTATATCTCGACGGATGGCTTGGTATTATTACTCACACCGAACGCACAGCGACTGTTGCCCTACCAAATAAACAATCTATCAAAGTACCACTGTCGGAAATTCACCCCCCAAACTTACTTATGGTAGATTTACCTTGGATAAGCGAAATTGTCAAGAGTAAGATTAGTCGCTCGACAAAACTTGACAGATACTGTTTAGAGAATCCAGTGAAAGGAATTTCAGGATCGTCCTGCAGAACACTGTTCCTTAAAGACTTGGAGGTTAGGTCATTGATTTTAATTCATATTAATTTCTTAAATGTAGTTTATCCTATTCTAACAAGGTGGAATCAGTGAAAGTTTCATGGCGACATCAAATCGACTTGATGTGTCCTGATCCACCTCGTTGTACTTTGGAAGCCTCACGTCTTTTAAAACTCAAACTTGTTACCGAAGAGTCAGGAGCAGACGCAGCATTCCAAGTAGGAAATCTCGGAAGATACAAGCTTAGTGTGTCCAATGAGTTGATTGGATTTGAAGAATACGAGAGAAATTTTGTCAAGAAATATCTTCCTTGCCAGTTGACAACCTTGGATAGAACTACTCGAGCCTACCCCGATCGAGCCTACCTTGAAAATCCAGAAGAAGTAGTTGTTCCTGAGAAATTATATGTAGTCGAAATAGTTCACCTTTCAGGAACGGCAGATGTGATGTGGGAGGTAACAAATACATGAAAGCTATAATGGGTTTAATTTATTCCAATGAAATATGTTTTCTCTGATTTAGGATGGAAAAATGGACTTTGTTCGTAGCACTGATTTGGTAAACATTATAGATGAACGTATGCTCATCAACCTCTCCAAAATGATGGACTTTGTCTACTCCCGTAAAATTCAACGTCCAATGGGAGAAGTGTACGCTGTTGTACAACGTACTGATCTCACAAGTAAGATTATGATACCGGAATCAAGATTTTATCATTTTTTAAAAGAAATTACTGTTGGTGGTGGTAATGTACAGAACCACAGTGTAACGATCTTTGGATAGATTTGGTTACTATCGTCTGCTTTTTAATAAGTCATACACTTTCCTCTTTCGACTTTTTCCTCTTTGCTGCCGTTTATTTACTCTCACCGACAAGAACCACCAAGTTATACATAACTGGGCAAATATGTTCGTATCAGTTTCTAAAACTGAAACAGTGACCTAGGTAAAACAGATTTGACTTATTTGTAAAATACCCATCTCACGAATTCGTGTGAGTAATTTGTCAATCGATCGGAAATTTAGCATAGATTGATATGACATCCATTTTTAGCGGTCAGGTCAAATTTTGCAAAAAAATTGTGAATTTGTGCCAAGAAAAAATATCTTCATTCAATCTCCATCTCACCTCCATTTTCATCTTAATTTTCACTTTGGAGTTAATATATACTCCAATTTAAAATACAAGAAAAAGCAAAGGTAATGGGTGGAGCTAAACTGAAATAAATTTGGGTCTTAGTCGTATTTTGTTGGTTTGGGGAGAGTGAGACCATCACTTAACATTATACTCTCATCTTCATCTAGAGCAGAAGTTGGATTGAATCCAACTTTTGCTCCAGATGAAAACTAACCTCCCTCCTCCCTTTATTGAAGGTAGGATGAAATGAGAGCTGAATGAAAAGCGAGTATATATTGCAAAAATGACTAGCAAGATGAAGATGAGAAGTAAATGCAGATTGAATGAAGATGAAATTCTGGAGTATACATTAGCCTTAAGTCATAAGTCAGCCAATCAAGCATCCTGTCTAAATTACGGATTACATCCATTGTTGGCGCTTAGGTCCACTTTTACGAAAATTTTGAAGATTTATATTGAAATTATTCTATTTAATATACAAGCATAACCAGATTGGGTAACGCAATGTGGACTAACATTTGGAGGTGGCTAACCACAACGTATATCGTATAAGTTCGGCGTTTCTGGAGTTCCCAAAGCTTGCTGAAGCCGAGAATTTCTATTCCTATCAATTTTCTAGCTGCTGAATAGTGTCGAAGCTTAATAGAAATAAAATTGGTGGCTTTACAATAATAGTTTTGATTAGTCACAAGAGTGGTACTTGTAGCGTAAAAAAATTCCTATCTTTTTTTGCTAATTTTTCGCACTAATTGACTTGATCGCCAACAATAGATGTTATACCTTTAATACACATATTCTGATCGATTGACATGATTTACCCATACTCGCCAAGGGGATAATATAGAAATTAGCGAAATCAGCTATTTCGATTCACCATATGGTTTAGTTTTAAAAACTGACACGAACAAATTTGCCCTTATATGTCTCACTTGGTGGTTCTTGTGTGTGAACATAAATAAACAGCAGCAAAGAGGGAAAAGTTGAAAGAAAAGTGTATGATGACTTAAAAAGCAGACGATAGGTGGTAAAAGGCTATTGAGATTTTATTTAACAACTGCTCAATTTCAACTTTTTTAATTTCAGCAAGTATTCTTCATGTTTGTTTTAGACAAATCCATCTATTTGAGGGTGCTGACGACTGAACTATCGCCGAAACAGGTCTCGGATAATTTTGTCTTAAATAACACTGATGTCATACCACATCCTCGCTATCAATATTTCAATGAGACAAACTCCATTGCTGTGATGCAATACCGCGAGCAACTTCGGATTGGACATATACAAAGAACCAACTTTTATGGAAAAGTGAGATCCGGTGCATTTCGGTTATTCGATTCAGTGCATTGTGTTTGAGTACTGTCCCCTCCAATTCTTCGTCAGCCCAAATTAGTGCTGCCACCGTTTCGTATCTGGATACGTAATTTTCGTTTCGTTCCGTATCGTTTCGTTTCCGTATCCAATTTTATGGATACGAAAATTTTCGTATCGTTTCCGTATCCATGTGGATACGATACGGAATTATAATGGAAACGATACGATACGAAAAGTTGAGATTGATTTTCTCGGTCGCTTAGAAGTTATAAAATGAGTTAAAACAAGTGTTCGGTACCGATTTGCCCTATCCCTTCCCATCCCCATCTCAGAAAATTCTCATCCATCCCCATTCAAATCCCATCATTCCCATCCCCATCCAAGATGGGAAAAATGAGATGCTGAACTCTGGTTAAAACAGCACGATTTTCGACTTTCTGAAAGTATGAGTATGCACCCTGAAACTATCCGTGAGTGTATATCATTAAAAAGTTGGTTAAGCTTTAAGCGATCTGACAGCCCAAAAACATTTATGGACGCGGTTTGTGACAAGGTTTACGGTGAAACTGATAATTAGATTACTTGACGATACGTTGGTTTACATGACCTGAGTAATTCAATAAAATTTGGCTTGATAAAAATAAAAATAAATTTTTCGTTTCCGTTTCGTATCCGTATCGTATCCGTAACGTATCGTATCGTTCCCGTTTCCGTTGCCAATTTTTTGTATCGTATCCGTATCTGACACCTTTCGTTTCGTGTCTTTTCCGTTTCCACTTGGATACGATACGATACGATACGGTGGCAGCTCTAGCCCAAATCGAGCCGATAACCATGAAAGCTTGTTTCGTTGTTTGGAGATTTTCTGTGATAACGTTAAATTCAACTAAAAAACCAAAAGCTTACAGCGAATTAATCTGATTTACAATAATTAGATCACTCAGTTCTAACATTTCATTAGCAAATAAGTAGTGTTGCCCCGAAGCGGAAAAAGGTCGTGATTCGGCTTCGGCCGAATAATGGCTCCCCTTGATTCGGCTTGCCGAATCGTAACCGAAGCATTTGCCGAATCACTTACGCATGCGTATTACAATTTTTTTTAAGTTTCTCCTTACATTCAGAAGTTTTCGATTTTACTACGTCTACGTCATTCACTAGTTTTTAAATTTTAATATTTACCACTTTAGAAATTTCTATCGTTTTTTTTGTTAAAATTCACACATACGAGTAAATTAAATCAGCAGACACGTATCATTAATGAATCAGTAGAGAAAGTGGAGGTTATTTCAATGAATTGAATAATTTACGAATTTATAATAATTAATTCCGGAATAAATGAACTATTTCCACACATCTGCTTCGGCTTGTGATTCGGCAAATCCGCCGAAGCTGAAATAATCAACAGCCGAAGCAGAAGCTTCGGTAAAATTTAAAAATGGCCGATTCGGAAGCCGAAGCTTCGGGGCAACACTACAAATAAGGAAACCTCCAAACAAAGAAAAAAATTTTCATGGTTATCAACTCAATTCGGGCTGACGAAGAATTGTAAAGAACAATAATGTGCCGCTGCCGGATGCACATATTAGTTGGTGTGACAACAAAATTTTCAGTTTGGACAACTGGAAATGTTTATGTGTATTCCTGTATAAAATGCTTTAAAAAATTTAGTTAATATTTTTCCAATTCTTATAAATAATCAAAAAAAAAAATTGCTGACCTTCCAAATTAAATTTATAAAAGCAGAAAGTACTTTCCGTTGAGCTCACCTGTACTCAACTATATCATACTTGGGAGGTTGGGACTACCAATTGGCAAAAGCTTGGTCTTCCTACAGTGAGTCTTTTAAAAACGAGACAAAGAAACGCTCAGTATTCGGCGCATTACTATTTTCTATGGAACTTAAGCATAATTTTAAAAGGCGCAAAAATCTTTCACTTTCGTTTGTCTTGTTTTTCTGGAACTCTCTGTACTAATATGCTGAATATTAGCTAGGTAAGATATTCTCGAGATAAAAGTTACACTTTTACCATTTTGTAACCACCATCTAGACTTATGGAATGAAGATATATTTTACAACCGAACTGCACTGTACAAATTAAATTAAAAACTTATTCCAGTGAAAATTTAAAAATAACTTTTTTACTTTGTTCTAGGTTTGTGTTCGTTGGATTGACACAAAGAGAGAGGAATGGTGTTGGCCCACTCAGTGCTCACTTTTCATTGTGCGCGGCTTTGATCTTCAATGTATCATAAATTTAGGTAAAGGAGAGGAGTTAATCATCTGAAATTACGCTTAAAATATCATTGGTTATTTGCATAGTTAACGACATGGACGAAGAGAATTGCTGTCCAGCACTCAGATTTCATAAGGTTCTGGATAAACTGAAGTCAGTCAAAGAAATTTGGGAAAGCTGGGAGAATTTTGAGGATGGAGTTCTTGCAGAAACTATTGAAAGTTTGAAATATTCATTTGCTGCTTGCTTGTAAGTTGTCTCAATTTTTCCAATAGATTGAATACCCGTCAACGTTGCTCACTTACCATTGGTCTAATTCTTTTTTTACTATTTGAAAGGAACGCCGAAAAATCGGCTGGGATTCCCGAAGGAACTTACTTTTCTTATGAACGATTCTGTACAACGAAATCTAAATTGACAGCTCTCATCAGTAGTGAAGAAGTGAACTACCGACAACCGGAATTGGTTGAAGTCATGAAAGAATGTTTCCAATACCTCTACACATCTGCAAAAAATCTCTCACAACATTTGGATACACATGCTCAAGTGTTGGAAGAATGGATTGGAGATGGTTCCTCCACCTCTGGAGTCTCATCATCAACCAATAGCACTGAATCATCGCCAGTCGAAATGGAAGTGGACGAAATAGGTGATGCAGGAACTAATACAAATGTAATCGTACAATCCCGAATGTTTGACTCATCAGTCGTGATGGAGGATACCATCCCAACGTCCCACACATATATTTCTCAAAATTTTGAACCTGAGCAGTATCAAGTTTTTCTCAAAATTATTAGAAATGAAATGTCAAACTTTAGGGATAGCTATGCTCCTGGAATCAAAGTTCGTGCCTTTGCAAATCGCATGGTAATTTATCTATTTAATAAATAATGAAAGATTCAGTTAATTTTCAAACTTCCATGTTTGGTTCCTTTAGGATCTCTTTTCAGTTGCTATTTGTGGACCGCAGAAGACACCATATGAAAATACACTCTGTCTCTTCGATACTTCATTTCCGTCGAAATACCCAGCAATTCCACCCAATGTTAATTTTTTACCATACGGAGCTGGGCGACTGAATCCGAATCTCTACGCAGAGGGAAAAGTGTGCTTGAGTCTCCTCGGTACATGGCAGGGGAGACACCATGGAGAGAATTGGACAAAAGAATCTAATCTCCTCCAAGTTTTGGTCTCAATTCAAGGTTAATAATTTTAATTTAGGAAATTAAAAGTTTTGAGACACAATAATTTGTTAATTGAAATGTATTTTAGGTCTAATTCTTGTCAGTGAACCATATCATAATGAGCCGGGACAAGAAGCTGGGAATTACACTCAATCTGATAAAAAATCTCGTTGTCGGGTTTATAATAGCCAACTCATGCCGAAAATCTGCTCGATGATGCTAACCCAGATACAAAATCCAGGAAAGCCATGGGATGACGATATTTATCAGTTCTACTTGGAAAATTTACCAAAGTAAACTAAATGTCTATATTGTATACAATATCTACATAATTTATTTTAAGAAAATATAGAGTGAATTGTTCTAATTCATAACTCATCTAGATTTCTCGCACGATGGCGGAAATGGATCGAAGTTGCTGCTAAAATGAATAAAGAAGAAGCAATTCTTGCTGAATGTAAGTTTACAGTGGATACCAATACATACTTTAAACAATTCAATTTATCTATATTTTATTTGACTTTAGTGGCCGATGAAGAGAAACCAGGATTTGAGATATATCCGCTCAGTTCCACATTGGTTTCCTCAATGAAGCATTGTATTGCTAGTTTAGCCAATGCTCTTAAGAATCTTGAAGCTCGTCAAAGCTGAATTAACAAACAAAAATTTTATACACTTTTCTAACATGAAAATGAAGGCGAAGTAGATTTATAATATATTTTTAACAAAAGGTGGAAACATTTAAGAAATCCGAACTCACAACATTTTATAATTTGTAGAACGAAATTTTCTAAATTGAAATTAAAATTTTCACCATTTAAATTGAAATGTTGGTGTAACGCCGGATTTAGACATTGGCTTTCCCCACCTCTCAGCCTGATTATCGTCCAGAGAATCGTATTTTCTAAATTTTCACTTTGGCCAAGCGTTGGCATGGCGTCAGCCTTGCCGAAGTTTCAGATGAAGAATTATATTTACACTTTATCTGCTCATCAGGTTGTCGTTGGCTATTCGAAAGTTGAAATGATTGAACTTTTTCAGAGCTCATTTGTCGCTGAAATTACTTAATTCAATTAAATAACTTAATTATTCAATTTCGTAAACTTTGTTTACTAAATAATCTTTAACTCATCATTCAGTAATTAACTTTTGGATTTGATTAAGCAAAGTCAACTTAAAAAGCAAATTCAAGTTTTCTCTTCCCATTGCCAAAAATTTTCAATTTACACTTTCTACACTCAATTATCCAGCCGAAGAATGGACGACGAGCAATTGGCCTTTGCCTAAGGCAAAGTGTAAATACTGTAAGAAGCCTAGGCTGATGCCATGCCAACGCTCATCCTATGGGTGGCGAATGTCTAAATCCGGCGTAAGAGTTTATTGGTTGCTTCACATCGTGTCTTATTATCTATTTCCATTTTTATGAAATTGTTCGAAAAGTGAAATTATTGTGATTTACCGTAATATCTCCTGTATAGGACGCGTCTTGTTACCACAAGAACATAACTGAAAATTATAATAACCTCCATCTTAACTTTATAATTTTAGTTCAACTGAAATTTCTTTCAATGGTATAGGATTGGAGTACGTTTTTTTTTAAATGAATAATGGATTGTTCGAGGACGCTTTTCAAACCAATCAACATAAATATAACCTTGTTTTATAGATTGGTATTAAGCCAGGATTATTTTCCAACATTATTCACAGAATTAAGGAATAATTAATCCGAATTAATTTTGTGATTAGGGATTTAAAAAAAAAAACTTTGTTTAGTCCCAGTTAACTTTCTGCAATTATTGTAGATTAGGATTTTTTTTTCACAATATTTACTAATAATCAAGGACGACCAAATCCATAATTTGCATAAAATTGCATAATCGTAATTAACCTTGGTTGTCTATTTCATATTTTTAGTGTCACTGGATCAAGAAAATTTATGACGATTGACACCAACTTGTCCCGCATAAAATGCATAAATTGCATAATTTGAAAGTAACACATAATTTTTCATAATATTGCATAATTTAGTACAATATTGCATAATTTTGCACAATATTGCTTAATTTTGGGGAGAAATTTGGAATTTTGCTGTTGTTAACCAAATAATGCCCTACTATATAATGAATACAGCGTCACAACGCATCAATCTTCGGCACCGTATCTAAGCAGTACCAGTGTATAGATTTTAAATTTTAGTCTCGGTGGTAAACTGAAGGAAAATTTAAGAGGTTCAAACTTAGAAATTACAGTTTTATGGTTATTGTGACTGATATTACAACATTGGGATTATCATATTGTAAACGGGATTTTCAACAAGTAATTTGACAGTTAAAAAAAACATTGGTGGAGTGGAATAACGCTGAATACTGTAGCCAAATTATGAACACGATTTTTTTTGAAAATGTTGCGCTTCGTTAAATCTAAATTTGAAAGGTACGACTTTGTTACTCGCAAAGGTTGTAGAGGTTTTCAACTTTAAGGTTGTCACGTTGATTAGCGTGAAAACAGCGAATAAATATCACATCCAATTACCCTTAGACCTAGCTTTATGAGTCGGATTTCAGCGCATAAAAACGCATAAACTGAAATATATAGCGCATAATTTGGCGGGAAAAATCGCATAATTTGGTCGTCCTTGCTAATAATCAACGTGTTTATGATACAGTACAACCCTGGTCATAATTACAAAAACATATATGGAAGTTACTTTTGGCTCGTGCTGTCTTGCTAAAGAAACTTATCTGTATTATTATTATATCCAATGTAACATGGTTTAAAGAATTTTTCCCAATCATATGAAATTTATTTATTAAAGAACATTTAAAAGTAAGGGAAACACGGGTAAAAATTTAGATCTCTGAGATTAAAGTCAAAAGTATGATTTATTGAAAATCAAATTTTTCGAACATAATTTTGAGACGCCTATTCTTTGCTTCGGAATTGTTATAAAACACTTGATTTTCAATAAATCATAACTGATTTTTTTGATCCTATAGACCTGAATTTTTACGTGTTTCTCAACTTTTGCATGTTCTTTCATAAAATAACATCATTTGATACAAGAAAAATTTACTTAGCGAAGTTAGTAGGAAATAATTATAAAACAGTTACTTCCTCCAACAAAAGAGCAAGGGCCAAAACTAACTTATTCATTTTATAATAAATTTTCAGTGCTGTAATATTCCCGTTGAAATCAAAAAATGATTCATGAGGACAAATTTGCCTCAATGTTTTATTTCATCGAGATCTTGTTCATTTCAGAATGTTTCATTAGGATTAAGTAAAAAATTTCTACTCAAGTTTCTCATTCCTGTTTGAATTGAAAAGACTGCATAAAATAAAAAATTAAGTTTTAAGAACTAATAACTTATGTACAGTATGTTAGGTAGCGAAGAAGAATTTTTTTTTTCACTTTTTCTTTTTTTTCGGAGGGAAACCTAAACTATTGGTAAGTAAAGTGTTATCTCATGATGCATCCCGTGAACCATGCAATATATCTGGACACATTTAAAGCATAATCTAATTTATAATTTGAGATTGGACATTTATCATAGGGTTCCGAATGACTCCCACTTTCTTTAGAGTCAGAGTCAGGTGATTCAGAGTCATGACTCACTGACTCCCATTTTCACACTGAGTCAGAGTCATTAATTGTAATGACTCAGTGAACCTGACTCAGTGACTCTTATAGAATCACTCCTGAAGCTTGAGTCAGAGTCAGGTGACTCAGAGTCATGACTCAGTGACTCAGATTCACAGAAATTTTATATTTTTCTTTTTACAGTAAAATGAGCATAATACGTATTCAAAGCTCAAAATGGGTGATACAAAGACGCTAAATTACCTGCTCTTTTCGATTAAAGACTCTTAAATAAATTTTTAAAATTTTTCTTTATTTTTGATCCGATTTAAAATTAAATTACCTCACTTGCAATATTTACACTGATCCTTCGTGTGAACTCTAAAAAAAATAATCAATGATTGAACACATCGTAAAGTTTTGAACTTTTGTTATTTTATTCACTCTGTTCAATTAACTCAGTTTTTTACTGCCTAAATATCAAACCGTGCAGTTCTAAATTAGCTTGAAATCTAAATTCAAAATTTCGAATCATTGAAAAGTTTGGGTTTCGATTTCAAATGATTAATGTTGAATTTCGATTTAGCTTACAGTTTGTACCGAGACGTAAATTTCGATTTAAATTTCGACTGAAAAGCTGAATTAAATTTGGATTTGGATTTCGATCTTCTTCGAATAACGGATTTCGAATTCGAGCACCATTTCAAGCAAATTAAAATTATGAATTTTAATTTTGTTTAAAGTATTAAACTTTGTCTATCTTAAGAAAACTACGTTTTATTATATATGCTTGAAACTTATCTCCAGATCTTTTAGCATAATTCAATTTCGATGGCCTAAAATGTTATGGATTTCGATTTTGAGAAACTTAAAATCATGGATTTAGATCTACACTATTTAAAAATATGGATTATGGTTTAGATTTCGTGGTTCTTTAAAATCATCAATTTCGGCTTACATTTCTATTTCAAATGGCTATTGTCTACTTCGATTCTGATTGTGAGTTGGAATTTTTAGAAACGCTGAATTTAGATTTTTATTAAAATCTGAAGTTTGATTTCGATGCGTAGTGGTGTAAGTTACAAGTGTGCTTCAAACTAAACACGAGTCGCGCGGCAGCTAACTCCCGCTCTCAGATTTGTTGTGTGTTGCGGGAGTTGAAAAAAATTTGGTACAAAAAAAGCAAGATGTAAGCAGTAAAGCTTTGTTGCTTAGGAGTCATAACTCTTCCTAGTGAGTCACTTTGGAAAGGCACAGAGTCACGATTCAGGTGACTCAGAGTCACGACTCAGTGACTCCCATTTATCTATTGAGTCAGAGTTACCCAAACCCAGTGACTCTGAGAAATCGATGAGTCAGTCAGAGTCACTGAGTCAGAGTCATTCGGCACCCTAATTTATCATAATTGGAAATTTAATACAAAATTACCAATTATGTTAAATGTCCAATCTTAAATCGTCTAATTCTGCCACTCGAGTTACCCAAATTTTTGGGTCAAGATTTTTTTGCCAGAGTAAAACACAAGTATTAAAAAAATTTTTTTCCTCGCAAATGTTTTTATATATTTTCGAAGATTTGCTTTCCTTTTAGATAATATTTAACCTGGATACGATTTTATTTCCTCGGAACTATTGTTATTCATGGAATAGTGATGTTTTAGCTGCGCATTTAATTTGTTCCTTATGTTTAATTAACTTAGATAAATCCATCCATGTTCTAAACGAACAGACTCTAGTGTGAAAAAGACCCTCTGCATCCAATTCAAAAGCAAAATTTTCCCACTTGAAGAAAGTTTCTACTAAGTGTCAACTTCGAAAGTTTCAACTAGTCTTCACCATGACTCACAGTTTAGCTGAGTCAGAGTCATCGAATCTCTAAACATTTGGGGTCCGGCTTTCGCATCCATGAATATGACTCCTTGATTTTGGGAGGTGTGAATAAAAAAAATGTGAATAATGAAATAAATATAATTAAATATGCGTCATGTAATGTAACACAAACTATGTAACATCGTGTATGAGAATCCGAAATTAGAAAAAAATATATATTTAATGACGAAAGTAGATGGAAAAATTATGGAAAATTAGTTCGTTATGCTAATTTTCGCATGTCGATAAATAATCATGATTCTGAGTTCTACCATAAAGGAGTCAGTCACCAAACGACTCCCGACTCCTAACTCTAACACTGAGTCACGATACTCTGAGTCACTGTAAGAGTCATGCCTCAGGTGTTCGTGTCTTTGAAAACAATAGTTTCAAATTCGAAAGTTGAAAATTAAATGTAACATGAAAAATGTAACCTCGTGGGAGACCATAACCCTGAACTGAATCTGAGTATGGTCACGCTGAGGAATTTTTGATCACCACAACTCGCTGAGGAACTGATTAGGACATTAGGAGGAAGGGAGAAAAAAAAATTCTTTTTCGCTACCTAACATACTCATCGGCAATAGAATATTGTTTTCGGTGCTTGAATAAGGTGAACTGAACAGTTCAACTGAATCAGGTCAGGTTACTAACGATTTTTTATGATTGTGTAGCAACATTCTTTGAAGAATGTTAAAAACAAAAATACTGACAGGAAAAACTACTTCCTTGCACAGTGCAACGTCAAGTTGGTAACTTGGGTCAATCTTCGATCTAATATATTCCGAACTTTTTTTCAAATATTCAAGTTTTTTATCCAATTTGGATTAATATGAAAGTGTGGATTAGAAATTATGGATTAGAATTTCTAATCAGGTTTCATTGGATTAAGGATTAGTTCCTTGAATAGAACTTAGTAGGATTACGGATTAGTAATCCATAATCCGGATTACTAATCGGGTAATCCCTAATATGGATTATCCCAACTCTAGATTGAAATTCCAATTTCTGTTCTCATCCATGAAAACATTTTCATATTTCAGCAATAAATGCTCACATAATTCAAATACAAGACTTGAAAAAGGTTCTGGTGTTAATCAGCCAGCGTACAAATTTCTTATATCGCTTCGCTTATTAACGCATAATTCTTTTGTAAATGCTGCATGATTTTTTTAAATTTCGCGCATAAAAACGGCATCATTGAATAAGTAGTATATAAGGCAATCTGGGTCTGAGGCTATTGCTTAAAAACCCACGTGGTATGATAAAACATTTTTTTTTTGAGATTTCGACTCCATTTTATTTTCCTACCGATCAGCAAATTGCACGGCTGTGCAAAATACAAGTATTTTAAATATACACTATTTAAAATAAAGTTGATTGTCGTTATTTCAAAATAAAAAAATTCAGATTTACATACCATGTTTTGATTCAGAACTTCACATTTCAGTCATTCTAATGAATCCTTCAATACAAATGAATCAAAAAGGTCAATATTTCAAACTTAAGCCAAATTCTATTGTTAGTAGAATTTCTTTGAATGTCACCTTTGTCTCCACAACTAAAATTGCGAAACCAACATGTTCTGGAATCATTATGTAATTTTGATAGCCAAATTTTTTACATTAAATTCCATAAGTATTAAATGTGGAAGAAGCTATGCAAACTTGTGCACAGGGAGTGATAGTCAAAGATCGCTATAGTAGTACTTAACTTTGATAGTTTCAGGACAGTTTCAATAGCTTGAAAGAAGAACCTTAGAATTTATCAACTGATAGCTAAAGCTTAGGCTTATGACCACTTCTTCCTAATTAATTTTCCACTGTCAAACTGATTAAGCGATTTGTTCAAGTAGACTACCAACTCTTTCTTTTTTAAACTACTTGATGTATCTTTGCACTTGTATTAAAAATTTACTAGTTAAATGTGTTGATCCTAGTATTTTTCCTATAAAGTACTGAAATCAATAATCAAAACTCTTCAAATTTATTTATTATCAGTTAACGATTAATTAGTCTTACAAATTGACAAGTTCGAGTATGCCCTTCTTCTGCACCGAAAGGCTAAACGGACATGTCCTTAGGGTATATAAACTCTTCGTCGATATTCCAGAAATAAGCAAAACCTTTCAATTGAATCCTCCGAGGACAGATTTACAGAGTAGCAGAGTACATATTTCATAATGTTCAAATTCGCTTCCCTGTTTTTGGTTTCCGCTCTTTTGAGTCAGGGTTACTCCCTTGAATGTGGAGAATTGAATGGTGAGCTAATGGGTGCACGTAGTGGTGCTCGCGCAATTTATGATGGAGAAGACTCTGTGTACATTGTTGGTGGTCAGAAGACCGACAGAAGTGGAAACTTTGAATATTACGCCCAAATTCTCAAATATAGCATTTCTGAAGACAAGGTCACACAAGTAGGAGTTATGCCGACATCTGTTGCTCACGGCGGTCTGGAGACTGATGGTAACGGTACCTATTACTACATTGGTGGACACACTGCCGACGAATGTTTCACCAACATTGTTAAGCTCACGGCAGAAAATCCCAATGGTGTCATCGTGAACGTCTTACCTAAGGCTATATTCAGCTTTGCATCTTTTGGAGATAACAACGGAAATATGTACACCGTTGCTGGGAAAAAATGCGATTTGCCGAAGCATATCAGTAACATCTACCACTACAACTCTACTTCCAACAATGCCGATCTCGTTTTCTTTCACCCAACTATGTCCTACGTCAGCGAAACCGCAGCAGTGTGGTTGGACGATGCTGCTTATATGTTTGGAGGATTCAACGGATACATTGGTGAATACTTATCCAACATCATGAAGGTCACACCATCTCGGGAGAATGTGGAAGAGATGCCATTTCATTTACCAATGAGTCTCCGTTTACACACCGCTGTCGCTGTGCGTCACGAAGCTTACATCATTGGTGGACAGACTGAAGGGGAAAGGACTCATCATCTCAGCCGATTTGACTCTATTCTCCAAACTGTAGAGGAAGTAGAAGTTGTTGGCTTCCCTTTTGAACTTCGGGACGCCACATCTGTTTATGTTCCAAAAACCAACAAAATTTACATTTTTGGTGGAAATTTTGGAGGTCAAGGTACAGATCGAGCAACTATCCTCTACATCCAACTGGAGAATTAAACTTTACATAGAAACTGAGAGAAATATAATAAATGGTTAAATAAAATTATTCACTTTCTTTCCCCTGAATACATATCTCGGCCGAATTAAGTACATAAAAAATGTAGCAATAGTGTAGTTATTTGTTGTTACACTTTTAGGTTTACTGTTGCTCATACTTTATTCTAAGCCTAAACATTTCCAAAAGCGCCTGAGATAACGAAATGAGGTTATAAAAACAAAAAATGGTGGATTTTGTACTAATATAGTCCAAAGCAACAGTAGTTGAGAATCCAAAATATGAGTCCATGATGAGAGTCCGATTATAGATGAGAGTCCAAAAGAAGAAGTTACTACTTCATCAGAAAATGAAGATAACTCTCGTCAACCCGCACAAAATTGGTCCTGCGTTAGCTCGAGCGATTTCTCATTTGATCCCTCCTCCAATTACCAGAACATTCTTGACTCCCTCTAACAGCGCCTACTTTTGATACTCTTTGATACACGTAAAGTGGCCCGTTGTTCTTCATGATTCCATACCTCTACGGCCCGACGCCTGCGCCGATGCGTCTGTGACGAGAGGGCTTTCTTAGCCATTACGAATTTTATTCAATTCTCTCACTCCTGTCATTCCTTCGAAATTTTGGCCTATTCAAAGCCCTGGCGACAGGATTTGAATGCACAATATTGCCAAATTTGATTCCAGATCTACGGGAAAGTGCGGAAACCCAAGCTGGGTTGCGGGAACCCATGGGAGGGCTGCGGGAACCTACTGGAGGGCTGCGGGAATTCACTGGATGGTTGCGGTAACCCGCAGGTAATTATAAAATAATCCAAATTGAAAAGAATTTAATTCAGTTTGTTATGCAAAGTCGACTAATCTGAAGTCTCTCATCACACTCATCACCCAACCACCCATCCAGGGTGGTCTGTGGTCATTTAGAACAAAGTATTCATTAAACTTCTTTAAATTAAGTGTCATTGCATGCATGCAAGTTTATTTCTAAAATTGTTAATACATGAAGTAATAAAAATTTTGCCCATGTATGCAAGTTGGACAGGGTTTGGGGTAGGAGTGTGTTGTATCCCTTGTCAGTTGTTATTGGTCACCTCTGTATATAAAAATAATACAGTGTGTATTAGTAACGAATGAACGGGGATGCCCACTCTAACCAACCCTCACCCAATCCCACCATCAGTTATGGGCAACGATTCGCAGTTTGATATTCAAATTTTTGTTTTATTGTTGTAATATTTAAGTCGACCAGAAAAGAAAGAAAATCAGAATTTGTTTGATAATCAGTAAAAATATTAACTAATAATTTCTGTCTTTTATTAATGTAGAATTAGTGATTTTTGAGTTTTCTTTGTTGTGTTTTGCGGCGTATTTATTCGAACCATAGGGCTTCCGCCAAATCTTTGTGTAATTATTATAAACTTCCATTACCGCTATCCAAACGAGTCATATCACCAAACAATGGATGCTGCAGAATGTAAGGCAGGGGTTTTACGATCGACTGAATCATTGTTTGGGAATGAATGGAGGACACTTCGAACAAATGATTCATTAACGAGAGGTAATCTGGTCAACTTAATTTAAGAAATGCATAAAACACGACAGTAACAAAGGAATGCGTGGAAGTGTGGAATGGAAAAGCGTTGGTTAAATTCGGATATATTCTTTCAGTGTATCATCCCTTCCTGTTAAGTCACTCTCGTAGCCAGATTTGTTGCCCATAACTGATGATGAGATTGGGTGAGGGTTGTTTAGAGTGGGTGTCCCCGTTCATTTGTTACTAATACACACTGTATATTATAGTAAAAAAGGAGAGACTGCTCGGATGGAGTGGTGATGGTGTGGAGATGGGCAAGTCCCGTCTCTGCATGATGTTTATAGCAAAATTTTACCTTAGGATTTTTTATTAATGCTTTTTTGTGGAATATCCATTTGCATCCAAAATTTACAGCATCGATTTCAATCGACGGTCATAATTCACATGTCCGTGACTATTGCTTTTTAAATATTAGATTTTACTAGCCGTAGACTGTTCTATTGAAAATTGTGAGAAAAGCATGGAAAAGTAAAATAACTAATTCAATTTTTTTATATAGCAACCTGGAACTAACCATGGTTATTTTAAATTGCACATTTTCGAACTGTTTTATGGTGTCAGACGATTTTGATATTTAGCAAGGAAACCCTCCCTCTGCTTCAGCATTTTGAACCAGACCTTGTTATCTCATGCTATATAGACATTCAAAATTTTCTAAATTTTGCGTTGAATTGTCTAGTTGCTCGTATTGTTATGAAGTCAATTAGTTAACTTATCTGAAGTGTGCACTAATCCATAGATCATTACTTTATTTACATTAAGCTGTTACATGTTACATTAAGCTTAAATTAATGTCCAAGCTTCATTACAAGTTTTTGCTATAAATTTCGGCTGCTTGTACCCCAAAAATAGCATAAACAAGAAAAATCTTAAGGCAAAAATTTAGTTGTGTAGTTATTTCCATAAACAGTATAAAATTCAATTTGTTCCAATTCTGGTATATAAATCCAAAAGTTATTTAGTGTTGAGCTATAGGATACAAGATTGGTGGGAATAGAAAAGTTGATTTCTCCTGAGGTCGACAGTTTAAAATTGTTTGGAGTGTCCGATAGGTTAAAGATTTCTTCCAAAAAAATATTACATTTAAGTGGTCACTACAAGCATCACTGTTAAAAATTGATTACTGCGAAATTGACTTTTTGCAAGAATATCCAAATATCTCAATTAAAAAAAATTATTAGTGATTGATCATACTTGATTCTTTTGAACGTCGCACCCTAATTTTCAATGATTATTTGGAAACTGTTACACTTTCTTCAAAAATCAACAACATAGTTTCAGAAGCAAATGACCACTAGTATAAAAAAACTGCTTTGGTCAAGATTAATGTTCTTCCTTTGAGTATATGTTGAAATTCGACTCTCAGGCTTTTGTTGCATATTGTTCACAATTATGTTTTTCAATGGACAAGACTGTGCTTGACCATGTTTAAACAATATTTTTCATTCTTTAAGTACTATGACGTTCATTTTTAGAGACGGTATTGTGAATGATTAATGGGATGGAGTTACCGGCGAGTGTCTTGAAAGTAAATCTTGAAATTATGCATAAGTGGATGACAGGAGTTTACACTCTTCTCTGGGTCTAGGTAAGATGAGATGATATATGACACTTTCACGAATCCTTTTAAAACTACATTAGAAAATGAGACGCAAATGCACTTATTAGTATTTGGCAACTGTTGACAGTAATAAATCCTGCTTTATTTAACCTCATTCTATGGTCTGTATAGTACAAATTTATTAAAATGAAAATAAAAATGTTTTCACACAGTGATCAAAACTCAGTTTTAACCACGCTGTTGCTAAAGCTGCAACTTGAATTTGGAATGTTGAAGTAATTTGCAACATTTGTGAGTAGTGGCTAGTAGTTTATAAATGGTTACCTATTGTTTCTCGACTTATTTGTTTTTCGCAATAGCATTGTTGTCACCCATTGGCGGGTGGAAGAATGGTCTTAAAAATGGGACTGATGACTATGCAAGTAGACTACTAATGTTGCTCAATACCTTTACCATCCCAAAGACTGGTTGCTATGATCCAGATGAAACTCACCTAAATGCAGTAAGTATTATTTGTTAATTAGGTCCGTTATAATCCATTTCGTTACAATTTTCACAACTACGTACCAGCACGTGACACAGTTGGGACGAACAAACTAAATTTTACATCTTTATTATTACCGATAAAAATTTTTATTTGAAAGCCAGAGCTCATTCGCCACCGCGGTTTCCCGTTTGAATCACACTCTGTTGAAACGGCCGATGGATATATACTTCAGATACATCGCATCCCGTCACCTGGGAGACCAGTAATCATTGCCTTCCATGGAATGTTCCAAAGTTCTCGGGATTTTCTAATGAATTGTGGCAGAAAACCATTTGGTAACTTTATTACATTTCTTGTAGTAAGTTTCATAGAAACAGTTATGTTTCTATGAAATAGCACATAAGGAAGATACTTTTGGCTCATGGTCTTTGGTGGAGAAGGTTTTTTGAGCTATTTAATTGCATATTTAATTGCTATTTAATTGCAAACATTTTGCCAAACAACTTTTTTTTGTTAGAAATGATAACAATTTCAGAAAGAACTTTTAAAAGTTGTGTATTACATGAAAAATATTAACCCTCTACGGTCCCTGGGTTAGAAGTTATGTTTTTTTTTGAAAATTGAAACTTTTGGATTTTATTTTGAGACGATGTACTAAGAGAGATTGATGTTCACCAAAATCGCCTTTTGCCTCAAATGGGGGTGACTAATTAAACTTCTAAATCAGAAAAAAATTTTTTTTAATAGCCTCATAAGCAGAGGAACCCAATTTACGCTTTATTATCAAAGTTGATTATGCTTTTAAGTTTTTTAATTATGCTCTTTATACTTTTAATCGCTTATTAGCTGATACGCTTACTTTTGGCATTTTTTGATTTAAAATTGCACTAGTGACCAGTGTTAAAATTTCGACAGAAACGAATATTGAATGTAGAAACGAATTCAGTAGTTTATTTTATTTTTTCAACTAATTAAAACGTCACTGAAAATCCTTCCCAACACTGATGCGCTGCTCCTAAGCTGTTCATCCCGTTCAAATCTCTCTCTCTCTCTCTCTCTGCTAAATGGTCGAATTCTTCCCTCCTCAACAGAACTTTATATCTCGTTTGTGACAATATGCATTAAATGTATGATTATGCCTTTTCTAAAGTCATTATGCTTTTTATGCTTTATTTTTTTTTCGCCAATAGACATTCTAAAAGCCATGTATTCACTTGAGCCAGAAATGGGACAACGTTTCACAGTGAGAAGTTTCAATACGCTTTTTATGACTTTTATGCTTTTGGGTTGCCTTGCTCATAAGTTATTACAGCTAGAAAATCAATATATGACTCATTCATAACAAATGTGTGCACAAATTATAGAGAATTACGTAAAAAAGTCTTACTACTTTCTCTCGAGGTTATAATTATGCAGAAGGAAACCCAGCAGCAGACGGAGATTACACTTATGAATCACAAAACAAATTCACGCTTTGTCGCTCTTATGAGCGTGAAACGGGACTCTTTTAAATAACACTACGTATAAACATCACCAATCAATATTTCTTGAAGGATTTTGTGGTAAATTTTTCAAAGTCAACAGCTGCATAAATCAACCAACCAATAACAATACATACCAACCAACAACCAATAACATACAGAGGGTTATCTATATAGTACAATTTATTTTCTCTATTCAAACATCAAAAAATGCCAACGAGGCTGAGAAGTTTAGAAGTATGCGTCAGTGGACACTAACTACAAACTGGAATTTAAATATAGACACTTATCCTTTACTTTGCAAATTTGAAATATGCATTTTCTGTTTTTTGAAAAATATTTATTTGAAATAATACTTGTAAATATTTACTTCTAATTTTTACTTGATTCTGTCCTCCAATTTTATTTTTGAAAATTATTATGAGAAAACCAGTAACAGTTAAATTTGTTAGCCGCGCAAATTCTGTGTGAAAATTTTAGTTCTAAAGTAATGTGCTTGATGGCACCACCACCAACCCACGCTACCTCTCTTATACCCTAACAACCAGACTTACTTAAATAACACTCTGTACATCTTGCACAAATATATTCCAAGTTATTTAAATTAAAGTTGTTGAGTTACTGTCATTATGTGGTTCACAAATTTGTTGAGATTTGAGTCGAGTAAATTTAAACGAACGTTAAGATTTTGGAATTATTTTGATGCTGATTGTTAGACTTGCCCTTCGACTCAGCATGGCGACGGCGTGCTTGGATAGTGTGTCATTTCTTAGCCAATTTGAAACGTTTCACAACCATAAAGTGATTTGGAACGTTTCAAACAGTGACAAGTTTTTACTCAAATTGCATTTGTGCCAATGAAACGTTTCAGAAACGGTTCACAAACCAAAAGCAGCTTAACTGAAACGTTTCAAAACTTTGTAAGTATCAGCTAAGGAATTGAAATGTTCCCAATATTTTATTAATTACAAACGTTACTAATCTCACCTGTCGTCTCAGATTGATTTCCATAATCAAAAAATAAACGTTTCNAGCCAATGAAACGTTTCAGAAAAGGTTCACAAACCAAAAGCAGCTTAACTGAAACGTTTCAAAACTTTGATTGGAATGTTCCCAATGTTTTATTAATTACAAACGTTACTAATCTCACCTGTCGTCTCAGATTGATTTCCATAATCAAAAAATAAACGTTTCAAGAATCATTTCACTATTGAAACGAAAAATAATCTTTTGAAAGAAGTTTCAAAACCCAACTTTGCTATAAGGGTGCCTTCTATAGGAAGGTATTTCTATGAAGAGAACTGAGGAGCGTTATTTAGGCAAAAAACTTGCGTTTATGTGAAATTGAGACTTTGAATATATAAACTGAACTAAGGAAATTGCATCCGACAACATGCAGTCCTGTATGTAGATACCAATTCTTGAACCGAGTGATACGTACAAATGTTCGTAATCAAAGCAATTGTGATCATGTGCTGTTTATAGAAAGAAGATACATAAACAGCACGGATACAAAACCACATTTATAGAATTCAAATTATCTATAAAGAATATTATGACACAAAGCTTGGGAGATAGACGGACACGATAATCACAATAACTTACCTCTACTCACTTAGCCTACGGGTAATAATATCTTTCAAAATCACATAAATCTCAATTTTGAGAGTACATTNCGCTGTTTATAGAAAGAAGATACATAAACAGCACGGATACAAAATCACATTTATAGAATTCAAATTATCTATAAAGAATATTATGACACAAAGCTTGGGAGATAGACGGACACGATAATCACAATACCTTACCTCTACTCACTTAGCCTACGGGTAATAATATCTTTCAAAATCACATAAATCTCAATTTTGAGAGTACATTTGTTAATAACATTTCACACTGAATCGAATTTTAAAAAGTTGTAAAGATGATCCTAGGATAAATATTAACATAATTATGTACTTATGAATATTTATTTATATCTTACACCCAATGAACTTTTGTTTTAAAATTATTTGGCTTCAAAGAGAAAGTATGTTCGGTTTCTGTTGGAATTTATTACATCATTTAGGTAATGAGATGGAACCAATCTATCGCCTCATGAGTAATTTACTTATCCAAAAATTTCTCATAACCTAAACCTAAACCCGACAAATATTTGAATATATTTGTTGTCCTAGTATCGTAATTCACACATTTTTATTGACTTTGACAAATGGCTAAATTGTAATANCCTAGTATCGTAATTCACACATTTTTATTGACTTTGACAAATGGCTAAATTGTAATATTTTTGGCTGCATTGTAATACTTTAAGTTTTGACTAAACTAATAATTATAATTTTTGGTTTACTAATTATTAACTTAAATTAAATTAATTGAAAAAATATATATAATTTTGTAGAATAGCTTAATCGGTAAATTAGAAACTGGGAATTGTGAAACAATCTTATATTCAAAAGCAAAAGTACTAAAATGATATTTTGGGTACTAAAATGAATTTTTATGATATGACTAAATGACTTTTTATGTTTAGCCAGTCAGAGTCAAAATCAAACCTTAACTCCTTAGTGTATGCACATAGAGTCGCGACAGCGAATTTTACAAACGCGACGATGATTTTGCTGAATCGCGGTTACAAAGACGAATGTGCAATCGTAGACTCAATCGCGCTTAATTACACATAGCATAAGCTACGATTGCGATTGAAATATTCAATTGGAAAAAATGAGCAATGCAAAACAATGTAACAAAGCAGAGGGGCAAAGAGAGGGGTCGGCAGGTTCTCTGTTGAGTCAGGTGGAAACACACAGGGGTCAAAACCCTCGAGTTTTTTTTCTCAATTCACCATCTATCAGCATTACAGAATGTGTTTTGATTGGGCAGGAGAAAAGCAGAAAAAGGAGAAAGAGGGATCGGCAGATTCTCTGTTGAGTGAGGTGGAAACTTTTCAACTCACCATCTCTTATCATTACAAAATCGCGTATCGTCACAAAAAATATCTGTTTCGAACAGATATGAGCGAATCGCTTCTAGGGACGATAAAATATATAAAAACTCACATCGCGATTGAAAAAATTCTCGTCGCGAATCTATGTGAAGGCTTTTGCGTCAATCGCGATTACTAAAATCGTCATCGTGTATGTAAAATTCGCTGTTGCGTCTCTATGTGCATGTAGCCTTAACATAATTCGTGAAATATTAAAGTCATTTAACGACGGCTAACCAAACTTAACCGAACAAAAATTATTTCTTCATACTCTTAAGCGAAGCGTTTGTAACCTGGTTTCAGTAGTTTTATTTTGTTTCAACAACTATTTTGATACAAAATAATTTGTGGAATTTATTATAAAATTCGTAAATAATGTCGAAATATCTGCTATCAATTTGGTAGATGGCAAAATACACAATAGTAAGTTAAGGGTACTTTACTTGAGAGAATTTACGTATCTTAATTCTGGATTGAGTACCATTTCAGGTGTTTGTACAGGATAGGGCATAAAAGTAAGTACACATCGAAGAAGTGAGTTACATGTGAGTTAGCATGGAATGAGATCGGGGGTTTCAACCCCCTAATTTTTTATATATGCCTTTTGCAGTTAACACTTTTTCCATGTGTACTTACTTTTGCCCTACCCTATAGTGTATAGTGTGCAGATCGTTTGATAAACCTTGCCCAATCACGTTGTTATTCGTGCAACCGATAATTTTTCACTCTATCGGATTTTATGGCTTTTATTTAAAGTTAATAATAATTTAAAATTTGAAGATACTTACCAAAAAATAAGTCTTGTAAGTTATTTTATATTTTTTTTATCACTATTATATTGATTTTCGTCAGCAATTTCTTTAAGTAAAATTCTGTTTTTAGAAATGTTTTATTCGCTTCTGTGCATGATTGACAAATCTATAAATTATGAAAAGTAGCACTAGGTGCCACGTTCTTCCTTTAATTTACATCGAGCAGTACCGATCGCCTGAATGTACTAACTGCATGGAATCATTACTGTAATCATTCCTGCATGTACAAATTAATAACTTTGTTTCAGTGTTTTTGAATAAACCGAATCGAAAGCAGTTTCTCAATAATCAAACTAAAGTTTAACCAAACAGGTTTAATTTAAGCAATTCTCATTGCTTTTAGCCTTCTATATGTGGGATGCTGGTTATGACGTCTGGCTCGCAAACGTCCGTGGGAACCCTTATTCAAGGCGTCATAGGTCACTCAACGCAGACACAGACGAAGCCTACTGGAATTTTTCGTATGTACAAATGAGTTTTATTGTTCAATTTAAATTAAATCTTAATTTTTGATACCTCAGTGTTGACCAAGTCATTCGCTTTGACGCTCCAGCAATTATTGACTATATCCTTGCAGCAACTGGTCAACACAAACTTAGTTGGGTGGGCTACTCATTAGGAACTGCAGTTATTATGGGTCTTGGTTCAGCTAGACCAGAATATTCAACAAAATTAAACTTAGTTTTCTTACTTGGTACAACAGCATATGTTGGAAACACAAAAAGTCCACTTTTGCGAGCTCTAGCACCGCTTGCAAAAATCCAAGACGTAAAATATAATTAGGGGTACTGAAATTAATTTAATAGGTTTGTGCGTTATCTGTGTCCATTTAATGTGGAATAAATCTTCCAATGTCAACAGAAACGTAGCCCTAGTACTAATACTAATATTTAATTTCAGTACCCGTAATATACACTACCTAATGTAAATCCAATTGATTGAGTTATTAGTTTTACCTATATTCAAATTTTTTCAGTTAGTAATGACCACTTTGAACCATGGTGAAACTTTGCCGCTGTTCATGTTTCCAATCATGAGAACATTGTTCCCTATAATGTGCTCCCTGGAAGCCAAAGCAAATGCANCTAGTACTAATACTAATATTTAATTTCAGTACCCGTAATATACACTACCTAATGTAAATCCAATTGATTGAGTTTATTAGTTTTACCTATATTCAAATTTTTTCAGTTAGTAATGACCACTTTGAACCATGGTGAAACTTTGCCGCTGTTCATGTTTCCAGTCATGAGAACATTGTTCCCTATAATGTGCTCCCTGGAAGCCAAAGCAAATGGAGTTGGTCTGTGCTCATTCTTTCTCTTCATTGTTGCCGGGTTTAATCCTGAACAATCAAATCCTGTAAGTTTCTTCTTACTACCTCTCAACTCAAGGGGTATAGTTGCGAATGTTATCAAATTTCAAAATTTTTACCAATTTCCCTAGTCGATTCTGCCACTGATGCTTGGAGGAACACCAGGATCATTGTCTATTAAAATGCTTAGTCATTGGTATCAGTGGATCAATACTGGAAAATTTTCTTACTATGATTATGGAAAATTACGTAATTTAGAAATGTACGGAAAGAATGTCCCTCCGGATTATGATTTGTCAAAAGTCAACGCACGCGTGGTGAATATCTGGTCAGAAAATGATTGGCTTTCAGTTCCTGAGGTTAACTATTTATATTGTATGCTTACTTTCAATTTTAAAAGTCATAATGTGTTTTATTCGAATACAGGATGTGCAGAAAACAATTAGTCAACTACCAAATGTTGTACGGAACATAAGAGTAGCAAGTAGTACTTGGAATCATTTAGACTTTGTGTACGGTAAAGACGCGGATAGATTTGTGTATAAGGAGATTGTAAAATCATTTAATATTTTCATTTAATCAGCCTGTTTTTACTAAGTCTAAATCGTGTCAACGTAATGTCCAACTTACTATCAGTACAACAGATGATTATACGAATAAGAAAACAATTCTGAATTTATCATCATAACTTCAAGTGGTACGGGCGAAGTATTATTTTGTATGTCATGTTGACATTCTGGTTGTAATATGTTGTTCATTAATTAACACTATTTATCAAGACCGACGAAATTTTTCAATATTTAATATCCAATTTCTACACATTTTGAAATTATGTCACTTAAATAAAATACAAAAGTATTTTGTGTATACATAGATTAATGAACCAAATTTGTCTTTCAGTTTCTCAAAATGTCCTAATTTTTCTGTAGTATTTGTTAGATTTAGATTTTCCGAGTGTCAGACTATTTGGTCAACGGAATCAAAATGATAACTTTTTATGTGTAAAATTTTGCAAAAGTATCTCAAAAGTTTAAAATTCCACAGTTATATCTATTTAAAGTGGTATTGCCAAATCTTGATTTTGAACTTTTGAATCCAAAGTCAAAGAGTCAAGTTTTAAAATTCCAAATTGAAAATTTGAATTTAGAGTCAGCTAGATTTCCACTTCTTGTTCGCTCCAATTGACTCAAAGTCAAGTTCTAAAATTGACATTACCAACAACTTTTCAGCTCAGTTCATCAACTCGAAACGTGATTCTGAGTTTATGCCGAAATCTCGACTCTACCCGAGAAGTGTGTTTGAGAATTTTCCCATTCGCATAACAGCTAAAAATCCCCTCACAAAATTATACAAAAATATGAGATATGCAACTTTTCCGGGAAGGGAAGTGTTCAGCTTCACTTGTAACATAAGGTGGTTACCTAAGAGGAAAGTATAATTGGAAAAAGTTATTAATACATATAAACAATTGGTGAAGGTTAGCAAAGTGAATTTGCGAAAAATTTGGCATACTTTTAAATATTAACTTTTGGAATAATTTTTCTAAAAGGCGAAATGACTCGAGTTAGTTATTAGTAATACATACTACGAAAGTGCATACGAGCAGAGAACTTTCCAGTGTAGTACTACAATGTTTCATTTCCATTGGAATTGAAGCAAATAGTGAAAGTATTAAGCCCAGTTCATCCATGGTCGATATGTCTTAATCGATGGTTAGCAAAAATTTAATCAACGATTATATTTTTATTGAAGAAAATCAGGAAATTAACTTCAATCATTTATTAAATGGGGTTAGTAAACAAGACGATTGTTACCATTTCCAAACAGCTGGATCGAACGTTCATCGAGATTTCAAGTTGGAACTATTTGGTTATTTAACCGACTGTGAACTAACCAAGCATGGTTACCTGAGCAGTTATGGTGAAATTGTATCCAAAATAGCGCTATTTACAGTTTCCATACTGAAAATTTTATTAACTAGATTGGACTACAATAGAAGTAAACCAAATTCAGCTTTATTTACTCCAAACAAATCAATTGAAACTGGATGTTATTTGAATGTAAATATCAAGTCACATAAGAAGGAACCTGAAGTCTATAGTTGACTGAAACCTTGAAAATGAGTTCCGACGATCTTGCGTTCCAAATTTATTGGTAAAATAGATCATCGATATGCCTTTAAAGGACGTCATGATCTAGGTTCCCTGGAATCAGAATTACAAATCTAAAGTCGAGTCTATTTGATTTATAAAGACTTTTAAAAGTATTATACTGTGATTATGAAATCAATTATTGAGAGAAAACTTTAATGTAAATTGTTTTACAGAATTTATTAAAACCAGTGTAAATTTTCAAGCTTCAGTGTTTAAAATTGGGAAAGCGATTTAATTTAGTTAAGTTAAACACTAACGAGTGTTCCCGCAGAGTAGTGTAAGTTGAACTCAAATTAATTTTCGGCTCTAATGTTAATATTTTTTTTTTGCATCAACCGCAAATAACTCAATAAATTATGTCTAACACTTTATTCTACATTTCCAATTATTGTTTATCTTAAACTGCTCGGGAAATATAATCGATGAAATTAATCATATAAATCGCTGTCCGACTTTTATAAAATGGGTAGTTAGTTGTTTAGATAATAAATACTTTTATTTAGAATGTACTTAAAATCAGGTTGCAATTCAGAAATTAATTAGTTATTTTATTGATTGACATATTTTAATAACAGGTATTAGTATTACCAAAAGTAGTTTGAAAGTTGATCGAAGTTTGTGTACTGTATCAACTTAACAATAACCAGTTATAGACTAGTGTCACAACAACTGATTGTACCTGATATTTATAACCTAATCTAATCTAATAGTTTCATGATTCCTTATAAGGCAAATTATCAACAAATTGCGTTGGTTATTGATGACTATTGATGTCTGATGTCACCTAAACTTGTCCAAATATGTATGTCCAGTATTGAGCAAATTACACAGTCTAGCTGAATGATCAAGATTGTTTTACATTTGAATGTTCCACATGCAATTTACCAATACGCTCAGTTACCAATAGAAAACCACTTTTAAATTTTAACTTATTATCAGAGTAGTATAGATACTAATTGAGTATTTAAGGGACATGTTGATCCATCTTGAAATCATTCTCATACTTGACTGTAAAGCTTCAAAGAAGAGTCTTACTATGGAAAAGTTAGCTGTTTTGGTGATAGCACTTAACCTTGCTTCACTAGGCGTAGAGGCCCAATGGGACCCATATTTTGTAGACGGCAGAAGCACCATTGTACAATTGTTTGAATGGCGATGGAGTGATATTGCGAAAGAGTGTAAAGAATTTTTAGCGCCTTATGGTTATGCTGCCGTTCAAGTAAGCTAAGCCATTCAATATTAATATTTCAATTTCAAAGTAATTGACATATTGGTCTGGCTATGATTTACAAAAATAAAATAATAAAATTTTGCGCAAATTGGACCAACATAAATTGCTTCTTGCACCCGACTAAACACGCAGCGGAATCCACCAATAAAAATTCCTGACTTGTACTGCATTCCTAAATATATAAACCAATACATTACAAACTAGTTAAATAATATCAAACATGANAAAATAAAATAATAAAATTTTGCGCAAATTGGACCAACATAAATTGCTTCTTGCACCCGACTAAACACGCAGCGCGACAGTTGAATCCACCAATAAAAATTCCTGACTTGTACTGCATTCCTAAATATATAAACCAATACATTACAAACTAGTTAAATAATATCAAACATGATTTGTAACTAGGTTTCTCCTCCAACTGAAAACCGAATCATCGATCAAGATGGTATCAAAAGACCATGGTATGAGCGCTATCAACCAATATCATACAAATTGGAGACACGCTCTGGGACTGAACAAGAGTTTAAAACTATGGTGAAGGAATGTAATTCTGTTGGAGTTCGAATTATTGTAGATGTTGTTATCAATCATAATACCAACGGTGGTGGAAAATCAAAGGGAACTGGTGGGTCTGATTATAGCCATGACGACAGAGACTTTCCAGTCATTCCCTATTCAGGTTTAGACTACAATGGAGATAACTGCCCTAACCCCGAGGGTATTGTCAAAGACTACCAAAATCCAATTGAGGTATTACCAAGTTTTCTTTTTAAGATAACCCATGTAACTCTTTCACTAAATATTCGCTCCTGTTTTATACTTAGGTCCGTAATTGCAAGCTTGATGGTTTGCTTGACTTGTCTCATCACAACAAACACGTACAAGGGAGAATCGTTGAATATTTGAACCGATTGGTCAGCTATGGAGTTGCAGGATTCAGGTAGAAAAAATTACTTGCAGCAAGAAGTTATATTTGTAGTTAAACTTGACAAACTTAGAAACATTTTTATTTAGAATTGATGCAGCTAAGCATATGTGGCCTGGGGACCTTGAAATAATACTTCCAAAAGTGTCAGATCTCTCAGTGGAACACGGGTTTGCTGAGAAAAGTCGACCATTCATTCTTAGTCAAGTCATTGATTTCGGTAATGATACTTATATACTTTCAAAATCAAAGAGAATACATGATTCTCCGGTTAGTATTTAAATTTATTAGTCTGAGTTGCGCTAGCGTGATTCAATTTGACGCTTACGGATTTATGATTTAGGTTCTTTCAACTTTACCTTTTTAGTTTATGTTCACGGAATGGTAGTAATGAGAAGGAAATTTTGAGAGTGTAAAATTGAACAATTGGGCAGTATTTTTAGTTCATTGGTTCGCGATTACAAACTAATACTTGAAAGTAAATGTCGTCGCATTGTCATTTAATCATATAAATTTAATTTAGGTGGTGAAGGAGTAGGTGCTGGTGAATATTTGAAACTCGGACGAGTAACAGAGTTTAGATTTGGTAGTAATATTGGAGATTGTTTTCGAAAATGGAATGGACAACATTTGAGCTACTTGAAGGATTTTGGTAAGTCACACTTTGAAATTCAGTCAAACCCTTCTTGACACATTTCTAAATTCCTTACTACAATTCTAAAGGTGAAGGGTGGGGATTCATTTCTGGAGACCATGTAGTTGCTTTCTTGGATAACCATGATAATCAAAGAGGTCATGGTGCCCCCAGTGTGCTGTCACACAAACTTGATCGTCTGTACAAAATGGCACAAGCCTTTACACTAGCCTGGGCTTATGGTATTCCACGCGTCATGTCTTCTTATACATGGGATTTAACTTGGGTAAGAAATACTAAATTTGATAGAAATTTTATATTACGGAATTTGCGCCAAATGACCGTATGTACCTCAACTTAACAAAGTTTTCTTGGTGCACGTGCAGTTTATAAATTTTTTTTAGTGTTTTTATGTTTNTTATACATGGGATTTAACTTGGGTAAGAAATACTAAATTTGATAGAAATTTTATATTACGGAATTTGCGCCAAATGACCATTTGTACCTCAACTTAACAAAGTTTTCTTGGTGCACGTGCAGTTTATAAATTTTTTTAGTGTTTTTATGTATTGTATTAATTGTTGTTTAATTTTATTACAGTATGGACCTCCTCATGATGACAATTACAATACTCGTCCAGTTACCACAAATCCTGATCTTACTTGTAATGGCGGATGGGTTTGCGAACATAGGTGGCGACAAGTAGGTTTAATTGATTCTTTTTTTGTAAACTATCCTAAATTTTTATCATGTTTCTTATGTTAGTTGTTTCTTTATTTAGATTTACAGTATGGCTAAGTTCCGAAATATTGCGAGCTTTGAGCCTGTTACTTATTGGTGGGATAACGGTTTTCATCAAATTGCCTTTTCAAGAGGTAATAAGGGGTTTCTTGCCATCAATAACGAAGACTTTCCAATGGATCAAAAGATTGCGGTAAATTTTAATGTGTTGTTCAATACAAAATATATAACTTAATCCTTATGCATATTAAAATCCAGACTACGATTGCTGCTGGAAATTACTGTGATGTAATTTCTGGAAAACTCGAGAACGGAAAGTGCACAGGACGAACCGTCATAGTAAATGGAGGATTTGCTCATGTGATCATTTCAAATACTGATGAAGACCCTGTCATTGCCATACACGAAGAATCAAGAATAGGGTTCATTTAAGCAATAATTGTTTTTATATTGCCGAAAGTACAATTATGATTTTAAATCACAAAGGATTCGAATAAAATGTGTTGAGTTAATCTCAATTATGAATGTAATTGATGTTGTTTATTTACGTTACTAGAGTTATATCTTTATCACAATCGCTTCGTAGAGAAATTGCTTAATAGTAATGTTTTGTTTTCTCAGAATGTAATTTAATTATTAAAGACTGCTGTTGAACTGACCAGATAAAAAAGTACATACCACGGTATTGCGCACAGATGCAGATTACAATAAGAAGTTCACATTAGTATACTAATAACTTTTACGCTAAATTTACATGATATGTCACGAGTTAAGCTAATTTTGCCCTAATGAATTAGTGAATATTTGCTACATTTTCTATTTTTTCGTTAAAGGTCATTCGTGTTGCAATTGGTTCTACTGTATGTAAAAATTAGGAGGCGAGCGAACGTCGGGGATTTTGTAAATGGCGGGTGAACACAGCCCCAACCTAAGGACATATAAACTATGAACATTTATTAGAATGAATTAATTTTCGAATTTTTTACGTATTGGAGTTAACTGTGTTTCGATTAATTACGTGACATGATTTCCATTAGTGATTTGAGTTTGTCATTTTTTAGAAAATTGACTTTTAGTAGAAAGTAAAGTAGTTTAATTAGCTAACCTATTTATGGAATCGATTCCTAGATATACTATATCTAGGAGGAAATACATAGAACTTACGAGGAGCCTTATAGATACACAGAGCCACGTTGCAATATGTAGTGGTACGTTGTTTCATGAAGAAACAGATTGTTTCTCACAAAACAAAAGGAAACGTTAATTGTTTCACACTAATTTTGACAAAACAATAATTCTTTACTTATAAAGTTTAGGAAACAAAAATTATAAGGTACTACTTATAATTTTTATACTAGCTTCTAGGATGATATTGAGATACTAATGTCTATCTTATCAGCGTCCTGTATTGCCTTTTTTTTTAGAAATAGATGCCCCAAGTTCTGCATGAATAACACTGCTTTGGAGTAAGCCAATCGAAATGCATCGCTAATTGTGTACAGAGGACGGATATATACTTTCTAAACAAAACAGCATTTTACTTACTGATTTACNAATGCATCGCTAATTGTGTACAGAGGACGGATATATACTTTCTAAACAAAACAGCATTTTACTTACTGATTTAATTTAAAAAGCGACGAAATACTTGTAAAAAGTAGTAAATAATTAACAATACTTTATTATTTTTAGTAAGTATTAACAAATTTTTTAATTAATTCACTTAACTGAAGCCTAAAAACCCGGTTGTATACTAATTTGGAGCTTGAAAATTAAATGGTTTGATTTATTGGTTAAGGAATGATTAATTGGAACACTTTATCGCGGCTCCAATAGATAATTCAGATGATTTTTATATAGTTTTATAGCAGATAATTTTGGAATTTTTTACAGTTACATCCTTTTATAATGAATTGAGTTCAACCTTTTACACACTACATAAGATAACTCGACTGTCATCCCAAATTCAAATAATTGTCCTATGCTTATGTTATTTCAGAATCATATGAATACGCTAGGTGAAAAATTGTTTTATCTCCGTACACCTCAGATCTTAGTGACAATGAGCAGCGAAAGCGTGTTCCAAGGAAAGGAAATTTTTATTGCAGTTCTGATTATTAAATTCCAGTGAAGGCACAGACAAAAGGGAATAAAAAAAAGTTAACATCCCAACAATTTTTGTTTCCAATCTCTACAAAAACGTTTGTATTGAGACCAAGCTCTACCTCTTTCAATACTCATGTTTCAACCAGCGAGACTGACACAACAAACATGTCAATACAACCCCTTTCTTTTTACAACCCATATTATAAACCCATAAACGAATCAATTTTAATAAAGTTGCGTATCTTGCTTCCGATAGGTATTGGAAACATGTTGAGTAAAATCGATACCTATAGCAAAAATCCTGTGGGCTTTGGATTCTTAACAAGGTTGGAAAAGGCTCAAAACATAGTTCTCAAAACATAGCTGGAAAAGGCTGGTTGGGTATAGCAGAAAGACTGGCAAATTTATCTTTCAGAGACTGTTTGGTATTAGATCTTCACCAGGTGCTTTCCCAGATTTTAGTGATTTGATGACCATGTGTGTCTCGAGAATATTGAATTCCCTGTCTAGGATTGGGTTGGTGACGTTTCGGGGAATTTACCGATTCGAAGTTTTTAGAATTGAACACACTGCTGTAAAGCCGATACTATAGAATTGCCGATATGTTGTTTGTGGGTTCTGAGGATCGTCAGAAGTACATGAGTAAGGGACAAAGTACATGAGAAGTTAGGTGTCTCAAACGAATGTTCCGAAATTACAATTTTCAAAAACTCCTCACTTTTTTTCTAGATCTCACAGAGACTTGATTAAAAAAATTCTCCTCTCTACTTTCACATCATCTTTCTGAAATGTAAAAAGTATCATCTAAAAAAATTTGCTTTAAGGAGTCTTACTGGCAATAATTTTTGGAGCACGCCTTTCTCCAGCAAATAGCACGGGTCAAAAGTAACTTCCAAAAATACTAGTTGGACTGTATAGCATCTAACAAAGTTAATCAATATTTGTGATGAATGTTTCTTAGGAATAATATAGCTTATCTGAATGGTTACTGAGTAGTACCAATAATTTTAAGATACAGGAGCGTTGTTCATCTAATGTGTAAATAAATAAAATTTTCTAGGTAATTTTCATGATAGGCGTAGTCTGTCTATAGTGTCACTCCCATAAAACTAGACAGGCGAACATGTAATCACGTCGAACCACTCAAATACACCGTTCGTGGTAAAGAAAAGGTTTATGATCAAAAGTGAGTTCAATGGATTTGAAATTTACAGTTTATAAGTAAGGTTGAGAAATTTGTCCAAAAATTGCTTCAGGTGCTGCAAAAGTCAAAAACACAGACCTCTAGCTTCCATCCTTTGTTAGTACCTTTTTTGTACCTATCCTCGGCTAGTCATTAATTTAGTGATTTATCTTAGATTTTTATACATTAAAAGGAATAAAAAGAGTGATGAATCATAAAGCTTTTTTTCAGCACTATTAATAGAACAGCCGCAAGTACAGACGTTTAACTGGTTTGATGTCTGAAAGTTAATACTCCCTCTGCCAAAATTAAAGCATGAAAGTTTCCATTTTCTATTTTTGCTCTCTTATGTATTTTTTAGTTTTGCAATTAATTCTTGTATACGAAGTATCAGATTTTGTCTACTGGGGGTATTGATAGCTTGATTTTGCTGGTGGTCAATATAGATAAAAGTGTTTCGAATTTCAAAATAATAAATCCAAAATTTGTATTTCTTCTACCGAGGTCTTCAATTTGTGTTGTCAAGAAGGCAAGGATTTGATTAGTTAATATTTCTTTTACGAAAATTTTCAATTATTCAAAGCTTTTTAAACATTTGCAAAAAAAAAAACAAGATTAGCAATATTTGCTTTTTAGAACTAGCAAAAGGCAATAACTCGATTTGTTAATGTCCATGTCGCAAAATTCTCTATTATTCATGCCTTCTTATGTATTCTACATTAATCGAGAAATGTGATACAGTGAAATTTTTTCGGAATAATTCTTGCCTTCAACGAAGGTTTAGAAAATTTTTCCTCACTAATGTCAGTAAACAATAAGCGTTTCGACATTTAACATGATTTCAGAAACAACTTTGCAGACTCATATTATTGCTAATAAAATTTTAAATCGTCTTTGTCTCCACCCTTTTAAATACGATGAGGCATCAGGATTTTATAAATCACCTAAACAATTTGTAGAAATAGGAAAATATAAATTTCATATTTGGAAATTGCTTGTGACGTTTGTCAGTTTTTTCGAAATCATTTTACTGTCATCCTTACTAATATTTCTTCTCATGTTTCGGCCTAATCCTCAAGAAATCATTTTAATGATTCTTTTCATTTCCGTTCTTGTCTTGGTCATCGCCATGAAACTACACTACCTTTTAGACTACTACACAATCTTGGTTTATAGTAACGGGATGTTTTTGATGAATTTGAGACTTGGTAATGAATATAAGATTTGCCGTGCTACCTTTGTCCCCTAAAATAATAGGAGGGGAAAGCCAATTTCAAAACCTGTAATTAAAATGTAATCCATCGCACTTAAACTTGACGTAGTCTTAATATTTTTCGGATATGCCGTCTTTGCGTATTACTCGTGCGCGCGTTTTGGCCGCACTATTTTAGAAAGTGTTTTTATATTTTAGAAACGCAACACCATAGGCCAAATTAAATTTCAATTTCAACGGAATAGAGTAATTAAACAATGCAATAATTGTACGTCCGAAACGTGATATCCGAGATCACCCACCCTACCCATCCCAATTGTAGTATATGGGAATTCTAATTAGCGCGGTACAATTTAGTGTTCTCCATGACTCCCAGTTTGGCCTGACTCAGAGTCACTGACTCTGGCAGTCATGATCCTGACTCTTTAAATGTTGGGAGTCGATTCCCGGAGTCATGACTCTGACTCCTTAAATTTTCGGAGTCGACTCTAAGTCAGAGTCAGAGTCATGACTCTCACTCCGAAGTCACATACAAAAATCGAAAATCTGGTAGGATAATCTGAAATTAAAATTTTTTGTACGTTTAGTCAAGGTTCCTTGATAACAAAGTTTCTTGTTGTCAAGAAACCTTGCGTTTAGTGATGAAAGTAGATGAAAAAAAAACAAGGAAAATAAGTCCGATAAGCTCATTTCTATGAGTCGACCTTCAGACTCATGACTGACTCCCAAAAAACCCTGGGAGTCAGAATCATCAAATGACACCCGACTCCCAAAACCCCTCGGAGTCAGAGTCATGACTTCGGAGTCAGTCGTGGAGAGCACTAGTATTATTAGTTACAAGCCAGATATGAACATTTTAAAATTTAGAACGCCATAATACTAGAAAAATTTTTATGTTCTCCATAATTCCGACTTTCAAGCTTTCTGGAGGCCGGACTCATTTAAACGAAAGTTCACAATTCCTCTAATTTTCACTTTTCAAGAAACACTTGTGATTTTAACTTTCTACTTTTGGCCTTTGATTTAGATATTTTCTTCATTTTGTTTTTCAATAACTTAAATTAGTCGTGGAGAAATAGCTTTAGTAAAATTATTTAATAATATTTTGAAAATAAACATCAAATTTTTTAGTTTGGCGCACTAATTTAAGTTGGGGTTGTTTTTCCCCCACNCAAATAAACTTCAAATTTTTTAGTTTGGCGCACTAATTTAAGTTGGGGTTGTTTTTCCCCCACTTGATATAAATCAGGCGGAAACCAAGGAACCTTCCTTTAAGTCGGAGGAAGAAATTATTTGCAGCAGAGTTTCACGTCAAGTGAAAGGAGTCTGTCGTAGAATCCTCCATGAAATCGCTCTGTAAATTTGATAGCTTCTGTATTATTATTGTTTCTAAATATTTTGTTGTCATTTTACAGAAACTGCTTTCAAAAGTACTAGAGTTAAAAAGGACGGGGTGGAATGGTTGGTTCGAGGTTCCTTCTGTATTCCATTTGTAGCTATTGTGTTGGAATTTCCTGGAATATATCTAGTATTTCAACAAGATTGGGAGTTTCTGCGCATGTTCAAATATTTATCACTGTTTGTCCCTGGAGGTGATGTCGTACTGCCGTTGTCCTTTGTATCGGTAACGTCACTGGATTGGTGTTATATGACTGTGTTCTTTGTTGACATGCTCATCTTTTCAAACTCTTTCTTTATTTGGTTGGAATTTCAAACTAACTGGTATGTTTATTTAACTTGTTTAATTAATGTTAAAAATTAAATCAGAATTGTTCCCATCCCAACAGGTGCCAAGAAAATGGCAAAACTGGAGCTACTGCAAGCTACATCATCCGATTAGTATACAGATCTTTACAAATTGTTTTCATCGTATGGATTAATACAGTATGTCGCTATGTTCTACCAGTCTTGTTTGGAACTTCGTTTGCTATATTAATAACAGTACTATACTGTATATTCAGGCTTAGAAAGTCTATTAACAATTACCTACTCGCCGTATTTCTGCTAATTGGTATCATTCTTACGATTGCTTTATTTATATTTTTGCCCCTAGCGTCTCGAGAAATAAATGCTTTGTCAAAATTCAAAGCATCATTTCAGAAAGGCGCTGTGAATGAAAAAGGGGATGTAAGGTTCCTTCGGTCATGCCCAATTCTTAAGTGGACTTTCTGGGGTGTTTATCAACTAAAATCAAATAGCTTTATTATAATTATGAACGATGTTATAATTTCAAATGTTATTAACCTGCTGTTAACCTTTTAATTTACTAAATTTTATACCATATTGTTGACTACAAAGTTCAAATAATTTAAGTTAATCAAATTTGGAAAAATGTTAGATTCAGACAGATAACAACAATAATTATTATTATGGCATTCCTGTGAAAAATGTTATCCAAAAAATTTATGAAGTAGGTAGAAAAATTTATTCTCGAAACAAATTGTTTTTTCCTTGGTTAAAATATCCGTCAGGGTCCATCGACTCTTTGTTGGGACACATTGCATTACAGGGTATGTTGGTTGAATTTCTAAGAATTTTTTCCCCAAACTTTATCACTTTTCTTGGTTTTTAAGAGGCACAAGTTTGTTATCATCTTACATTTTGTACACCAAATTTTGTTATTTATACGCAATAATTTTTAAATTAAAAAAATTTCTGCAAAATTTTATAAAATGAGGTCTCAACCCTTAAAACTTGCATAAGTTGAGGCCACACTCCTATAAAATTACATCAAATAGTTTTACTTCCAACAAAATTCCGTAAAAGTATGAAACCCGCTATTAAAATTGGTTTGAAATTTGCAGAAAATATTTGCAAAAGAAGAAATAAATAAAAATTAAATAAAATGTAAATAAAATTGCTAGACTTAAGTCATATCCTAATAGAGCTGCAAAAAATGAGGACACCTTATTAAAATTGAATGAAGCTAAGACAAATCATAAAAATATTACTGCCAATTAATTGAAGATCATTTGTAACTTAAAAATTATTTAATCTTTAACAATAATTTCTAAATTGCATCTCAAATTGTTCAATCTTCAGCTGTAGGGTGCTATGTGCGATTCTTAGTACGTGCTGATCATGGTGAATGAATGACAGGAAAATTTTAGAGCAGATTTCTCATCTCCTACAATGAACGCAATAAGTACACAATTCTTTATTGTTTTAGTTAAATAATGTAATCATCGATAATGTCAACCTTTTCTCGAAGTGTATATTTTAAGATTAGGCTTTTCAAAAATGAATTCGTTCAAATTATAGACACATTTCGCATTATAGCGCTAATCATACACGATGTGCTTATTGCTACCGTCATCAAAATATCTTAAATTTCACACCAAACTACTGCGTGCTGCCATCAACAATTGAACGTGTATATATTTCTGGCTCCTTAATAATTACTAAGCTTTTTGTGTCATGCGATGTTTGAGTTTTGAACACTCAATTTATAATTAATGCTGATATTATAATTAAGTCAGCTAATCTTAATTTTGGTGCTCAGTGGTTGTTGAGNGATATTATAATTAAGTCAGCTAATCTTAATTTTGGTGCTCAGTGGTTGTTGAGCTGTTGCGGTTATGGATTACGTCTCACTAAATCAAGGATATTCCTGGTAGGTAATCATTATCAGTANCTCCTTAATAATTACTAAGCTTTTTGTGTCATGCGATGTTTGAGTTTTGAACACTCAATTTATAATTAATGCTAATATTATAATTAAGTCAGCTAATCTTAATTTTGGTGATCAGTGCTTGTTGAGCTGTTGCGGTTATGGATTACGTCTCACTAAATCAAGGATATTCCTGGTAGGTAATCATTATCAGTANTTGTTGAGCTGTTGCGGTTATGGATTACGTCTCACTAAATCAAGGATATTCCTGGTAGGTAATCATTATCAGTAACATTCAATTTGTTTACAGATATCAAATTTTTTATCGTAATGTTGGATGTAATACAAAATCCAAACAGCACAGAAACACGTATTCTGAATACTTTTCTTCTAAACGAAAATAAAACACTTTCCTCTTCGAAGTGGCATAGAAACAGCAGATTCACGGCTGCCGTTTTGCAAAAGTCTAAGCTTTATAGTAAATCGCAATTTTATAGTTCAAAATTTTTTAATACTTAAAGACGTAAAATACGCGTTTGATGATTGGTTCAACACTTTACAAGTTTTAATCTGAAGCATATTTTATGCAGGAATTTTATTTTCTACATGCTTAAAAGATTCGAAACAATTTGAATTTGGAGATCAAGTTTAGTCCTTTCATTTGGGGATCCATCTCCACTTGCGATAAGGCTATTTAGTTCAAATGTTAGGTTAATCATACACTCCATACCAGCTAATTTTTATTTTGTTGACCAGTATATGTTGATCCCCTGCAGTTATGGATTGCGTCTCACTAATTCAAAGATACTTTTGCTAGGTAATCATTCTTACAAGCTTTGGATTTGTTCTCAGATAGCAAATTTTTGATAGCTTGATGCTTTAGTAAATCACAATTTTGTTTTCCAAAATATTTTAATACTTGAAACGTGAAGACCGTATTTGATGATTGGTTCAACACTTAGCGATAAGGCTATTAATTTCAAATGTTAGGTTAACCATGGACACCATGTCAGCTAATGTTAATTTTGGTGACCCGTATTTGTTGAACCCCTGCAGTTATGGATTACGCCTCACTAATTCAAGGATATGTTTGCTAGAATATCGTTCTAAGTAACTTTAAATTTGTTCTCAGATTGCAAATTTTTTATCGTAATGTTGGAGATTGTAATTTCAAAGAAACAGCGGATTTTACTGCATTGTACTGTAAACGAGATAGCAAAGATAAATCTGGTTCCGCAATAAAAATTACTGCAAGTTTGAAGGCAAATCTTCCTATTGGCACAGGTTCCTTCACTCTCATTGCTATCAAGATCTATTCGTTACACATGACTTCATGATTAATCGTTTCTCCAACAAATCCTAAAAAAATTTCAAACTTTGATTATTGCAAGCAAGTACGGGAGAAGTTTAGCAGGTGAATCGTTGCTACTTTTTTCCGATTTGATTCTATTTAATTTAATTTATTTAAGTGTCAAAGATCATTTCAATCAAAAATGGTAAATTACTTACACACTCCAAAATCCGATTGGACTTCAGCTGGCAGAATATATATTCCACAGCGACTAATAACTTGGAAATTTTAGAGATGTTGTGAGCATTTTTTTGCTGAAACTATTAAGCTCATTTCAACATTATTTTCTCAAATTTATATTTTGTATGGAATTAAATCATCTATTCCAGTTGTGTATTGTCAATTAACCTTATAAAGCACAAGCAATTTGCACAAGATTATTTGATGCATAAAGTGATAGCTAATGTTAATACCAATCTACTTAAATTTTATTATCAAACTTAAAATAAACATCTAGTTTTCTCTAAGCTTTTATGTATTTCCTCTGATACTTTTGACCAATGATGAGTGATTTTGAAACAACCTTCATAATAGCATTTAAAAAAAAATTAATTTTCGAATTCTTAAATTTATAGACTTTCGCGTTTATGAACTTTTGATTTATAAACTTAGTTCTTGAACTTTTTTTTTGTGCTTCTGGTTTATGAACTTTTTGCATTTATTAACTTCCATTATTATTCTATTAACTGGTTTTTTTGTTTTTCGGTGGGGAGCTCCTAAGGGATATCTGAATTCGACGCAAGGCGATATAAATTTATTGTTGACCCCTATAGGTCACAAAATTTTGCCTTGATATATACTTAAAATATTGCCAAAGTAAACATTATGCGAAATTTTTAGCAACATTTATCAGATTCGCTTATCCTTCTAATATTAACTTTTGGTACACTCGCAGCACAACTTGTTTAATTTTTGTAGTATTTAAACATTACTTAGAATATTACTGAATATGTAAACAAAATTTCAGTCGATGGATCAAATCCCTTTTTAACTTTGTTAATGTTAACTTTTGTTAAAGATGGATCAAATCCCTTGTTAACTCAATGTTAACTTTGTTGAGCTCTGGGTGTAATGTGTAAAGACTCATGTGTTACTTAGGCATTGTTCAACTTATAAATCTGAGTCTGTGCGCAAATCTTCAAGAGCATCGACTTGATTCCTCCATCATATTAATGCTAAATTTAATGGAACATAGTTGATGGAATTAATCATGAATCGTCCGACTTTTATTTAATAACAAGGGTAAGGATTTGTTCAGAAAATGTTTTGTAAATTATTTTTGTCAAAAATGCTTAAAATTAGGATACTTAAAAATTTATTAGAATAATTAACTTCACNGTTTTGTAAATTATTTTTGTCAAAAATGCTTAAAATTAGGATACTTAAAAATTTATTAGAATAATTAACTTCATCAGACATTAATAGTTTTTATAAAGGTGAGATTAATATTTTCGTAACTATTGGTAAAAATATTTGTAAATTATAAACAACAAGTGGCTGAACAAGCAAAACAGTACGTGTAAATCAATGTCATCGCATCGTCATATAACCATACCAACTTCNGTTTTGTAAATTATTTTTGTCAAAAATGCTTAAAATTAGGATACTTAAAAATTTATTAGAATAATTAACTTCACCAGACATTAATAGTTTTTATAAAGGTGAGATTAATATTTTCGTAACTATTGGTAAAAATATTTGTAAATTATAAACAAGTGGCTGAACAAGCAAAACAGTACGTGTAAATCAATGTCATCGCATCGTCATATAACCATACCAACTTCATTTATATGGTGAAGAAGTGACTACTGGTGAATAAATTAAACGAGTAAGGAATACAAAACTAGATAAGATTTTTATATTTCAAACTTGTTCCAAATATTTGTCTCTGGCTCAACTTTGAAAACTTTTCTTGGGGCACGCTCAGTTTACCAAAATTGTTTACTGTTTTGAATTTTTATGTTAATTGATGTTTACTTTTACTACAGTATGGTCCTCCTCATGATGCAACTAAACCACACTTCCTGTTACCACAAACCCTAAGCTTACTTAACGGTGGATCCGACATAGGCGGCGACAGCAAGTTCATTCTTGTTAATTAGTAGATTACTCTAATTTTTATTACCAAGTTTCTCGTGCTAGTTACTTACCTTTAGATTTACAGTATGGAAAAGTTCCGAAATATTGTAAGTTTTGAGCCTGTTACCTACTGGTGGAATAAAGTTTTCCATTAAGTCGCCTTTTCAAGACGCAACCTTGGTTTTCTTGGTATCACTAACGAGGACTTTCCTATGGATGAAAAGATTGAGGTAAGTTTAAAGTAAATGTGAGGGACCATGGCCCTTTGAAGTTCCAACCCAACCCAAACCCATTACAGAATCCATGGGTAAGCCCATCCCAAGGAAGCCCATTTTCTATCACCCCCAAACCAGCCCAAATCAATGAATTTTTCAATCGGCTTCACAATGGCTGGCCATAGATGACCATGGGTACGTCGATTTGCAACTCATGTTCAAATAAGTTGAATTTTGGTTAGAGTGAAAGGTTTTAACTTAAATTTATTCAGCGAGTGAATTTGAATGCGTCGCTGAGCTCAATTTATCCATAAATTAAGTTAATTAACTTTAGCAAATTATTCTCCACTTTAATTTAATTGTGATTCTTATTGATAAATGTTAAGTCGATCAAAGTTGATCTACTTAACTCGGTGCGTCATGGACTTAGAAAAGCATCGGCAGAAGAAAATACTCTTTCGTCAGATGCAGAGGATGATGCAGGAATTGCCAATAGTTGAGCTGTTACCTTCCTAATATTTATTTTTCTTATGAAGCTGGCAGTAATTTCAGTTCAAAAAACTATTTTCCTTACTTTGTTAAAATAATAATAGATTTGATGCAAATTAGTCCAATCAAAATCGGAACCTAATCTGATCCAACTCAAACCCACAATAAAAAATTGGCAACAGTGGAAATCGAAATCGAAAATGTGCATATTCAGATTGAGCTACTACATTGAATATAGCGCAAGTAATAATCGGCTCTATGTTCTCAAAGAAATATAATTTAAAATTTCAGGTGTAGTGCTTAGAGGGTAAGTTATAAGAAATAAGAGGGAAGAGGAGAGGAGAGGGGATGTGGGAAAGTGTAAGTGTAGTGCCGAGTTGAGCATAAATAATTCGGAAAAAAAGTCAACAAATTCCACCTAAGCTGAATGAGCGCAAATAGGCTTTCGTTGGGTATTCTAAATCCCAAGGTTATGACCAAGCCCGTTGGAGACCAGCCCAACCCATGACCATCCAATTTGGTCTTGGGTTGGCCCAACCCAACCCATCGTGGGTACCCATGGGTTGTCCATGGTTTCGGTCCGTGGTCCCTCACCTTTAAGGTAAAGGTGTTTTTCAGTGAAAAGTATGTTAATTATTCGCTTTGTAACATAAAAATGCAGACTACGATATTTGCTGGTAACTACTACGATGTAATATTTGGAAACTTAATAATAAAAAGTGCACAGGGAGAACTCTCGCAGTGAATGGAAGATTTGCTTATGTGGTCATTTCAAATAACTATGAAGACCATATGATTGCCATGCACGAATAGAGTCAAGGATAGCATTTTCCTAATGCGATTGTTTTTCATATTACTAAATCTACAATTATGACTTTTAAATGAAAAATCCGAATAAATTATGTAGAGTTGACCTCAATTATGGCTATTTGATGTTATTTATTCAGGTTACTAGAGTTAAGGCCTCTTTATGACAATCAGTTGTAGAGAAATTACATGCATTGAAGTTGCGTTTTCTCGTAATGTAGTTTAGTTATTATAAACTACTCCTGAGCTGAACAAGTCGTTACAAGAAAAAATGTGTTTCCGAATATTTCTATTGTTGACTGTTCAGGCGTGCAGAACAGGTATAGAGCTTATGGATATTAGTGTCCCTCATGACGCCAGTTCAGGTCGGGGTTAGAGTCAGTGGATTAGAAGTAATACTCTGATTTCGGCTTCAATTTCAATCGACTCCGGGGTCAATTTCCATCACAGAAGTATATTAAAAATTTTGAAATTGATTTTCAAATAGTTTTGCATCGAAAAATAGCTAAAACTATACAAACGTTACACTTTCCACCATACTGCATGGTAGGATTGCTCCAATTTATCCTTAACCGGTGCGGTGGGACCATCGGTCGCTTCGCAATCAATAACTTGAATTGACAGCATGGCCGATGGACATGCAAGCTGAAAAAAAATATTTAATTCAAATTTGAACTCAAAATCCACGTTAGCCAACATTATATAACTACTGTTTAATAAAACGTTAATAATATTATATAATTATACAATATATAATCATAATATTCATAATGTTAATATAATTGGCTAACATAATCTAATATAATATTAAAAAACTAATGTATTAGTTTTTGATAAACTTAAAATATGATAAAACTATGTCATGACAAAAATTTTTTTAAAGCGGGATGTCAAATCCGTAACGCCAGAGTCGACTCCGATTTCGTAGAGTCGACTTCGATTTGCATCCTTGCCGCAGTCACTCACCACGACTGCGGTAATTTATCAGAAGACGGTCGGTCGAATTCGGCGTCATGTCAAACACTAATAGATATTAGTAGATAAAAGTTTTATACAAAGTTGAGATAATAATTAAGCCGTTGCATACGGTGGTAATCATGTGTCGCAATGCTTAAAATGTCAAGTTGATAGAAAAGTAATAAAAGAAAATAAAAGAAAATTTACTTACTTATTTTTATGAATTTGTAAGTTAATTTTCTCTAATTTATTTTCTTTCAATTTGACGTTTTATGCATTGCAACACATGATTACCACCATTCATAACGGTTTATTTACTATGCTTCTCTGTACATTCTGCCTTACATATTATATTTGCAGTACATATATTACATATTTTTTGGTATAATTACATTTGTTCCATATTTAGACTACTCAGAAGCCACACTTGCTTTTAGTGGTAGCAACAAACTGACTGTCAGCGGTTCAACATGTATGATACAATTTTGACAACATTATTTAAAACAGTAAAAGATTACAAAAAACTTAATTTCATTTTAGGCATAACTTCCAACGAAGAGCGACAGGTACTAATATGTGAATACTTAACTCCTATAGAATGGAGTCAATTAGTTACAATTCAAATCTATGCATATTAAGGAGATTATTATTAGATCGGGTTTGCGGATATTGTTCTGAATAAAAAGCATCCAATGAAGCTATGGGAAGAGTGGTATATGGATGCAAAGAAAGTCACGGAGAATACAGTACCGGAGGCTATGTCAATGTCCACCGTTCAACAGTAAAAATATTAACCATAACAATGCACAGTTAAAGCACCTGTAGACTTTACCATAGAGAAATATTGAGATAACTTCGATAGTTAAATCGCAAGTAGCTGCTGTAGTAAGTTTGGTTTGACCGTAACTATCTCAGTAATCACGCATTACTAAATCATTTACAGTTCACAATGGTACTGTTGGATGTAAAGTGACCTTTCTCCACTTTCCCTTGCGTCCCTCTTTCACTACCCAGACGACAGGCGCCCCCTTGAGGCGTCTGAAGTCTGGTTCCCATGCCTTACAAAATCTAGCATTTTCGTACTCCTCGAAATCTGTGATTTCCAGGAGGGCGAAAAATTGTCTCCCTAGCCCTCGTCTCGTCAACATCTCTCCCAAGACAGTTTATTAGGAATCCCATTTTCCCAATTTATGTCCCGTGATAGTTTGACCTCTGACCTAACCCTGCCCTAGTCAATTCCCCGAACACCTACCAAAACCCAATCCCCACAATTATCCCCATTTCCCTCTAACAGTACGGACGTATTACTAACACGTAGTCATAAAAACAGTCAAGAATGCTGTTTGTTGATACTTTCACAACATTTTTTCCTCTTCTTGCCATAACTTCAGTATTTTTAAATACTGATTCGACAATGTCAGACAGTTTATAAAAAATTGATTTTTGATGGAAAATATAGCAATTCCACATACCATTAAGGTTGGTGAAAAAAACTTTTAGAGGGGATAAGCCATACACTTGTTGATTTTTGAAAAATTACATACTAGACAAGTGTAAACAACTTTTTATTATTAAAAATTAAATAATAACACTGAATTACTGAAGTTATGAGTTGTCATCCATTTTGGAATAATTGTATGTGAGGTATTACACACAGATTCAGGTAAGTGTTATGTCAATCAATAGCAAATCTTGTCCTGATTACAGATATATTGTATGTTGACGCACAACTGAAATTTTTTAATGAAATTGAAATTTTCAATGATTAGTAACATTCCAGCAGAAATTCATATGGTAGCATCTAGTTGTAACATTCTACATAATATCTACTGGAATTGGACCCAGATAAATTTCAGTGAAATTCGTAAATTTTTTGCAAAGTCCTAATTGAGCACATGCAGAGCCAATTGATATATGGAATAAAAATTCTTGTCCATTTTTCTGTAATTTTTTCCTATAGTAACCAGTGCAAAACGGGAGCCAAATGTCGTTTGACGTCTGAGTGGGAAATTTCAAATTTAATAAAGAAATTGGAGTATGGCTTAAACTCTATAAAGACTTCTTCCTTGCAAACCTTGACCTCCATAACTATTTAATTTACTTTAATATCAGTAAGATAATAATGTTTAACATAATACTAAAAAATATGTAGTAACTATATTAATTATTGCAATTACTTGCAATTGTTATATTTTTTTCTTTCACTTGGTGCACTCCTCATATTTTTCCAAACTCAGAATTCGGTAGTGTATAGTAGAAAATTCCAAAGCGATGGAAATTTGTTCCGGCTGTGACGTTTAAAGAGTACACATTGTAAAGCATAAACATAACAAAACACATCCCTAAGATAGATGAAAATGAAAATCAATTTGGGAAAAAAGTAAGACATGTTTCTGGCGTCTTTGTGATAAGGGAATACTATCATGTCGAAGTTCTCAGTATCCGTAAAAAGCAGCTAAGCGAAAATGATCATATATAAAACAGTGTCTATGAAAGTACATTCTGAAAACAGCCAGTAGTATGAGTTAATTTTCAAAGTGTAAAAAATTTTTGACACTGGTTTGACAATTTTTAACGAGCAAAAGGAGTTTACTAATAACAGTAGTTGCAATATCATAAATCTTGTTTATCCTAACTATGTTATAAATGGTTTGATAGTCGAGTCAACGGGTGGTTTATAGTTATTATATTTTAATAGGTGTTTGGTATAAAAAAATTTTCTCTGTAATGAAAATAATTTTACTATGCCTGATTTATTGCAGAAATGGTCACCCTGCAGCAAGGACGCTTATAGTGCGTGGTTATGATTATGAAGGCTTTAAAATTTATACAGACTATACTTCCCCCAAAGCGACAGAACTAGTAAGTAATACAAATTGTTTCAATACACATATCGAGTATAATTATTTTAGCTATGAGATTTGAATTTAGCGTATAAACGTTAACTGTAACGCTGTTAACCTTCTGTGTTGTTACATTTTTATATTTACGTTCACTTGGAAATGAGTTTCAAATTTCACGTTCCCCACAGTAAGTTACGGAGCAGACCTAAGCAATTGTGTTTGGGTTTCTCTTCTTATAAGTAAATAAAGAAAGTAAAAAAGTTGCATTCAACAGTTGAGTTTGTCGAATTTGAATCCTCTTGTTTTGCCAATTGTTAAAGGAAAAAAAGAAGGAAAGATTAGATTTGATAAACTCTATATGTTACGAATCAATTTTCATGGGGACACTGCTATGAGTAAATTTATCAAGTACTATTACTATAACATGAAACATGTCATCCGTGAAAATATCAGGTGATTCTGGTAGGTTCAATTTGTGCATCCCACTTTGAGTTCAGGGGATTTAAGAAAAATGAAACGGTGAGAGAGACTGAAGAGTAGGTTCTGAGCAACAAACTATCTGTTAGCATATCTGTTTTCTCAGACCCTCTGTAAAAAGGAGCTTCACTATAAGTCTTCTCACTTTCAGAAGTCAAATTTCATAAAGTTGTAGTAGCTTACTATTTTCTGATCCAATTTAATTATATTTTATAACTCTAGGCAGGAAACAACTGGACTGCATTGGTATTTCTTTGGTCATACGTGCCAAAACATGAAACTAAGGCAACTGGATCTCGACAAGTGCGTGTAGAAGGATACTGTAGCAAATTATCGTTAGAAGAAAATATAGAGTATTTTAAGAATGAGTCAGTGGAATCCCAAGTACGTTCAGTGGTCCAAAGACAGTCTCAATGCATTGATGGAAAACGCAAATCAGAAATTTTAAACAAATCTCGAGAACTCATCCGATTGGCAACTAACTGCCCGGGATACCTGATTGATGTGCCGGAAGACTGGGGTGGGTATAAGATTCATGTGGAGATGATGGAGTTTTATCAATCAGCCCCGTTTACAATTGGAGATCGTGTCAAGTTTATCAAAAAAAAAGGATTTACCAAAAATTCCTACTAAACATTGTCGTGTGCATCGAGGAGAAGATGATTGGGTATATGAATACCTAGAAGCTTAAATGAAATAACAATGTCTATATTTTTAATTATAGTATAGAGTGATGTACAGCATATATTACTACTCAAATATTTTTAGTTTTACTAAAATAATCTTGCTACCCTGGTATCCATCAAAAATGTTTAGGTCACAGAAGCAGGGTATCATATAGCCAGTTTCAGCCTCACTTGAGTAATTCCATAAGTCTTAGTCAACAATCTAACTGAACAACTATCAACTATTAGAATTTTGGGTGCAAGTTGCGTTAAACAATTTGATTGGTACTACCTACTTAGAATTGATCACATTTGTAACAAATTTATTCACGCAATCCTGCCCGTCTTTCCAATAAGTTTGAAATTATGGCTTATGTGAGGGATGATTCGTCGTCGAATAATCCGATGCAACATATAGTTAAAAGAATAAAGAAGTTTTAGAACATAGAGTTACAAGAAGGAATGAAAGAAATTTAAGCAAGAATTTCTTCTAATTCAAAAGTGAATATTTATTATCATCTACTTTGCTACTCAGCCCAATTCACACAATAGCATTAGTACTAGGAAAACTTTTCCCAATAACTACATAAAACAAGTATCCCCATGTATATCTGAGCGAGTGTATCTGAACTCTTTACACATTCCCTAAATTAGGTTTTTTAGTTTGTTAAATTAAATATACGTTTTAGTGAGTTTGGTAAACGTTTAATTTCCGAGTGCTCAGGCTATTCCATAGACTGAAAAGGGTTTGAGTCGAAAATTTTGACTGGAANCTTTCTGGTCATTCATTGCCAGGTAAGGAGTCTACTGCCTCATTTATGAGTACAGTAGTGGGGATTGAGTCTTATGCTCAAATCCCCACAGTGTATCTGAACTCTTTACACATTCCCTAAATTAGGTTTTTTAGTTTGTTAAATTAAATATACGTTTTAGTGAGTTTGGTAAACGTTTAATTTCCGAGTGCTCAGGCTATTCCATAGACTGAAAAGGGTTTGAGTCGAAAATTTTGACTGGAATTTTGACTGGTTCTGGTTGTTAGATTGTTTCATTACATTATAAATGTTTTTTCGCAAGGTAAAACACATAATTTTTAATAAATTTGTAAAACGGAAAGCAATAAACCACAACAACATTAACACAAAATGTAGAATACACTATACCGTTATGACAATTTATTAGTCGACAGAAGATGTATGCTTACTTTTAACTTAAGTGGGGGCCACTGAAACTAAACCAGAAACTAAAATTTATAAAGATGTAATTGCTAAATAATAAATGTAACTCATGAGCGGTAGAGTTGGTCAAATTTGACCCCTTGGAAAACTGCCGAAGCCATTCTAATTTAGTTTCAATTAGGAGCTTCTCTAAAGTGAGTACTCTTATAAACATTATCGGACATTGTGTCTACTTTCACAATTAAAATTTGAAGATAGTCGAATGTCGTTATATTGTCACTTTGAGGATTATTAAGACGAACTAATTAGTGTTCCGCATGGCTCTGGCTCATGAGCTGGCTCAATGGCTCTGGCTCTGGCTCTGGCTCGGGCTGGCTCACAAAATTTTCTGAGCCAGAGCCAGTGCATGGCTCTGGCTCATATAGTAATTTTGAGCCAGAGCCATGGCTCATGAGCCAGCTCAACGAAACTTGTGAGCCATGGCTCAATGGCTCAACTTTTCCCCTAAATTCTTCCACTTTTTCTCTAAATTTTCATTTTTCTTCTTCCAAATCATTACTTTTTTTTTAATTTTCGTAATTTTTAGTCAATGAAAGTCAATTTGCCTTTAGCCAGTGCATAATTATGATTTGTATTGGCTTATTCTCTCTAGGTCATTCTCACTTTTAGCAAAATGTGCATATTAATGTGAAAAAAAAAAACATTTTTTATGTTGAGCCATGAGCCATGGCTCAATGAGCCATGGCTCTGGCTCATGAGCCATGGCTCTGGCTCATGAGCCAGCTCAACAAAAGTGCGGAGCCAGAGCCATGGCTCATGAGCTGGCTCACCGCTCGGGTGAGCCATGAGCCATGGCTCATTGAGCCAGTGGCTCTGGCTCACGCCAAAAGCTGAGCCATGCGGAACACTAGAACTAATTGACAAATTCGTCCAAATATGTGTCTGACGCTTGACACCTTCATGGCGCTTAAATGTTCAAAAATGGAATTTAGTTCACTTTGTTTGACTCGTAAGGTCGGCGAAATATAATCATATCTATCTATCATATCTATTGAATTTTGTTTGGTGTTTTTGAATCCTCAAAATATTTTACCAATTTCTAGAACGATTTCAGAAACTTCTAATAAATCACTTATTTTCTGCAAACATTGGTAGATTAGTTTCTTATGAAATTTGCAAAAATTTGCACTACAACGATAAGTATTTCATAAAAACATACATCATGGCACGTATAGAAACAACTATAGGGTTAAGCATAAAGAGATATTTCCTGTGTTAATTCGGAAGCTAATGCCATAGTTCCATTTCCATTGTGAAACTTTTATTTCTAAAATCTTGAAACTTTTTTTTACGAAGTCTTCGCTTGGTATGCAACATTTGTTGCATGTGCACTTACACGAATGTGGACAGGTACGGCTGTTACAATATTGATACTGCTTGACAAATCATGCATGGATGATAAAATATTATACATAAAGGAAGAAAAACAACTTAATTTGAATTTTTATTAATTTTTTGATATATTTAAAGTGATTTTTATTAACAAATATGTTTTCCAACCGGACTAATGGAGTGAATGATACCGGAATTGAGTACCTTAGACTTGTCATCAGCGTCATGGACAAATCAAATGACAGATGGGTCTGGAATTAAATAAATAATTAAATATGATGAATAGGATTATATGGAAATATATGTCATATTCTAACAAAACTCATTTATTCACACTTTGCTCCTCCAGCTGTCATCATGAGTCCACACTTGGCAATTGTCGACGAAAATGGGCTTGTCACTATCGTAAGCATTACTTTATTTTCATATTCTTCACGACTCTACCTAATGTTCTGAGCTACCTATCAAATACTCATAAATACTATCAATTTTATCAATATTTGTTTCTAATTTGTATAACACTTGAACTGTAAGTAACTGATTATTTTTTTGTTAATCTAGCCACAGCAAACNTGCATAATTATGATTTGTATTGGCTTATTCTCACTAGGTCATTCTCACTTTTAGCAAAATGTGCATATTAATGTGAAAAAAACATTTTTTATGTTGAGCCATGAGCCATGGCTCAATGAGCCATGGCTCTGGCTCATGAGCCAGCTCAACAAAAGTGCGGAGCCAGAGCCATGGCTCATGAGCTGGCTCACCGCTCGGGTGAGCCATGAGCCATGGCTCATTGAGCCAGTGGCTCTGGCTCACGCCAAAAGCTGAGCCATGCGGAACACTAGAACTAATTGACAAATTCGTCCAAATATGTGTCTGACGCTTGACACCTTCATGGCGCTTAAATGTTCAAAAATGGAATTTAGTTCACTTTGTTTGACTCGTAAGGTCGGCGAAATATAATCATATCTATCTATCATATCTATAGAATTTTGTTTGGTGTTTTTGAATCCTCAAAATATTTTAGCAATTTCTAGAACGATTTCAGAAACTTCTAATAAATCACTTATTTTCTGCAAACATTGGCAAATTAGTTTCTTATGAAATTTGCAAAAATTTGCACTACAACGATAAGCATTTCATAAAAACATACATCATGGCAAGTATAGAAACAACTATAGGGTTAAGCATAAAGAGATATTTCATGTGTTAATTCGGAAGCTAATGCCATAGTTCCATTTCCATTGTGAAACTTTTATTTCTAAAATCTTGAAACTTTTTTTTATGAAGTCTTCGCTTGGTATGCAACATTTGTTGCATGTGCACTTACACGAATGTGGACACGAATATTGATACTGCTTGACAAATCATGCATGGATGATAAAATATTATACATAAAGGAAGAAAAACAACTTAATTTGAATTTTTATTAATTTTTTGATATATTTAAAGTGATTTTTATTAACAAATATGTTTTCCAACCGGACTAATGGAGTGAATGATACCGGAATTGAGTACCTTAGACTTGTCATCAGCGTCATGGACAAATCAAATGACAGATGGGTCTGGAATTAAATAAATAATTAAATATGATGAATAGGATTATATGGAAATATATGTCATATTCTAACAAAACTCATTTATTCACACTTTGCTCCTCCAGCTGTCATCATGAGTCCACACTTGGCAATTGTCGACGAAAATGGGCTTGTCACTATCGTAAGCATTACTTTATTTTCATATTCTTCACGACTCTACCTAATGTTCTGACCTACCTATCAAATACTCATAAATACTATCAATTTTATCAATAATTTGTTTCTAATTTGTATAACACTTGAACTGTAAGTAACTGATTATTTTTTTGTTAATCTAGCCACAGCAAACNATTTGTTTCTAATTTGTATAACACTTGAACTGTAAGTAACTGATTATTTTTTTGTTAATCTAGCCACAGCAAACTTTTTCCTTCACTTGGAAAATTGAGGATAATGCGCAGACGTACTCTCTAATCCTCCAACCAGTTTTCGACCCTTATGAGCCAAGTGGATTCAGTCACAAAGAGTCTGTATATTTATGTGCTGCTGGGAACACACTCCGATGGTAATAGCCGTCAAATTTGAAATTGTGCATAAATTGTGAGTAAATAATGAATTACCAATATTATTTCTTTTAGGCGCATGAGTTTGACCACATCATGCACCGGAGTAAAATTGAAACTTGAGCTTGGATCTGGATCCGAAAATACTAAGGAATTAAGCACACGATTTCAAATGCAAATTGTGTCTCCAAATGGAGTTCATTCGAACATAAAAGGTATAAATCTACAGATTGAATTATCATTCTGGTCATAAATTTCTAGAAACGTTGTATAAAATAGGTATCCCAGGACTAATCACTCATACTTTTCGTGGTCCAGGAGATGCCTGGGAGCGGCAACTTGAGTCGGATGTTTTTCAAAACGTTAGCTCAAATTTGGAAAATGTGGCAATTCATTGCACAATTTGGATTGGTTGTGTTGCTCCGCTATATAAACTCATTTCAATAGATGATACTGCAGAAATTGCTAATATGAGACGACTCACATCACAACTTCATCAGATGTTAACGGGTGGAGAGTTCTCGGATGTACAGATTCAAACAGCTGAGAAAACATTTTATGTACATCGCAATATGCTCACAGGTGAATATAAGCCATTTTCCACATACTCCNAAACAGCTGAGAAAACATTTTATGTACATCGCAATATGCTCACAGGTGAATATAAGCCATTTTCCACATACTCCGTTGGTGATTGGATTATGTACAGTGCAGTAGCAGAAATATGATTAGCTTAAATGGAAACCACTTTTGAGTCTTTAGTCATTGTTGCTGTTGTCAGCGTCGATATCTGAATGGCTCAATCTTGCACACGTTGAATATTCTAAAACTTNAACAGCTGAGAAAACATTTTATGTACATCGCAATATGCTCACAGGTGAATATAAGCCATTTTCCACATACTCCTTTGGTGATTTGATTATGTACAGTGCAGTAGCAGAAATATGATTAGCTTAAATGGAAACCACTTTTGAGTCCTTAGTCATTGTTGCTGTTGTCAGCGTCGATATCTGAATGGCTCAATCTTGCACACGTTGAATATTCTAAAACTTATTTAGTTAAGTGGCAAAAGAGACGGGCAGGGGGAGGTCACATCTTTCAAAATTTAGAAATTGGGGAAATAATTTTAAATTTTGAAAGTAAATGTTGCAAATTGGGAAAAAAATATTCGAATTTTGATAGAAATTCTCCAAAATTGGGATAATTTTTTTATAGTATGAGAGGAAAAGTACATACGTATGAGAACGAACTATTAATATATTGCCCAAATTATTACGTAAAGGATTTTTTGCAATCCTGTTTTCGGATATTTTTTATTCCATCGTTACTACACGGTCTGCCGCTACTAATATTATAGGGATATAAGTGTTTTTTTTTTAATTTTGATCCTAGTCGTTATAATTATGTATTTAAGTCATTTTCTCTTATGTGTTTTCAATTCCTGTGAGGTTAATGACCACTCTTACTAACGTGAAAATTCAACTCAAGTGCAAGAAATGGTTATCATAAATAGTCAAGCACTTCAATTTTTTANTAAATTTTGATCCTAGTCGTTATAATTATGTATTTAAGTCATTTTCTCTTATGTGTTTTCAATTCCTGTGAGGTTAATGACTACTCTTACTAACGTGAAAATTCAACTCAAGTGCAAGAAATGGTTATCATAAATAGTCAAGCACTTCAATTTTTTATTGTATTCCAAAGCTCAATACTTTTCATCATACTAATTTAATTGGCTTTCATGTTAAGTTTTCTCGACATTGATTCTGTATTACTGTTTGTACATGGAAACCATAAATTATTGAAATTTAAAATTAGCAAATCTTAAAGTTATACTTTTACCACTGCTACATTCAATTCTTAACTTCTTATTCCTTTATGTATTTATTAACAAATTATAATTTTTCAGCACAAAGTACGGTTTTTCGTGCAATGCTGACCTCGTCAATGGTAGAAGCAGATATGTGTGCAATTGTAATTCGAGATTTTGACGAAGGTGTGGTGAAAGCTATGTTGGACTACATGTACACAGGACGGACTGATGAACTCAACCAAAGGGCTGGAGAACTTCTTCAAATTGCTGATAAATATGATTTGACAGGATTAAAAGATGATGCTGAAAAGGCGTTGATAGCGGGCATAGATATTTCAAATTCCCCTCTCATATTAGCATTGGCACATCGTCACAATTGTCACTTGCTCAAGTCTCTATCTATGAAATTTATTAACTTGTGAGTATCTAATTTATAAATTTTTACATTACAGAATGATCCAACAAATCTGCATCAACCTATGTCTACTTTTTCATAACTCAGTAAAATCAACTTTTAGTACATAAGAATGGCTATAAATGCTAATTAAGATGGGATCGGCTTACTTAAATTATTTTTCCATAGATTTTCAGCCTAACTCCTTATATTATGTTCACTTTAGTCATTCCAATTTTGGACAACGTATCTATTCTCCTAGCTTGAGGAATAAGTGGAAATGATAGACATAATTTGTTGGATCACTTTGTCACAAATACTCTATGATAAACGTTTAATATTTTTATAGAAATAAAACTGAAGTTTTGAAGACTGCTGAATTTAAGGATATGATGAAGTCGCTACCGTACCTCGTCGCTGAGTTGTACCTAAGTGAAACGTTCAATTAAATAATGATTAAATAAATGGGGAAAATTCGAAATCAAAATCAAATTTAAATGTAGTCTACCATGATGGTGTTTCCTAACTCATAATTACTGGAGCTGTACATCAATTTATAACTTATAATGTTTATTCGTGGCAACATCGCTAGAATCAACGAGCGACATGTTAGCGGTTCATCATTTTTTTAGCTTGACCTCATTGAAGGTTAATCATAATACATGCCTTACAAAAATTCTATCCATTTTCATATATGTGTATAAGTCCAACGAATTTCGTAATCTTATTAAAACAGTATGATGTTTCAAAGCGAATATTATTATGATTGTGACATAATAAACCCAATAATTATCAAAATAACTGTAATCAAAATACATACTGACCCATTAATGCCAATATTTCTTAAAATTTTGCATATAATTTGGGAGTTCAACTGTATTTAGGAAGATGAAATGTTAAAATATTTCGAAATTTATGAAGAAATTTATTCTGGTAAACACACGAAAGGTATCCAAGTGTTTAAAATGTAGCTTACCATAAGCATATAATAGTCTTGCACAAGTAACAATTAAATATAATATCTACAAGTATAAAAATGCTATAGATGTCACTCCAGCTTCATATGTTGGTTGTAAACTTTGTCAATTTTTTACAAAAAGTTTTAATCAGTGCTGAAGTCAGAAAACACAGCCATGTTTTTCAAGCTTTCACGACGAGTAGCTGATGCCATGTGAGATAATGGATCGCCTAAAATTAAGAAATAGTCAATTAGTTGACAAGATTCTATAGAATTTTTGACAAAAATGAAATTTTTACAATCTGATTGTAGAAGTTAGTTATTAAAAATGAGGACACACTGAATAGTATTTTTTAACGCCAACTGAATATATGAGCATGTCTTTTTTTTGACATTAAGAAAAATTTAGTGCAAGTGATGTTTACCTTCCGGTTTAAATCCTCGTGCACCAAAAAATGATGAAAGTGGTGGAGAACTTCTATAGTCAAACATGTTGTCTTGTGTCCCAAATGACATTCTCTTGGCATCGGAACTGAAGAAGCCTCCTATTTTTCCTAAAATTTGAAAAGTGAAACATTCATAATTTTACAAAGGAAAAACAAAAATTTATTTTATATGAAACTATTAAATTAGTAGAAGGCATATACCTGCATCAGGAATAGGAGTTGGAGTAGTTGGTGCTTTATCCTGTTAAATCATTATTAAAAATATTAATGAATTGTGTAATAAATATGAGATTTAAATAGAAATAAGTAGAATACGTTATAAGTTATACCATGTTATTTTTTTATGTTTAAGAAGATGGGAGAAAATGATATGATTCCAAAGAATTGGTTCAAGAAGACTGTTTACAATGATTTGGTTCAGTGGTACTTTTATAGAGAAAAAGTTGGCTTGGAGTGTGTTTTGATTCTGTAAATCTTATTTTAGGTCTGGTGTAGTCGAGATATACTTAACGGATTTGGCAAAAACAAATTTTGGCAATGAATATGCAAACACAGATGGTAAACAAGCTTTATTCTAAGCTTTTTAGAGGGCAAAATTACTTCCTACCGAACAAGATGAATAATAATAAGATAATCTTAATGTGTTTTCACATTTCAATGCTAATTCATACGGCTTTAATTCAGTGTCAGTTTTGCTGCTTCTGCGCCTTAGCAGGAAATTAACATTCTTAATTGAAAACTACTCCGTCTTATTACTTTTAATAATTTATAAAAGAAAACATGAGTAGGGTTAATCTCAAGTATGCTCTCGGATCACATTGTTTGGTATGAGCATAACCAAGAACGAAGTTTTTTTTTAAACAGTCAATAATAATTTTTCTAAATTTTTTATTTTTGTTAATTTTTTAATAAAATTTTTAATACACAAGTAGATGGCGAAAAATACAAATCTGACAAATTGTATTGAACATACACATAACTACAGATTAATACATTAGGTACATATTTTTTTGCCCTTTCTTGTCCTAGCTAAAATTAGACTTTACTCCATTCTAAGTTCTTCACCTAATGTGTTCACTTTTAGAATGAAAAAAGATTTTTGCGTAGTTTCTGAGAATTTCTAACTTATTATTGTCCATACAGTACTTTAGTACAGAGCGCTCAATAAATATTTGCAAAAGAAAGAAAATAGTAGTAGCATAGTGATGAAGAAGCGTGTTTTTGGAGGATTTTTGAGTGGTCTGTAGTAGAAAGGTATTTTAGCAGTCGAGTCTGTCTGTCTGTCAAGAGTCAACTTGTTTTGTCTGAGATGTAAAGTTACACATGGGTTAGTAAAAGTACGTTTTGTAACATAAAGATGTGTTAATCTTTTTATAAGAAAGACCAAATAATTATAAATTGTAGGTGAAAAATTACTGTATGCTGAATACTGATGAGAAATGCTTGACAAGGTGGCAACAAGTGTAAGAGATGTAGAGTTTCAGAACCAGTTAGAGAGAAATGTAGAAGGGCGACGGAAATTAACAAATGGATACATGGAAAATACAGCTATTGTCTAAAACAATAATAGAAAATGAATTAATAGTAGATTCTGAAATTAATTTTATACCTAAAATAATGTACTTAATTTCTTCCATCTTGTCGTGAGAGTAACTTTTTTCAACATAATGTTTTTTTGTAGTAGGTGAGTTGACAAAAGGCAGAGAGCACAGTAATATTTAAATTTCTGTTAAACTACTACTTTGTTGGAAAGGAGATTGACGTTTTTTAAAGCCGTCTTCCTGCATCCTGCAACGGGATTTTAGCAAGAGCATTTTACAGTGGTCGGTATTCCATTTGCGTCTAGTACCAACTAATCACTTCGTCACTCGGCAAAATGATACTTTGTGTGGCAGGAAAGCGGTTGGGCGGTAAGAATGTGTGAGGTATCTTGTAGTGAAAACCCCATTCCAATTCATCNCGTGAGGTATCTTGTAGTGAAAACCCCATTCCAATCCATTCATTTATTCTCGAAATATTTGACTTTTTATTTAACATGTAAAATTCCATAAGGCAAAATTGAAGTCTCCGGGAANAAAACATGAGTAGGGTTAATCTCAAGTATGCTCTCGGATCACATTGTTTGGTATGAGCATAACCAAGAACGAACTTTTTTTTTAAACAGTCAATAATAATTTTTCTAAATTTTTTATTTTTGTTAATTTTTTAATAAAATTTTTAATACACAAAATACATGATGGCGAAAAATACAAATCTGACAAATTGTATTGAACATACACATAACTACAGATTAATACATTAGGTACATATTTTTTTGCCCTTTCTTGTCCTAGCTAAAATTAGACTTTACTCCACTCTAAGTTCTTCACCTAATGTGTTCACTTTTAGAATGAAAAAAGATTTTTTGCGTAGTTTCTGAGAATTTCTAACTTATTATTGTCCATACAGTACTTTAGTACAGAGCGCTCAATAAATATTTGCAAAAGAAAGAAAATAGTAGTAGCATAGTGATGAAGAAGCGTGTTTTTAGAGGATTTTTGAGTGCTCTGTAGTAGAAAGGTATTTTAGCAGTCGAGTCTGTCTGTCTGTCAAGACTCAACTTGTTTTGTCTGAGATGTAAAGTTACACATGGGTTAGTAAAAGTACGTTTTGTAACATAAAGATGTGTTAATCTTTTTATAAGAAAGACCAAATAATTATAAATTGTAGGTGAAAAATTACTGTATGCTGAATACTGATGAGAAATGCTTGACAAGGTGGCAACAAGTGTAATAGATGTAGAGTTTCAGAACCAGTTAGAGAGAAATGTAGAAGGGCGACGGAAATTAACAAATGGATACATGGAAAATACAGCTATTGTCTAAAACAATAATAGAAAATGAATTAATAGTAGATTCTGAAATTAATTTTATACCTAAAATAATGTACTTAATTTCTTCCATCTTGTCGTGAGAGTAACTTTTTTCAACATTTCAGAGAGTTTCGTTTTCTACAATCAAATTTGAATATTTGACGTCGCTCTTAATGTTTTTTTTTGTAGTAGGTGAGTTGACAAAAGGCAGAGAGCACAGTAATATTTAAATTTCTGTTAAACTACTACTTTGTTGGAAAAGAGATTGACGTTTTTTAAAGCCGTCTTCCTGCATCCTGCAACGGGATTTGAGCAAGAGCATTTTACAGTGGTCGGTATTCCATTTGCGTCTAGTACCAACTAATCACTTCGTCACTCGGCAAAATGATACTTTGTGTGGCAGGAAAGCGGTTGGGCGGTAAGAATGTGTGAGGTATCTTGTAGTGAAAACCCCATTCCAATTCATCCATTTATTCTCGAAATATTTGACTTTTTATTTAACATGTAAAATTCCATAAGGCAAAATTGAAGTCTCCGGGAAACGTTTTTGACACCTTTTTCAGATAGAAGAGACTGTGATGCAGATGNAACGTTTTTGACACCTTTTTCAGATAGAAGAGACTGTGATGCAGATGTTAATATTTCATTGCCCACGTTCTACATATATAAATCCAAGGCTATTCAGTTTGAATGCCGTTTTCACTGAATCAGCGTTTGTTGTAATTTTTGAGATTCTTCTTATAGCAGCCTCCTAGCAGCAGATAACTTGTCCTTTTAAAGGTTAATTTAGTTTTTTGCCCATTGGTGATTTGTTTGGATAAGTTTTTGAATGAACAATATATGGAAATGATTTCCTAAAAAATTGAGCTGATTTTTTTATTCCAAGATTTCTGTACAGAATAGAAAGGATAATAACATGTTAGTTTGTACTACTTGCATTTATAATTTCAGTCTAATTTTTTGAAATTTGTCAAAGAAGAAAAAATTTGGATATGTAAACATTTTCTAAATTTGTGATTTTTTGCTTTTTAACGATCAGGAATAACTTATCTCGTATTTACATCAAACTAAAAAGGTTTTCAGTTNTTGTGATTTTTTGCTTTTTAACGATCAGGAATAACTTATCTCGTATTTACATCAAACTAAAAAGGTTTTCAGTTCGGTTAAAGATTGTATTATATTTTATATAAATATAATTGTCAATTAGTCCAATTAAGTATTTGCACCAATCTTTTACACTAAATTTAGTATTGTTAATTCATATAGAATTGCAGAATAATAACCTTACTTCATAGTTGGAGTTGTGGCGGCTACTAAATGTTTGGAAAGTAAAGAATAAGCAAGGCTATGGTTCGAGTNTGTGATTTTTTGCTTTTTAACGATCAGGAATAACTTATCTCGTATTTACATCAAACTAAAAAGGTTTTCAGTTTCGGTTAAAGATTGTATTATATTTTATATAAATATAATTGTCAATTAGTCCAATTAAGTATTTGTACCAATCTTTTACACTAAATTTAGTATTGTTAATTCATATAGAATTGCAGAATAATAACATNTATTTTATATAAATATAATTGTCAATTAGTCCAATTAAGTATTTGCACCAATCTTTTACACTAAATTTAGTATTGTTAATTCATATAGAATTGCAGAATAATAACCTTACTTCATAGTTGGAGTTGTGGCGGCTACTAAATGTTTGGAAAGTAAAGAATAAGCAAGGCTATGGTTCGAGTACTAGGAGGAACATACGATGAGCGTGTGAGGTTTAACTTTCAACAAAAATTCTTGTCTAATTTATTATATACACTAGGGGTCTACCAATAGCGTGAGTGGATTTGCGTGAGATTGTGTAAGGCTCCTTTTTTACACAATCTCACTCAAGTGGGATGGGCTTAGTGACTCTAACCAATGAGAGAGGATACAATTTCGTAAAATATCTCATCGGTTTTTACACAAACACACAATTTCACATTAAAAGAGGAACCTTACACAATCTCACGCAAATCCACGCACGCTATTGGTAGACCCCTACTATATCCCAAAATTAGTAAAAAAAAAGATGATACTAAGTCCTAGAAACAACCTGTACATAATTGGAGACACCAGGAACTGTCTGCTTCTTCTGAATTATATTGGAAATTTCGTATTATCTGGCATAACATTTTTTTTTTAAGTTTTTTTGTTGGCGAACTGCAATTGTACAAGAATCAAAAATATACATTTTCATTTTTATAGTTTCAATTGTGTTTGTGTAACACCGAAAATTTAGTTTATTAATCCCGAATTTTTATATTCTGTAGAAATCCTGTCTAAAATGATTCCTGACGAAATGATTCTATATAGGGCATACATAGACATTTCTATTGAACTGATTGTGTACTATTGATTACGCACAAATCCTGTCTAAGAGAAACCGCTAGAGAAAATTCAGCAAACTCTATGCATAAAATATTATACTGAGCCAACCTGCCAGAATCAATTCTACAGGTACTGTGAATGCTTTTTTATGCAGAACAAATCAGAAAAATTCAAAGAAAATCTCTGCATATGGCATTATATTGTTTGTTACTTTCTCCAATCATTATCTGGAGAAACAGTACATTGACTAAATTGTAAAAAAAATTAACCAGTATTGTCGCTATTGACATAAGTTTGCAACTCTTTTCGTATGATTGAACTTGACCAGAAATAATTATACTACGGATTCTTTCTTAAATCTNACTTGTCCTTTTAAAGGTTAATTTAGTTTTTTGCCCATTGGTGATTTGTTTGGATAAGTTTTTGAATGAACAATATATGGAAATGATTTCCTAAAAAATTGAGCTGATTTTTTTATTCCAAGATTTCTGTACAGAATAGAAAGGATAATAACATGTTAGTTTGTACTACTTGCATTTATAATTTCAGTCTAATTTTTTGAAATTTGTCAAAGAAGAAAAAATTTGGATATGTAAACATTTTCTAAATTTGTGATTTTTTGCTTTTTAACGATCAGGAATAACTTATCTCGTATTTACATCAAACTAAAAAGGTTTTCAGTTCGGTTAAAGATTGTATTATATTTTATATAAATATAATTGTCAATTAGTCCAATTAAGTATTTGCACCAATCTTTTACACTAAATTTAGTATTGTTAATTCATATAGAATTGCAGAATAATAACATTACTTCATAGTTGGAGTTGTGGCGGCTACTAAATGTTTGGAAAGTAAAGAATAAGCAAGGCTATGGTTCGAGTACTAGGAGGAACATACGATGAGCGTGTGAGGTTTAACTTTCAACAAAAATTCTTGTCTAATTTATTATATACACTAGGGGTCTACCAATAGCGTGAGTGGATTTGCGTGAGATTGTGTAAGGTTCCTTTTTTACACAATCTCACTCAAGTGGGATGGGCTTAGTGACTCTAACCAATGAAAGAGGATACAATTTCGTAAAATATCTCATCGGTTTTTACACAAACACACAATTTCACATAAAAGAGGAACCTTACACAATCTCACGCAAATCCACGCACGCTATTGGTAGACCCCTACTATATCCCAAAGTTAGTAAANCAAATCCACGCACGCTATTGGTAGACCCCTACTATATCCCAAAATTAGTAAAAAAAAAGATGATACTAAGTCCTAGAAACAACCTGTACATAATTGGAGACACCAGGAACTGTCTGCTTCTTCTGAATTATATTGGAAATTTCGTATTATCTGGCATAACATTTTTTTTTTTAAGTTTTTTTGTTGGCGGACTGCAATTGTACAAGAATCAAAAATATACATTTTCATTTTTATAGTTTCAATTGTGTTTGTGTAACACCGAAAATTTAGTTTATTAATTTAATTTCATGATTCTCCAACTTGTTTGCATTTGTTATTGTATACTTATATTGTCAAATTAAGGCTGTATTAGAAAATTAAAATGTTAGATTAAAAATTGAATTCTTGAAAAATATTAACATAATTCGTATTGAATATTGAAGCTGGTTTTAAGAAAACTCATTGGTGCGCTAGTAGTGACAATATGGCTAATTTGTGCATGCTGCTAGGTTGATTCAACCTGGATACCTTGCACCAGCATTGTTTATTGTGCTACAAAATGGATACAGAAAAAAGAATTCGTCAAAACTTCTTATGGTTTATATAACTTTTAATTACTTGTAAAATTACGACGATTTATCCCAAAAATACCAATAATACTCTGGTAATAAGCTGATACAGTGAGATTGTCGATGATTCATGCGGTTTGTACTTTTGGTCGTCTTAGTAGATTTTTTGTTTATTTTAGGAAGAATGATCGGAAACATAATTCACAAATGATGGTATATTTGTTAGACGAAAGTAAAACGCCTCCTGACTCTATTTAATATTGACTGCTTAATATGTTTACTTTTCCACATAAAAATGGGAAATGTTACTGTTGTTGGTGGAAACTTAACTTCTTTTTTATTCCTCTGATCGACAATTGGGATCCCCCATAAATAAAATGGATGAAAGGCCCACCCCATCCTCAGAGTTGGGCATCATTTACAAATTTCGAAAATGTAAACTAGTAACTGCATTTTAGGCCTAGTGTTCTCTAGTGTTCCGCATGGCTCAGCTTTTGGCGTAAGTCAGAGCCACTGGCTCAATGAGCCATGGCTCACCCGACCAGTGAGCCAGCTCATGAGCCATGGCTCTGGCTCCGCACTTTTGTTGAGCTGGCTCATGAGCCAGAGCCATGGCTCATGGCTCAACATAACAAATTTTTTCCTCCCGTTATAATGCACATTTTTCTAAAAGTGAGAATGACCTAGTGAGAATAACCTAACACAAATCATAATTATGAGCTGACTAAAGGCAAATTGACTTTCAGTGACCAAAAATTCCAAAAATTAAAAAAAAAGTGATGATTTGGAAGAAAAAAATTAAAAAATTAGAGAAAAAGTGGAAGAATTTAGGGGAAAACTTGAGCCATTGAGCCATGGCTCACACGTTTTGTTGAGCTGGCACATGAGCCATGGCTCTGTCTCAAAATTACTACATGAGCCAGAGCCATGCACTGGCTCTGGCTCAGAAATTTTTGTGGGCCAGAGCCAGAGCCAGAGCCATTGAGCCAGCTCATGAGGCAGAACCATTGAGCCAGCGCATGAGGCAGAGCCATGCGGTACACTAGTGTTCTCCATGACTCTCAGTTTGGTATGAGTCAATCACTGACTCTAGGAGTCATGACTGACTCTAAANCACTGGCTCTGGCTCAGAAATTTTTGTGGGCCAGAGCCAGAGCCAGAGCCATTGAGCCAGCTCATGAGGCAGAACCATTGAGCCAGCGCATGAGGCAGAGCCATGCGGTACACTAGTGTTCTCCATGACTCTCAGTTTGGTATGAGTCAATCACTGACTCTAGGAGTCATGACTGACTCTAAACTTTAGGAGTGTACTCTGATTCAGAATCATAACTACTTTGCCTCACGTAATATAAAATATGGAAGATCGTGTTGGAGAATCTTAAATAATAAATAAATAATTTTCCATTTAAATTTAAAATTTTCAGTCTTAAGAAATAATAAAGAAGCTAAGCCGATATTGTCATACAGGCATGCTAGGAAAGGGTCATGACTTACAAGTTTGGGTGTCAACTCCTAGAGTGATGACTTTGACTCCGAACAGGAGCGGTTTCAGTCATCACATGACTCCGGACTTAAAAATAGCTAGATATAGTTTCAGCTGATATATTTACAAATTCGTGATACGTTTAATTTGTTCAAGAAAAATTGACATCCTGTCTTTCTAGCTGGTTGTCGTCCTTGTAACTTTTCATTTTGAGTTTTTTGATTATGAAAAACCAGTAGGAAGAAGGGTAAGCAGTAGGGTGGGCGTTTAGCAGTAGAGTAGGCGGTGTGCAGAAATTGATGCAGGTGCGACGTGATCCTGACACCATCTGAGTATTGAAAAATAAATTTTATTGAAAAATTGAATTTTGTCATTTTAATTTCTAAATTCAATTCCCCTACAGGATGGAAGTGCACATGTAGGCGATTCACACTACTAGATATAGAATGAGTTTGTGCAACCATAGACAGACAGATGGGTCGGCAGGTTCTCTGTTAAGTGATATTGGACCATACCCCACTCCTCGATTGAGTTTCTTCTTTCAACTCTTTGCTGCTATTGCAAATTACCCTATTCCCTCGCTCTCGTGTATAACACGCCGTAACCCATTAGCCAAGTTTTCAATACGCAAACAATTTAAATGAAAGTGATTGCTACAGATTGAACTGCTTCAAAATGCAATTTTACAAATTCTATCAACATCTAAGCTCGAGTCCAGTGTGAATTGTTTTGAAACAAGAACAGTTCATTGCGGAAAACTGAAGTGAAAACCGTCTTATAACGCAAGGGTAATAGGCGAGGAAATAGGGTAATTTTTTTAAAGTATGTTCTCTCGAACACAGGCTAACTTCAATCCCTCCAACTTTTGGATTTCGCGCTGTTTATATGCTGTCTCAATTTTTTTTGGTGAAAGCGACTTTCTACGGCCCGGATTTACTTGGCTCACGTTGTATTCTTCTCACAAACTTGAAGTTAATTTTCGTAGTGGAACTTACATATCTAAATTAACTCTTTGGGATAATTCTTTCAGTGAAGCTTGTATGACCAGATTTCCAACTTTGTTTTCGCAACATTAACTATCCAGTACAAATCAATAATTGACTTTGATTATTCAGAGAATCATAATGACTTGTACATAGTTCATCATATTTATTACGCATATTCTGATAATTACAGTTTGAAAATTAAACTCGCAAGACTTTTAAGCGTTGTTCGCCAAAGGAAATTGCTTAGTTTTCTTTAATTACTGGGACCTGGATGTTATACTGTTATATATTATATGATAAGACGGTGCTCACTAGCTTGCTCAGCTTCGATAAATTACAGAGTAAGAAACGTATTCTAGTCTTAAAATGTTGACGGAGGATGAACTTCAATTTCTTCAATTTATTCTCAAGCATTTTGGCAATAGGAATAGTGTGTTGCCTGTTGCTTGGGAAAGTGAACATTTTTATAAACTTCAAACAAGAAAAGTATGTCGAGCATTCGAATACTACACAATTATATTTCATCTTCTGTACATTACGTTTGGATTATCCAGAATTGCAAATCACTCGTGTTTAACTCAGATTACACTGATCATGCAATCATTATTGCTTATTGTATCCGTCGCATGTATATCTACAATTCTTACACCATTGGCCTTTGGGTCGGAACTTGTGCAGATATCAAATAATATAATTTTCATTAATAAATCCGTAGGTAAGCATGCATTCAGATAAAAATACTATTGGCTACCATTTGAGCAAACAAGGCCAATATATTCTTACAAGAAACCAATCTATTTCATCAGAAATATTTTTCTATATTTAATTAGTTCTACAAGACTATTCAAATTGATTAAAAACCATTTAATCTTTCTGAATTTTACAGGACATTTTATTCCGAGGGAAAATACTACCCGCGCTAAGTATAGCGGAAAGTTGTATAAATGTGTTGTCATTTCCAGTTTTTTTGGAACATTTGGAGGAATGCTTCAATATATTATAATGCATTTCTATGATTTCGACACACTGGGTGAATTATTTTTATTTATACTAGCTGCATGTGCCGCAAATATCCTTCCAACGATTGCTTTGGTTATTGTCATGGCTATATTTATTCCATCTTTGCTCACTTCTTTGTACTGGCTGAATAAGACATGGTAGTAATTCATAATGAAAACATTTGTTTTGGCAAGGCTTGATAATTTTTCTTCCTAATGTAGCTACAAATGGCCTGCTACATCGATGATCGGGGGATCACAAGGTTCTCAACTCTCTCAAAAATCTGTACAAGTATATAGGTGTATTACATTATTAAATGACTTGCACAACAAAGCCTTTGGTTCAATATTTCTCCCTATTACCAAGTTGTTAGTAATACTAGTACTAATGATTTCAAGTTTTTGTATTATTAAACTAGGCACTGCTATTGGACCAATATTGGTTGTAATTTTTGTTACGTTTATCGTTGTGGACATTGTCTTACTGTATCCTGGATCTGTAGTAATGTCTAAAGTTTTCAACATATCATCCAAATTCCATCAAAACATGGCACACTGTTGCACAATCGAAAATAGAAGCAATCGAACACTACTACTGAAGACTCTCATATCTCTTCCCGTTTTGAAGTGTAAAATAGCATCATTTTATTATATGGAAGGAAAAGCCAAATTGACTTTAGCTGATAATGTCACGCAAGGGATATTCTTTATGCTAATCACACTCAGTTAAATTTTGTTTTGTTTAATATATATACTCTAGTTTTGTTCTATAGCTTTATGGTGATGGTAATGGCAACACAATGATAACAGCTATGATAGCATCACTCACTAGAAACTGTGAAGAAATTTGTTCATTAACTACATTGGACGATGGTAATAGGAGTATCCGTTTTATGCAATATTAGATATAAAACCAAATAATTTGTTATTTTGTCAAATCTAATATATTTAGCATGGGTGAATACTTCGTCAAAAGACGTATAGATACAAAATACTAAATTTCCTTCCATGTTGTTAGGCCCAATTTGCTTTTTATAAGATCGAAGTTTCTTATTTGATGAGTTGGGTTTGGGTTTCGCTTTGCTGTGAATAATACAACTAGAACAAATTCCTTTCTTTGCACCACTCATTCATAATAGAAGTTTTGTTAGAAATGTCAATAAAATAAAATAGAAACAGAAAAATATCAGCTTTAGATACTTTCAGCATAATGTTATTTTATTTTATATTTGAAAATGAGTGTTATGATCTGTGTCAGCCAAAATTAGACTCACAATTTGAATAAGTTTTAAATTATGCGGGCTCAAGTGTTAAATGTTAGCTTTCCCAATCGCGAAACTTTTATATTAACTTTTACCTAGGCAAAAAATTGGGTAACTTTGTATAACTTTTTAGCAATTTATTTTTTTTTGCTCAGAAAACGCCTATTAATAGGAAAATTTAGAATTCACTAATAATACCAGAGATGGGATTTCTGCCTGCAGAAATACCAATTCGCCCCTTTCTGCCGGCAATAAGGGGCGAAACCTGGGCGAAAGGAGCGAAATAGTTCTCCACCACGTCATAGGTGGAGCTACGCACGTTTCCTATGATTTCATTTACCACCATTAATTTTTTTTAGCACATGATGTTATAACTTACAGTGGTTGATTGGTTTTGTCCAATATAGATCGCTAATAATAACTATTACACTTATCCATAAAACTATAACGCAGTTAAATGTACAGTGAAGTATGATAATGTCTGGCAGAGAAAGGAGGGTGATTCTTTCACTTCGTTGCGGCGCTTATCCAAAGAACCCTTTTCCACCAGTATGATGCGCGGGTTACCAACGGTTGTCGGTATTAACTTTATTAGGTTACCCAATGCGCTGCTACAGTTATGAATTTAACATTCCTTGGTTATTCATAACCAGTTCTTCGATAACAATCTAAATATCTAAAGGTGGAATTAAAAGTGTAATCTTATATGTGAATGAAAATGAAAATATAATAGACGAAATAGGTGTAAGTACGGCGCTCAACTTTAATTTCAATTTTAAAGTTTTCCGTTTTCCACTTCAAGTGAAAGAACCACCCTCCTTTCTCTGCCAGACATTATCATACTCCACTGTATATAAACGAGTTATTAAACAGTAAAATTGAAAAAAGTTTTAAATTTGAATTAAATAATTAAAAGTTAAAGTCAGTAATTTTGTTTTTAAAATTTTTAATTGCCGCGGAGTGTACCAAGGAAAAATGATAGTGATAGAAGAAGTGTTCCTCAATGAAAAAAAAAATCAATTTTGCCCCTTTCTTCCACTTTCTTGGGTTCATTTCGCAGGGAGAAAGGGGCGAAACCAGTTTCGCCCTGGCCATTTCAGCCGGCAGGTTTCATCTCTGAATAATACAGAATAAACGCTTTAATATTCTATTCACATTAATGTTTTGTTTAATAAAAAAATTACGACATTTAGTAATCTCTGGAGGTACATAAATTGAATAAAGTATTAGAAACAGAATGGTATTTCTAACGATATATCAGTTGCCTTTGAACAGCCAGTTTCAAGATGCTTTGTGGTATGAAAATATCTCAGGGTTCTCAAATGAATTCACAGGGTAGGGTACCTGCGACTTTTGCGCAAGTTCCACTAGATTAAGAAATTTAATCAGGCCAATATCTAAGGAAGCATAAAGTTATAACTTTATGTATTTGACACAATGTTTTTCAAATTTGTTTTTCAAAACAACAAATGCTTTTGTGAAAAAAATTCTCTACACTTTGGCGCAACTTGTTTAATATGGTAGGTAAAACTTTAGTTTTTGTAAGAAATTTTGGATTGAAGTGTTCTAATAAACTTGAAATCCAATTCATTGATTAGTTGCTTAGTTTGAGCTTGGGCTACACTGTGTTTGGATAAAAATTGGTTCCTACTCAATGGTCAAATATTGGTTAACCGCTTCATGTAGCGACTATCGAAAATATTAATTTGGTTGAACAGTTTAGCCTATTCTACTCTTTTAAAAATTTCAGGACAGCAATTCTATCTGGCAATTAAGATTCAAGCATCCCTTAAGCCCAAATGACTCAAGTTGGTTAAATTCAGCTTAGGTGAAGCTCAACTTCAACAACAAAGCAGTTGATCTTCCGAGCTAGTAGTTTGGTTTAGTGGTTAAAAAGAATTTTTCTACAACTGACTAACCTGGGATTTTCCAATTCTTATTATTTCACAAATTTTATAGAAATGACAGCATTTTCTATTACTTTTTCCACACTGCTTCAAACGTTTTTAAGCACTTTTTCGGTTTATAAAATCGAGTTAAAAAAACTTTAAAATACATAATGTGCTTATTTTACAAATTTAATACAACATAATTTGGAATTAAAAAGTATTTGTATTACACCTGATACCTAGAAAGTATTTGTATTACACCTGATAGAAGTAGCAAATTTGAGTAGCTCCTGCTGAGAAGTATCAGATTTGTGTATCGAGTATGATGTTATAATAAAAGTGCTAGCAAGATTCAAACTTAACACTTAATAGTATCGGTAATTTAAAGCAATTTTAAGACCAAAACATGTTATCTAGGACTTGGTCATTGTGTTTGGATATATCTAATAAGTGAAATGTGTTGATGGTGTTGCTTAGATATAGACGGTTACGGCGTTGACTAGTCAAAAGATAGTCATATCATGAATATTAGAAAATTCTCACAGAAGAATTTTCACAACAAAGAGTAGTAACAGAAAAATAGTCAAAAAAAATTTAGGTAACAGTTTATAAAATCTATATTGTCGAGTGATTACATGCATAGATCCCCTGGATAGGTCTAAATCATAAAGTTATTGCCCACAATTAGACTGCTGTGCATATGTTTTCGATAGAGCATGAAGATGCATATTGGTTAGAACACACCGCTCCCGTCGAACGAGTCACTGAGGCTTGTTTCGGACTATAAGGTCATTGTTGAGTCAAGTGGTAAATTCTACCCGAAAATATATTAACTCGTGTTCAATTAAATATAGAGTAAGGTAACCGGTCAACTTCTGACAAAAGGGACCTTTTATTTTAAAATTTTTTAGTGCTAATATAAGGTGTCTCTTTTTAGCTATCAAGTTTTCGTCTAAAATTAAACTCAAGAACAAAACGAAGGTTAAGAGAAAAAACTAAATACGCCCACTCTCTTTGTGTATAATACATTCCCTTCACCGTAAGACTCCCATACCCGAATATCATAACCAGACGCGCAACCCAAGAACTGTTTGGTTATCTTTCAAACCGAGCCTTGTTGACCGCAGCATCTGTCTGATAAATCGGACAGAAGTTCACCGACTGAGATGAGAGATCACCACACATGAGTCCTTAGATCTAATAGATATTTCTAACAAGCATCTTAGCTAATTATGAATTTTTTTTTCACTTTTCCAAGTTTCACTCAGGTGGTGGTGAATGAGATGTGTTCATTAGTTATGACAGGTTTAAACATGTTTGGACAAGTTTGTGGGATGTGGCAACATTGCAGACTTAGGTCAATGGTTGGTGAGTAGAGATTGAAAATCCCGAAACGGAAAACGGGAAATTTCGGAAATTTCGGGAAATGGTTTCCCGAGGTAACCACGAGGATTCCCCTTCAGGATATCAATAAATGAATTTAAAAATAAAGTTTGAATGAACAAGGTATATAAATAATTGTTTTTAAAATAACTATTTTGAAATAATTATAGATAGGTGTAATAATTTTGAAAAGTTCAAAAAAATAACTAGAAGTACTAGACTGATTTACCAATAAGAAATTATTAATTTCTCAAGTTTTTAATTAATTAATCGTATTTCACAACTACCAAACAAAACCATCAAATGTGTGGAAACTGTGAAATTTTAAATCCCAATGGTTTGGGCGTGAGCTCAACCACTTGGATTTTATACTCAAAAGTCTCAAGAATGCAATGGACAAAACAGATGGGAAGAGATAGGGCTCGAAAATAATTCAAGTACATATTAACTTCTGGAGCCTCCCATAAATAGCCAGAAAAGTGAATCTTGTTCTAATTTTCACTATCAACGTCAGTCTGATGTTCTCTATCATCTTACAGTTTGGCCATAATTAAAGTTTCCACTACCTAATGTCAAATTATTTCCGTTTAGCTAAGAAATCAAAATTCAAGCGCAACAAAAATAGATAAGTTATTTAAGAATAAACTAGAAATGCAAAATTCCGCATTAAAAAAGTAAAGGTTACATTAAATACAGCCAAAAAACTAAAGTGAAAGGAGAGAAAGTGGCCATAATTAAAGTTTCCAGTGGTTTTAATCCTAATATTTCTAGATTGTTACTAGGAATCTTTAATTTTTTTCAACACATTATAATTAACTAGTAATAAATCGATAATATCTGAATTATAATTAATGCCAATTTTGTCTCTAGCGACAATGGCAGTCAAAAAGCAATTTAGCGAAGTTGATAGGGGGAAAATTCTAGTTCTTCATTAATTCGGTGACTCAATTTGACAGATTGCTAATTTATTAACAAAAACACACCCATATATCAATAATTTCTTAAAGAAAAGCGAAAACTTGAGACCCAAATTGAAACCAGAGCCTAAAGAAAAACTTTCACCAAGGGACAAGTGTCGAATAATTATCTGTAGTAGCAACAAATCGACTTCTTTAAAAAAGATCAAGTCAAATTTGAACCTCTCTGTAAGTCCGAAATCGTTCCTGAACCGTTCAAAAGTTGATGGAGAAATTCAAATGCATTAAATTTGAAAAAACTCAAGAAACCACTTTCTCCAGTCCACAGGGAACGTCGATTAGTTTGGGCTAAGGAAAAATTTTCCTTTGAACAAAGATTGGCGCTCCATCATTTGGAGCGACGAAAAGAAGTTCAACCTTGACAGTCCTGACTGGTTTGTATTTTATTAGCATCACTTGCGCAAGGAGAAACTCCTATTTTTCAAAGGGAACGCAGGAGAAAGTATCGTATTGTTTTGGGGGTTGTTTAGTTTCCAGAGCTAATCACCTTTGGCTTTTCTACTCGCCGCCAAAATACCGTCGAGTAGCAAAACCATATGTTGCTTAAACTGATCCCTCATTTGGACGCTTTTGGCAAGGTAATGGCGTCTTGGTGCAAGAAAATGCCAGTTGTCACACGACTAATTCCAAAAAAAACTTTCTCAAAGCAAGTGAGATTCCAGTGGCTCTTCGCTCTGCACTTTTTTCAAGATTTGAATCTGATCGAGAACTATGGGGTAACCTCGTGAGAGAGGTATATGATGAAGGGAAGCTGTTCTATTTGGTACGAGAGTTAAAAATGGCGATTGAAACTGCTTGGATCAAGATTCCCAATTCAAGAATAAGAAAATTGGTTGAATCAATCCAAAAACGTGTGTATGAAGTTATTCGTGCAACTAGTGGACCAACTAAGTCTTAATCTATTAAATTTTGTCAAAAATTTCCGCAAAAATAGAATGTATACCTAAGAAACATTCACTGGAAACTTTAATTATGGCCACTTTCTTTGCTTTCCTTTTAGTTTTTTGGCTGTATTTAATGTAACCTTTACTTCTTTAATGCGGAATTTTGCATTTCTACTTTATTCTTAAATAACTTATCTATTTTTGTTGCGGTTGAATTTTGATTCCTTAGCTAAACGAAAATAATTCGACATTAGGTAGTGGAAACTTTAATTATGGGCAAACTGTATGAATAGTGTAAGTTGGAATGACCGTAAATTAATTTTATCTAAGTTTTCACAATTACCAAACACCTAGTTTTCACAATTACCACACTTTTGTGTTTAATTGTGAAAAGTAGTTTCTCTAATGCAAATAAATCCCTTCAGGCGTTCGAACAGAAACATTAACTGAATAAAAATCATACAACGCTAGAGATTCGTATTTTGAAATAGTATTATGGAAAAATATTTTTAGGAAAACCCTTTAATCTCTTGTATATTTTGAGTTAAACTCGGAAAAGTGAAAAAAAAATTCACAATTAGCTATGATTTCCTTACTTACTTTTGAGATGCGCAAACCGATGCGAAATGACATGCACAGATCATGGAACATGACACGCGCAACCTTTTTTTGTTTTGCTTTCACAGTGAAAGTAAGAGAAAATTCAAAAATTAATAATTAAAGAATATGAATAATTATTAATTTCTGCATGGTTACCTTTGTTTTTTTCTTGTTTCGGGAATCTCCCGAAATTCGGGAATTTCTCGTTTCCCGTTACTAGGGTAATTTTCCCGGAAGTTGCAATCACTATTGGTGAGTCACTTAGATTCTTAGATTCGTGGCGGAAAATGTAAATTATTAGATTCATAGGCTATGTGCAGACTTAGGTCAATAGTCGGTGAGTTACTTAGGTTCTTAGGTCCGTTGTAGAGAACGTAACTTCTTAGGTTCATAGCCTATGACGGGTTTCAAAATGTTTGGATAAGTTTGTGGGATGTGGCAACATCGCAGACTTAGGTCAATGGTTAGTGAGTTACTTAGGTTCGTGGTGGAGAATGTGAATTCTTAGGTTCATAGGCTATGTGCAGACTTAGGTCAGTGGTTGGTATGTTACTTAGGTTCTTAGATCCGTGGACTGTGGGCAATGAAAATACTTAGGTCGATAGGCTATGACAGATTTCAACATGTTTGGATAAGTTTGCGAGATGTGGCAACAGAGCAGACTTAAGTCGGTGATCTGTGGATAAACTTAGGTTCACATCTCCGTGTAGTTTAGCAACAATGTTGACTTAGGTCGTTGGTCGTTGGAAATACTTAGGTTCGTACCCCCCGGGTTAAGATATATATGCAGATCACTTATGCCTAAGGGATATAGAAGAATAGGCTACGATGTTATGGGAATGATCATTTGTGAAGCGAATGATGAATTTTCCATCAAATAAAGAGACTTGCTGGTCACAATTGCGGGATCATTGCTATGCAAATATCTTGAAGCAACATTTTCCAAATTGATTGTGTAACACCACTATTAGTGTATTCGGTTGTACACAAAATATTTATGTTGTAATCAATATTTCGTTATTTTGTAAACAAAAATATTGTGACGGTTTAGCTTACCTTACTCGCTAAACCACTCACCAGCCTATCAGTCCTTTGAAAACTTTATTCAAAAACTCTCCTATTTTTAAAAAAATGTTAAAAATAATCAAATAAAAAAACTTTAACTTAAAACTTCAAGTTAAAATAAAATAAAACTGAAAACTAACTTTTCGAATTGGAGCTTCTCCAGCTCCAATTCCTCCCATCTATTTGGCCGACTACTGACCAACAACCAACCAAAACTTTTACGACAAAAATAAATTTAAACTCAACTCAAATTGCTTTGTGCAATATTTTAAATTTATTTTAATAAACAATTACCGTTATTGTTAATTAAAAAACTCCTTCCAGCCCGGACTGATAGGCGTCCCATCCCGGTGAAGCTGGGAAGGGATACTGGACAACAACTGGTAACTCAAACACATAGAGACACCCATTTTTATACTAGGGATCATACATAAAGGCGAACCACAAAGTAACCATCACTAAGAGAAAAAAAAACATAATAATAGAAACTTCTGTTTCATAACTAATTATGAATAAATAAAACTAACATTATAAAAATAATACTAATTATACATAAAACCTTAAGTATAAAATAAAAATAACAAATAAACTGGAAACGTGTGCAAATTCTTATGAACTGTTTTTTGTACTCGTGACAATATGAGATCAAAGCCTAGTAAGAGACCAAACTTTTGGATCAATTGGTATTTAAGGCGACCTAAAATTGTTAACATTTTCTCAAAATAAATTGAACCGAAGCCCTTCTAAAATAGAGAATCATATTTACCCAAGGTTATAGAAGATTATACTCATTATATCCTTCACCATGTGGTCGGGGAACTTATAAAAGGAGATGTGCAAGATGGGTTTACGATTATATAAGATCCCAACTCTACAGTGTAGTACAGTTGCTAGTTTATTAAATCTAGGGAACCAAACACGTGAGATTATGCCACACATGCCATAGAATTAATGGGTCAATTAATGTTCAAGGCTAGGCAAGGCAGTGCTACTTTGTCACCTTCAAAAAATTCTTAAATAAGGTGATAAAATACTCAATATTGCAACATGTCTCAACAAAGCATAAAAAATATTTGTTTATATTTTGTATTACACTACCAAAGTCAGACAAGCGATTGGGAGTGGATTGCAAGCAGTGCCAATTAAGATCGGTTTATGTATTTCAGTAATTTTTATTTATGTGCGCTCTTTAATCCATGCTGTTATGGATATCCCATTTCGCGCATTTATAATTCTATGTAGTACTGTATTTCAACTACAGAACTTTTGACTATAATTTATGCTTCGCACGCTTCCCCTAATTTCATTTGAACATAGTACCTAAAATGCTGTTTCTGTGAAGCTTGATTATTTTTATGTTCAACAAGCGTGCAAAATACTACATAACGCACAACAAAATTTTAGTGAATATACAATTTAATAATAACTGATTTAGTTACGTGGCATTGATAGGTTCAGAATAACATTCTCCATAAAAATGAGAAGAAATGCAACTCCGATTCCAATCAAGTAAACAAAAAATGTTACACGGATATTTGTTTCCAAATTCAAGGGATATGGGCGATTAGACGGATTAACTAAATTACCGGGTGAATGACGAACTTTGTTTACTTGCGTTAGCATAAAAGCCAAATGTAGCTCATTTGTGTATTTATTGTGAAATCCTCCTTCGAGATAAAGTCTCACTTTTGTTATTAAGAGTTCTCTAGCTATCATTACAATGTTCCATATCTGAACGCCTTTCAAGATAAAAGGAAGATCCTCCAAACGATCATTCACTTTGTATACTCTATTAAATTTTCCTGCACTGTATTGTGCCTCAAATAAAATTGCATTTATATTTCTTTCCTCATCTACGTAAATTGTTTCATTGCATTTCAAAAACTCACTCTTCACTGTCACATTACAAGGACATGGTTGGAGAAGTTTGGTAATTCTAATATCAACATTTGCTTTTCTCTTGTATGAATTTTCAGTAAGGTTTCTGCGTCCACCTTCCGCAATGTATTTGTTCCAAAGCATTTTTGTTCTTTTAGGTTCAATACCTAAATTTCCCCACATAAAATTGTGAAAGTCGGAATGCAGGTAAAGTTCATCTCTGCATTCCTTCACTATACCAAACTGCTTCTCAAATCGACCAACAGTCAGGCTTGATAACCCCTCTGATGTTTTACAACACTCTTTGTGCATCTCGGAGCTAGTGTTGAAAAGCATTGTCAAATTCACCTCAACCGCTACTTGGAGCGATTCTATCCCTATAAGTTTGAGTGGGCTAACTAAAGAAGTTATAACAACCCCCTTGTAACTATTAGAGAAAACTATACCCACTAAAGAGATTGCACCTAGTAAAGGACTTACAACAGAAACCGAGGAAAGTTTCTTTGACAGAAAAAGTGAATGTTCGACGAGAATTGAAAATATGAACATGTATCCTGAACCATGCATACGTTTATACTTAAATACAAGCTCTAGAATTGCAGAGCAAGAGATGGTGATGACAATCAAAAAAATCCAAAGCTTGATTTGGAAAGGTTGGAAGTATCCCTGAAAAGTTAGAACATCTCGGAGACGGGAGCAACTAATTGCAGAAAACTTCATATAAAACAGAGGCAGAAAGTATCCCATCGATCCTGCTACGTAGGGATCTTGTATTCTAGTAACAATTAAACGTAAATGCCTTACTGCTGGTGAAGCTGCAATATCTTTAAGAACGATGTTGCAACTATTAAATGCCGTCTTCATAAAGCTTGCCACTTCAAATGCTTCAATAGTTGTATCATAATTAATAGATACGATGTAAACGTCATTTGACTCCTTAGTAAAGTTTTTGTGCAAAAGATTTAGCCAAGTTCTATTCAAATCTAAATGTGAACAGCTCATGTTAATGTTGCAATTCTAATTGAACATACTTTAGTTTTATTACTTACTTTTGTTGCCAGCCAAAATCAAGTGAGATGCTTTGTTTCTGAATGGAATCCATGGCAGCATTAAGTGTATCGTCACTTGGTTTATCGAATTTGATGTTAAATTTTGTGGTAAGATGACTAATACTACAGGTATCATTGGGTAGAATTGATATTCTCCTCGGTATTGACGTGACTCGCTGGCGCTAATTGGCTTGTCTAAGAAATTTTTTGGTGTTGTTAATATTTGAAAATGTATGCGTGATGGAAAGAATGGGTTCACGCCTAATGAGAGCCAAGAATTGTATGTTTTCTTATTTCGTGCAGTTAGCTTAATGATCTTTGGGTTATTCACAAATCCACTCCAATATCTGTGCATGTACCAGTAAGCATCTATGAGTGGTTCCCAGTTGCTAGGCTCCACCAAAGTAATACTAACACAAACCACGTGCCTAATATGAAAATTTTTGAGGACAGTATCACAAATACCTGCAGCAGCATCATTCCCGTTGTGCTTGCAGGAATAAGCTGCTTTTTCAACCTGTCGTTTCCCTGGTTTGAAGTAAGAAGTCAGAATGGGTTGTGTTGTAGAGATAAAGTCCAATGGTTTATAAAATATAACCTTTGACCAACAGCGATCCGTAGAATCGAAGAAAGGGTCAATATTTATAAAGTCTGATGACATTGTGTGTGCATATGTCAGGTGGTGTATGTGTAGTATTAACCCTAGACCGATTTTTAAGAACATGTGCATTATCTTGTTAAATGGTATCCTTTTGATTTTAATACATTAATATTTCAGCAAAGTATTTGATGTTGTAATGTTATACTAGAAGCTACTGAATAAGAACACCTCCACTGTCCACTTTAATGCGCTGGTTCTTAATAAAATTATATTTTGAAAAGAAGTAACATGTGTCAAATTGTCTAATACAAAGTTGAATGATAGAGCCTTTGTTACATGATTGAACAAGAATGATAATTAGCAGAGATTATACTAAGAGGGGCAGCTATTGCCGCATTTAAAAATTTTAAAGTATTACACACTTTACCTTGCTTGTGTTGTTTACAAGTTCCATTAAAGAAATGTCTAGTTTAATTAAAATCTTTGCTTGAATGATTCATCTTGGTCACGTTTTTCATATAACTTTTAAATAAAATTATCACAATCTCAAGTTAGAAATTGATTTGCAATAGAAAACTACGTATGAGAAACCGTCGGATATGCCGGCTAAACTAATAATTTAACCTTAAAAATATAGTAGCAGACTTAGACAAGTTTCCGAATCCAAATGTGATGCAACAATTCTTAAAATATTTTAGCAGCAGTTGCATCCCTGTGAGTTACGTACCCTAGAATTAACATACCCGGTACTTACATTGCCTATAATTTACATACCCTGTAATTTGGACTAGACTAAAAATAATTAGTGGCCTTGGGTCCAAGGGTATTAAAAAAAAATTTGCCACAAAAAATTTTCATTATTTTATTTGTAAGAAAAGAGTTGGCAACTGTTGCATATTATATAATTAGTACCCTCGCTGCACCACTTGCACGCCGGTCACGCCGGTCACAACACTAAGATCTTAAGATATATATCTTAACAGTACCACCAGGTTTAGCAAGAGTAAAAGCAAATAATGTCAAAATATGCCATCAAGCTACTTGTCAAATTTGGTAATGGGGGTATTCAGTGATTTGGCGGTGAACTGGAGCCATTCTTTTTCCTATTGCTAATGGTGCTCTTATTGTGCTTATTCGAAAAAGATAAATGAAACCTTGCAAAGACGCCAAGCTTCTCAAATGTATAGGCAAAGGAAATGTAACACGGATACTAAATTAATGTTTGCATTAGTAGAATAGTTCCTCATAATGTTCTCAATTTATTTTACGGCACAGAACTATTACTAGTTCCATTTAAATTATTCTGCATTTCCTTAATTTGACAATCCATGGTTAGGTGATGTAGAAACTGATGAAGGGATAATCTAATGTAACTCACTAGTAAAATACATATAAAAACAAATTTTTGTATCATTCCTTGTAACCAAAAGTAACTCTATCAAATTTTGTTTACTTTGAGCCAGAAGAGCCAAAGAAAATTGATATTCTATACTTAAAATGAGTATAATTTTCTGAGTTTCCAGAAAACGAATCCACAAATATTAAAACACTAATAAGGACCAATTTTTTTTGCAGATACAACACTTATAGTAGATCACAAGAAATATCTAGGTCATCAATTTTATCGGATCCTTGAATTCTCCGAACAGCGCTTAAGGTTTGAATGTGATCATTAATTATAAAGTTAAATTGAGTGATATTTTTTGGTCACTTTGTTATATAATACTATTCTTAGTAACCCTACTTTCAAGGTAAAAATTGATTTGGTGAAAATAGCTGGGACTCAGAATGATGTCGCCTAAACTGACTAAACTATAAATTTAATTCTAGAAATAGTATCAGAATTCATACATGCGTACAAGCTGAATTTAAAACTTTTGAAAAAATTTAATACTGATAGTATTTGCATGCCATGTAATTTGAGCTAGACTAAAATAATTGTTGGGTTGGTGCATTCGAACATACCAATCAAAGTTGTCCGATTCAAATTATCCATGTTTTAACGTGTATAAAATGTTAGGAGAACTGACCGAACTATTACCTAAACAATGTCAATGCTACTCTGTAATTTTCCACGTAGACACATTGCTTCCATGCACAACAAAGGTATAAATCTAACACAATTTCTTTTCAGCTTTACTGCCAGAATCTTAAGCAAATATTCTAAATGTAAAACATCAAGTTAATTTCATATCTGAAAATGCAATTTTTTAGTGAATTGGATGAAAAATGACGCCTTTCTTTTACTTACTATAAAACGTATTTTATTGTGTTGATTAGAGTACAGGAATGTATAAATCTGCCAAAGTTATCAAATTTATGACCAAATAAAGTACGACATGATTAGTACAGTTTGTGAAATCAATTTGAGTGCCCTGACATCTCATGGCTTCATTTTTCCATGTTAAGGCGAGCTTTTACTTAAAAATTTAGGGCGGTGGGCAGTAGGGAGAGCTGTGGGCAGTAGGGAAGGCTGTGGACAGTAAGGAGAGCGGTGGCCAGTTGGGAGGGCTGTATGCAGTTATGAGGGTCGTGGGCAGTAGAAAGGGCCGTGGGTAGTAGAAATGGCCGTTGGCAGTAGGGAGGGCTGTGGGCAGTAAAGTGGGCTGTAGGGAAGGTGGTGTGCTGTGGGGAGTAGTGATGGCTGTGGGCAGTATCGAGGGTGGTGAGCAGTTGGATGGACTGTGGGCAGTAGGCAGTAGGAAGGGCCTTGGGCAGTAAAAAAGGCGGTGGTTGGGCGGGCTGTGGGCAGTAGCGAGGGCGGTGGGCAGTAGGAAGGGCCGTTGGCAGTAGGGATGGCGGTGGGTAGTTGAAAGAGCTTTGGGCAGATGGGACGACCGTGGACAGTTAGGAGGGCCGTGGGTAGTAGGGAGGATCGTGTGTAGTAAGAACGGGAGTATCGTGAATAAAAATTCATCATATATTGGCAACACTAGATGGATGTCTAAAAATTTAGACATGCGTGGTGGAGGTGAGGTAGGTGTCTAAAATTTTAGACCATAAGTTTATGCCGTTTTTAAAAACTTGGCAATTATGAGAAAATATGATTTCGACGCTTTCAAGTTGCAGACTCTAGAAATACTTCAAGCATTTTATGAAGAGTATGGTTAATTACAAAATATAAGTCTCAAGTTTGTTTCAGAAACTTTTTATTCCTAAATGTGTCTAAAATTTTAGACAACTGTGGGGTGTTCAGGGATTATGGAAACTATAAAAAATTTTCAAAATCTTTTCGAAATTTTGCTAAATTGTTCGTCATCGGACAAAGTAATATTTTCCAACTGATCAAATAAAATTGTTAGGCCTATCTAATCTTCAATTTCGTTATCCTCATCGATTTATATCTCTTGTGGTTAAAATTAAAATCAGCTATTATCAATTTGAAGTAGCAATCGGATTCTGGTAAAGCTAAACCTGAAACGTAATACCGTTACTCAATACGACTTAGAGTCATTTGGTTCTGGTATAAATTTTATTTTGCAGGAATTTCCTTTAAACACAGATGACGGCAAAAAAAAAATTTATTTTAGGCAACAAATATGGTGTGGTAAGCGGGGATATTAATATGCATAGCTAGGGGCGGGAGATTACGCTCATCTTAGAACCTTATAGAAGGCATCTTATTAGCAACATTTGGGTTAAATAAATTCGATGTATATTCCTGGAGATATTAAACTAAATAATGCCACATACGTTTCTATTGTAAAAATGTCGATATTTGAATGAGTCTTAGACCAAATGTTCTCATCTGACTATTCTTAAATTTTAGAATAACCTTCCTCCTGAGAACCTCAAAAATAACTCATTAAAAAATTAATCGATTTTAAAAACACAAAATTTAATATTTTTGGCCAAATTTACTGATTATTCCACCCACTGTGTGGTGGTTAGATGGGAGGAGACTCATACTCTCACAATAGCCAAGCGAGTCATTGTTCCCTTGAGACAATCACAAGTATGAGTTAAAATATCTTCTGTGAGATACGGAGACCCATGGTCCATTGTAGAAGTACAACGACTACTATGCTTTTTGTCTGGCACCTACAATTTTCATTGGAGGATATATTGATCTTGTACCAGAGTTTACAAATCCTGTATAGGTAAATTACAAGCTTTATAGTACAGTGCACGACGTTTATAAGAGTTTCCTTTATAAGAACATTCGGGTTATAAGAGCAGAGTTTTGCGGGTTTGGTTTGCTCTAATGCATTTAGCATGGGACATTAACGCGTTATAAGAACAACGCATATAAGAGCAAAACGGTTATAAGTACAACCTTTTGCTGGGTAATTTTTGGAGCGGGAGTTGGATATAAGAGCAAAAATCAAATCTCAAACAAAAATAATCTTTTTACATCTTCAATTTCTAAAAGTACCACTTGAAATCATTTCAGTTGAAATGTCGTTCTTGTAAAATCTTTACAAAACTTTAAATAGGAATAAACAATTGCAAGTTTTGACGAGATTGTCGACGATAATTACAGTCGATAACTTTATTTAAGATCTATACTATAGTATAGATTTTCTTTTTATAAATTTTGAAAAAAAAAATTTTTTTGCCATATACTTTTTATAAGAACATCCTGCTCTTATAAACGTTGTAAGAACAAACGGTTATAAGAGCAGCATTTCCAGGCGACGGAGGGCAGCTCTTATAACCGTCGTGCACTGTAGTAAAAAATTAAAATACGGATCAATTTACTGAACTCAAATTGAAGAGAATTCCAACTGCAGTAATAATAATCGATTTGTCTAGATTGAATTTGGGATATTTCAAAAGAAATATTTTTGAACATTTTTCCGTTTCTCATGACATAGTTATATTCTTTCGGTTTTTACTAGTGATTATATGTGTAAAAGTTTTAATTCACATATTCTAATCACTAGTTGGTCACGTTGCTATGAAATCTAATATTGATATTGCTTGAATAGGTATTATATTGCTTGAATAGGTAGGTATTAAATAGGTAATTGTTTCTTTAGGGTTTTGAAGAAATTATTGATTCTGGAGCCAAGGTTATACGCAACAGCAGTGGATACTCGTTGACGGGGCAGAGAATGTGAATATCATGAATACTCTCGAAATTAAGGGACACAGTTTATGAATTTTGACAACATATATTCCATTCGTAGGAACTTCATCAATGTACGTTAGTTGTTTCCATCCCCATCAGATCAAGCCAATTACGTGTAAACAATTGAAATTATAGTAAGATTCAACGATTGAATGTGAAGGTTTGTCTATGTTAATGCCAATCGTACTTAATAAAAATACTTTATACATCTTCGTTGAAGATTTTAACTGTTTATTTACATTTTATACTTGGTGGTTTTCCGACTTCATTCTTATTTTATTTTATTCCATCAACTTGTATTCTTCTAAATATAATAGGTAGTTATTTGGTAGTTATATCTACTTTCAAAACATGATTATTGATTTTATTGAATTCAAGTCAACTATGAATATGGCTTTGTTTCGTTTGTTTGAACAGTTATTTCAATTGCAGGTCCCAATTTATTCATAATCTAACATTGAAACGAAATGGCGAATTCGGAGTCTTTCACAATAAATTTGCGATACTAATANTAGAGATAAAGTCCAATGGTTTATAAAATATAACCTTTGACCAACAGCGATCCGTAGAATCGAAGAAAGGGTCGCAGTAGGAAGAAAATTGAATTCAAGTCAACTATGAATATGGCTTTGTTTCGTTTGTTTGAACAGTTATTTCAATTGCAGGTCCCAAATTTATTCATAATCTAACATTGAAACGAAATGGCGAATTCGGAGTCTTTCACAATAAATTTGCGATACTAATATTTTATATCTAATTATGTTTCCAGTAGATGAGGCATACGTATACCAATTAATTTTTCTGTTTCCCATCGGTGTTCACAAAAGCCGATTTTCTTTTTGAAAAGCGATACCCAAAATGGGCTTTGGGGTTGTGGTAAACTCTTCTTCTGAAGCGGTGCATCATAAAAAAAAATTGAAAAAGAGTTGGTGGAAATTCTTTTGATTCAACATTAGAAATCTTAATTCGGATAAAGTAAAGTTCAAATCGTTTATTAAACTACTTTTCGAAAGGCCGATCTTAGAATACCTACACCGTTTAATCTACAATTTTGGATGTTGACTTCAAAATAAACAAAAGCATATGTTATTAGAAAAGTGAAACTAGATCAAGTATGGTGCTATATTGCACGATATGAAAACTCTACAGCTTTAGCTCCAATAGGTTGTAATTATAATGACACGATATGTGGAATTAATTGGGAGTGGTTGTAAACTGTCAACATGTTTGTTGTGTGGAATGAGACAAACGTGTCAACATAACACATATTCCGTCAATCTATCTTTGCTATGCTATTCGCTGTGAGGAATTGTCTGGTTTTGAAACCAGCTTTCTTTGCCATTTATCAAACACCATAACGATTTTTTCGAACCTTCTTAATATTGTAGAACCAAGAATTAAATACCATGCGTGTGCGTATATTTTCACGGACCAACATTTTGGCTTACCTGAGTATCGAAACTCCGAAGCGGAAGTATCAGCAAGGATCAAAAGTCAGTGATCAGGTACTACGAAATATAAAATCATTTCTAACGAAACTCAAGAAAGATAGCGAAGTTTATTGTTGCAAAATTGGTGTTTAAATTAGTTCGTTCTTCGTGTGTATAAAAAATGTGACAAATTTACTGCTGAATTATGCTGTGTCAGTGCTTCCAAAATCGTAAAAGTGACTCAAGAGACAAGCAATGAAAATAAGAAACGAGCAAAACTGGTAGCGGGAAGGAAATCTTATGAATGGGATTCTTTTCTTACTGCTCACGTAATTTACAAGCCTGAAATTGTGAAGTATATGGAACATAGAAACATTCCACTACCAGATCTGGTTCTCGGATTCAATGACATGACCAAAGCTGCTCTAATCACACTAAGTAAAGATTATCCGGTCAAAGTTAAATATGACGTGGAAAGACTTGCAGAGGAATCAGGGAAGGACANCACACTAAGTAAAGATTATCCGGTCAAAGTTAAATATGACGTGGAAAGACTTGCAGAGGAATCAGGGAAGGACGTTAAAGTCCTTTTCCTTCCTGTGGCTCATTGTGAGTTAAATCCAATTGAACTAATTTGGGCATTTGTGAAACGAAAAGATTCAGAACTGAACACATTAGGGGGTACAGCACGCGTTTATGAGTTGACTCAGAAGTGTATTGATCTTGTGACACCGGAATTGTGGGCTGCTTGCGTCAAAACTGCAATCAGATTTGAAGATAAATTTTGGGAAAGGGACAGGTTGATCGAGAAATCACTTGAACAAATACCATCAAATCCTAACCTGGTTATACAACTNGGGACAGGTTGATCGAGAAATCACTTGAACAAATACCATCAAATCCTAACCTGGTTATACAACTAGGAGAAGAATCTGAAAGCGACGACTACATTACGAAAAGTGAAGATGAGGAAACACAAAATTAACGTGAGTTATAATGCAAACTAATTTTATTAATTTTTAATTGCAATTTCAAATAACTCAAAAGTTGTCTTGAAATCATAATTAAAATTTGGTCAGACTAAATGGGTAAGCCAAAAAGTCGGTCCGTGAAAATATACGCACACACATGGTATTTAATTCTTGGTTCTACAATACCACGGGACTACGCTGTGGAAATTCGTAGAAATAATTAAAACTATGTTGATATATCCTTAGAGACACAAAGATTTTAACAGGGACATATAGAGGTACGTGGACCATGTTGGTGAGCAGAAAGATGCAAAGAGATACGTANTGAAATCATAATTAAAATTTGGTCAGACTAAATGGGTAAGCCAAAAAGTCGGTCCGTGAAAATATACGCACACACATGGTATTTAATTCTTGGTTCTACAATACCACGGGACTACGCTGTGGAAATTCGTAGAAATAATTAAAACTATGTTGATATATCCTTAGAGACACAGATTTTAACAGGGACATATAGAGGTACGTGGACCATGTTGGTGAGCAGAAAGATGCAAAGAGATACGTATTCATACATTCGAAGCTGCATACCGTAATGCATATAGTAAAAGTAGTATACTTACAATTACCTCTACTGAGATAACTAATAAAACGATTGTAAAATGTATACTCATATAGGTAAAAATATTCATCTAAATATTGAACCAGTAAGAAATGAAGCTATAAATGGACTCCTTATAGGTAAAATTATCAGTATATAAAAGTATTATGAATTTAAATTAAACAAATGTGTAAGTGGTTCATCGACTGAAATCTACAATTGTTTCTTTCTGCACTCCATCGCCCAATTCACTCTGTGTCCCTTTCACCGTTGTGGATTTGAGAATTTCTGTATTCAATTAATCACATTCCCTCCGAAATGTTTCCTCACGAAATTACTTACTAAACAATACGGAATTAAACTAAACGCATTATGCTTTTAATTAATAGTTACAAATCCCTGAAAGTTTCAGAATGAAATTCTTCATAAGAATAACAATAAATGACATTCCAAATTCAATCAGGAATCCGATAAATGTTATGCGTGTATTTGGTTGTAAATTCAAAGGATTTGGATGCTTGGTTAAATCAATAAGGTTTCCAGCTGAATGACAAACTTTGTTTACTTCCTTTAACATGAAAAGCAAGTTTTGCCAATTAGCATAATTAGCATAGAACCCGCATTCATTGAGACATTAATTCAAATCAACCTAATCCANCAAGTTTTGCCAATTAGCATAATTAGCATAGAACCCGCATTCATTGAGACATTAATTCAAATCAACCTAATCCATTTTCTCGCGGTATTCAAATTTGGGTTTACTACATTTCTGTATTTGATGAGATGTAAGGCGAAAAATTAAAATGAAGGGCAGCTCAATTTTAATAAGTGGTTAATGGCGTAACAGCAGTAAAATCTATATTTTTACCCCGTTCATAGAAAATGAGAGATCCTATAAAGCATCCTTTACTCTATACAACTATTTAAATTTGCTTACATTGTATGCTGCCTCAAACCAATAATGCTTTTATATTACTTTCCTTATTTATGTAAATTGTTTCGTTGCATTTCATAAACTCATTTTCCATTATCACATTACATGGACTCAGTTGAAGAATTGTAATTCTGATATCAGCCTATTCTGTTGTTCGAATGCATGATATGATTTTTGCGCCCACCTTCCACAATGTATTTGTTAAAATAGGTAGTTGGTCGATTATGACTTTGTCCAACATTTCCCCAAATTTTAATAATACAATCGAGAATGCAGGTAAAGTTTGTCTCTGCATTTCTTCAATATACCAAGCTGCTCACTAAAATGAGCCAACGCGCAGAAGTGATTGGCCGTCTGGTAGTTTACAACACTTACTTACTTATTGTACCTCGATTTACTTCAACCGCTAGCTGGAGCAATCATATCCCTTNTTTACTTCAACCGCTAGCTGGAGCAATCATATCCCTTTAAGTCTCAGTGGGCTAACAAAGTAGGTTGTGATAACTCCCTTGTAGATATTATAGAAAACTATTCCAAGTAGAAAAACCTTATCTAGGATAGGACCGTGAAATTATTCTTTGGCTGAGCATGCGAATATTCAATGAGAACTGAGAACAACATGTCCCTTCATCTGGATTCGAGTTGTCATCAGGGATTGGCGCAGAATGGCCTTACCCCCGGTTTTCTCATGAGTTACGATGGTTTACGGCGAGTTTTAGCTTTCGCGTTACGATAGTAGGCCTCTTCCACTGCCTGCACCCAATCACTGGCACTGACACATTCATTTAATTTTAAACCTGTCCTGCAGAGCTAGAGCAAAACTACTTCAATTAAACAAGACATGGCACTTCAATTTTTGAGTTTTAATACCCTTTAAACTTTTATGGAGAAGTCGTACATCCTTTGTTCCATTGCTTACATGGACAAGATTTGATTGTGTGCAAAATCCCATTGAAATCTGACAGACTACTAAAATCACATGTGACATTTATTGACCTCCAGAAGTCAAAGAAGAATGCGTACAACATTTTATCCTATTTAAACATTATTTGCGAGGACAAGATCNTTGACCTCCAGAAGTCAAAGAAGAATGCGTACAACATTTTATCCTATTTAAACATTATTTGCGAGGACAAGATCTACTTATGTGCAAAATCTCATTGCAATCTGACAGGGACTACTGGACAACACTAATTGTACAGGGTCCTTTCTGGTGGACGTAATCCGTAAGAGAATATTCTAGTTATATTCTCCAATTATGAGTTTTGAGTATTATACGCTTGAATTGACATGATAACTTAGGAGATTAAACTTATAAACTCAAGGCTTCCAAAGAACATGACCATCCAGACATCCACCAGTTAATGATACAATGACGAAATATAGGGTTTCCAAATTCGAACAAATAATTAAAATTTGAATTTTAAACCAATTCAAACAGACAAAAATATTTTCTCTTAATTTTTAGTACAGTGATTCCGAACAACTTATGCTGCNTTTAAACCAATTCAAACAGACAAAAATATTTTCTCTTAATTTTTAGTACAGTGATTCCGAACAACTTATGCTGTAAACAAAATAAGCATACCTTACAAAATTTATTTATCAAATTTAAAGGAAATTCTATGGGTTGATAAAATTAGTTCCATGTTTTTAATCAAAATTTTAATTGACCAGAATGAATAACTTCAATGTCAATCCTAAATTATGACTTATTTTAACATTTTTGTACATGTTCGTAAATAAATTATGAATTAGTCACAGTAATNTTTAAACCAATTCAAACAGACAAAAATATTTTCTCTTAATTTTTAGTACAGTGATTCCGAACAACTTATGCTGCAAACAAAATAAGCATACCTTACAAAATTTATTTATCAAATTTAAAGGAAATTCTAAGGGTTGATAAAATTAGTTCCATGTTTTTAATCAAAATTTTAATTGACCAGAATGAATAACTTCAATCTCAATCCTAAATTATGACTTATTTTAACATTTTTGTACATGTTCGTAAATAAATTATGAATTAGTCACAGTAATGCTACAATTGAGGAAAACGCAATGAAAACGTAATACTTTATTTCTTTACTTAGAATATTGTTATGGCTATGGGCATCATTCCCATCATAAGGTTAATACTGCGGCAAAATTGCTGGAATTAAATATCGGAAATAAAAATTTAATGTAAAATAAAAAGAATTATAACAAACTTTTGGGGAATATGTCGCTGAATTCAAAAAATTTATTTGTTACTGACAGATTGTTGATACTTCGTGTACAAAAAACTTTTAAAAACTAAACAAGAAATTGATGCTGACACTTGGTTTATTAGTGTTCGCAAATCTGTTTTCAAAAGATGATTTTTGTATTTTGACAAAAATGCATGCGAAAATCTTAAATTACAAAATGACAAAATGTTTGGTCAGATTTGATGACATAACGTTTTATCGAGCCTGCTTGTATGTGGTGATATTCGGCGTTTTGTTTAATAAAAACAGAAATTGGATAAAAAGTTAGTTAGTCTCAAAAAAATTTGAGATTTCATTTCATTAAAAGAAAAGATTCGTAAGTAAATTCGCTCTACTTCTAATAAAAAGGATATCATTTGTCCTTGAGATAAATAATAGAACCCGTTAAAATGTAGCTACAGGATTACTGTCAAGTAAGCCTTACAGTGATTACTACTAACGATAAACCGTTAGAGTCTGCATCTGAATTGTACATTTTTTTATTTGCATCAGTCAATTTTACACTATATAAATTTAACGTATATGTTCAGGTGATGAGTCATCCTAATCTGATTGCAAGTCGGTACCTGCTGACTCTAATTCTGAAATTGATTTCGATGTCAATACAATAATTGTTCGATCTAGATTGTCAACGAAATTTCTCCAATGAAATGTACGTTGAATATCAATTGTAACACACTTCACTCTTTTTTGTTCTTTTGTCTGTTGAATTAGACGAATTCACAATACAATTCCACTGTTTCTCCTGAGTTAATTAATTCCAGCAACGAGATTGAGTAAGGGAACATACAAATCCAAAACGAATTTCGATCGCCATGGGAACTGAACCTGATAATTGAAGCTTTCTGTTGTTTTTCGCGTTGACTCTTCTTATAATCTCTTAAATAACATTGTTAGATTGGAGGGACATGCATAAATGATGAAAAAAAATTATGAAATAAAGTTTACCTTTGAGTTTGTTAAGCTTATCCGGTTGTAAGCAATTGAGATAAGACTTTAGGAAATCCATTTGATCGTCACGGCTGCAGCTCGCCCAAAATATACTTCATCTTAAGAGCAATAAGTTTGATTAAAATTGTTACTATAATTTATCAAAACAATATTCTACTAATATCTTACGCGGATTGACATTGCCATCACTGACTAAAATAATTACACTAACTGAAGAATTCAATTAACTAAATAGGAAGCAATTGTTGATTGACGATTCGTAAATTTCGAATGAAAACAATGAACAAAATAAATGAAATGTAAGAAAAGAAAAGAAAAAATTATGAATTTCATTATCCACTCCATTATTTATTCTAGTCGGGGGAAAGCATTATTCTTTATTTTGGATGGTTTTAATTTTGTCACTTTTTGTACAACAATTTGGCATTTCAGCTAATTTGACATTTTTTTTTGTTAAATTGGCATTTCACTTTGCGCACACTAGTTTTTAACCTCAACCTATCAATTTTTTATAAGGTACTAATTACATTATGATGCAAAACTACCAATCAAGTCTAAAATTTTATGTAAACCAATAATTAACAGGGTTAGCAGACTTTATGTTTAAAATTAAAAACAAGATTCAATTTTTATTAAATAATAATTTAATTATTTTATTAAATAATAATTATAAATAGAAATTTCTAGGAAGAGCAATAACTAGTTGTCATATAACCAGACAATTGAATCAATTAGCCTTCAAATGATAAAAGTAAATTTTTGCAAAGGAATCTTAAACTCGTTTTACGATGATTCAAAGAATTGTCTCATTTTAATAGACTAAATTTCAATATATTTCCAAATGTCACCATACTGTTCCATATGCGAGTAGTCTGGAGACTGCCGAAAGTGAGCCAATCATATAATTATTGCAAATTATAAAAATTTATGGAATAATATACACTATAAGTTTTCCATAGATACCCTACTCGTACTAGTTTTACTCGACATTTGGAAGTCATTCAATATATTCTCATATTTTTTATAACAATGAATCCTGTTTAGCACCATTATTACATCCTTTATTCTAAAAGTATTCTAAAAGTATTTCTGGTTAAAACAGGTTACTTTTCGTGTAGATTTTAGCCTTACTTAGTTTATATTACCAACAAGTAATATTACTTAGTCACATGATATTAAACAAGAGATGTAATGATACTTAATAGTCAGTATAGCAATAATATACTTATTGTTGGTGGATCATGCAACTAACTGAAACTAAAATTGAATGCTTATTAATTGTAATAACATATAAATTATTGAAAATTTTTAATAAGTTGAGTAACTTATAAGTCAAATTCGGAAGATTGGGATTGGAAACCTTTGAAAAAATTTTACGTTTTTGTCAATTTAGTGAGTGTATGAGTAAAATATTCATTACATGCAATGGTAAAAATGATGAAATCTCTCTTCCCGCTCATAGTTAGTTTTCCAAATATAAATGACTCATTTGCATTATAATGTGTTAGTAGTATTTGAGAACCAACAGGATGACTAATAGTAATGTAGATTACCTAACTCTACTATGAGACACCTCGGACTTTATTACAGGATATAAGAACTATACATCCAGTCTAAAAATTTTACATAGCAAATGACGTGAATCTATGATGTTAGAATTTTCCTCAGAACCCAATACATCGTACATCCGATAGCACAATTTCTCAATTATTTCCTAATTATCTTTCTATTCATCAAACAGACACGTCAAGCACCAGGAAAAATAACTAACCACAGGAAAGGAACTCAATTACTTTCCAGCTTTTGTTAATTTTAGTATACTTTTTATACAATCATCAACCTAATAAGTCCTCAACGAAAAAACTTTCAAGACAGAACAAGGTAAGTATCCAAAATATAGCAAGATTGACTATTTTTTGATATAAAATATACAATTGATGTAAACTATTAAAAATATATAAATTTTTTAAAGTAGTGCAGTATTGACTTTATGTAAAGTAACACAGGCTGTAATTTATATTTTTATTTGGAGAAGCATAATTCTATAAATCTATTTATTTGACACAGTGTTTTCCAAATGTGTTACTCAAAGTAATGCATGCTTTCTTCGAAAAGAATTTGCTATACTTTGCCATAACTTGTATAATATGATCGTAAAACGTTAGTAATTGAACGGAAAATTTTAATTGAAGATGTACTNCAGTGTTTTCCAAATGTGTTACTCAAAGTAATGCATGCTTTCTTCGAAAAGAATTTGCTTTACTTTGCCATAACTTGTATAATATGATCGTAAAACGTTAGTAATTGAACGGAAAATTTTAATTGAAGATGTACTAAAAATCTTATATCCAATTCCAAGTCATTTTGTTTCTTTAAGTTGGCCTTAGGCTAAGCTGAGTTTAGGTAACAGAGTGGTTTTCATTTTTCAAATATTTTCTTAACCGCTCCATCTAGTGACTATCAAAAATATCAAGCTGAATGTAATCCTTCGCGTACTTAGCTCTCCTTAAAATTTAAAATAGGAATTTTAGTATTTTANAACGTCAAATATTTTCTTAACCGCTCCATCTAGTGACTATCAAAATATCAAGCTGAATGTAATCCTTCGCGTACTTAGCTCTCCTTAAAATTTAAAATAGGAATTTTAGTATTTTAGATTTAAGCATCCTTTATGCCCAAGTGATTCAATTTAGTTAATCTCAGCTTAGACAACAAAGTAGTTCCTACTCTTCGTTCAAATAGTTTGATGACCGCGCGATCTAGCTAACCATCATCTAAAGTGTCAATCTGACTGTACTCCACCGTCTTTAGTTTTGAATCACTATGCAATTAAAAATGTGTCATATGGTTGAAATAGTTAATGTTTGCCACTACAAAAATTTGATTTCTATAATCTTTTGATTAACACAATTAGACCCACAGTCAAACTACATAACTCTTACCACTAGCGCCGCCCATGAAACCACCCCAAACTCGGAACTACTCGGAAACACAGAAAAAATGTTTTTACTAAAAAGCTACAGCTACTTCTTTACCAAATTTCCTTAGGTAGGTGTATCAGTCCTTTAGTTTTATTTAACGGTTTTCAATACAATTCCTGTGCTTCCGATTGGTTCTGAGTGTAGAGCTGTTTCTAAGGCGTTGCCGGTGGTAGGAATTGTGTATTTTGACACTATTCACAACTATCTCAGTGATGAAATTTAAATCCAGTCATAATAATGTGTTGTTGTTTTTCTATTTTAGGCCGACTCATCATGAATTGTGTGCGTCTGCTCTTTTGTTTTTACAATTTTCTTTTCTTGGTGGTCGGAGGTATCGTCTTAGGCTTAGGCGTTTGGTTTGCTGTTGATGTGAATGCAGATGGCGTTCTCAAAGAATTATTAAGCAAAGTTGGTGAAAAAGATGTGGATACTTCAAACGACATTGTTCAGATGATACGACAGGCCTCATTTGTACTTATTGCTTTCGGTGGTTTTATCTTCCTTCTCAGTTTTCTCGGATACTGCGGAACAATCAAAGAGTCTCGCTTTCTCTTAGGATTTTACTCTTTTCTGTTGACTTTGATACTGATTTTAGAAGTAGTATCAGTTATCCTAATTTTCTTGGTCTATGGACCTCAGATTGAAGAAGAAACGAAGAAAATCCTTAAAGAAAACTTGATCAGTAGATATGGAGAACAGAATGAAACCAAGTTGACATCAATGATTGATAAATTTATGATAAAAAATGCATGTTGTGGAATATACAATGGAAAGGATTTCAAAGAATCTCGAATAGTGGCAAGTATGGGTGATCAAGTACCTGAAAGCTGTTGTAAGGAACCATGGAAATCAAATTGTACAAAAAAACCGACAGACGAAAACTCCAATACGAACACGGGATGCTACGAACGAATTAAGAATGAATTGGTCACTGACACAGGGAAATTATCAGCACTAATTGTGGGAGTTGTCATTTGCATTCTACAACTTGTAGGAATTGTTTTTGCGTGTTGGATTTATAAAGAAGCTAAATATTCATTTGAGTGAATATTTTTACCCTTCATATTTTAATTAACTTGATCCAACATAGTGCAACAGAGTATGCAGTATAGTAATGCTAAGATTAAAGTTTTAAGACGGGAATTTTTTTGTTAAAGTTACATAACATTTTGTAAGGTAGGTGGCGTCAGTTTTGTATTAGCCATGAGTTGTTTTTCCTTGAGATAAAAAATCAGCTCGATAACGAGTGAATAGTTTAAGTAATATGTAACTTTTGTTGAAACCTTCTTTACCCACAATGTCATAGTAAATATTAACTTTATTATGTATTGAAATTGTTACAATATAAACTAATATTTTTACTTGAAAACAATAATCAAAACACTTAATCAAAACAAACATTTTTTTTCATGTAAATAAAAAATGGTGGACTTGTGTGCACCATATTCAACAAGCGTATTTTTTTCTGAAAACCTGCAAATCATAAAAACGGTAACTAAAATGTGACCCTATAGTTAGTTCTCCAACCAGTCTTTAGAATGTAATTTAAAAAAAAATGACTTAGGGGTATACACAATGTGAACATAATTATATTTAATTACATTTGTATTTATTTTCATGTGAGTCATAAATAGATATATGCGGTGAATATTATCAGAGACATCTTCAATATATGAAATCGCAGAAACCTGGGATAAAAACCTAAAGTATCCTAAGAATATAGCCAAAAAATAATAGAAAAGTTTTCTGCATTATAAATATTTTGTAATTTTTTTTCTCTTTTCTTTCTTGTCGTTGCANATAGTTTAAGTAATATGTAACTTTTGTTGAAACCTTCTTTACCCACAATGTCATAGTAAATATTAACTTTATTTTGTATTGAAATTGTTACAATATAAACTAATATTTTTACTTGAAAACAATAATCAAAACACTTAATCAAAACAAACATTTTTTTCATGTAAATAAAAAATGGTGGACTTGTGTGCATCATATTCAACAAGCGTATTTTTTTCTGAAAACCTGAAAATCATAAAAACGGTAACTAAAATGTGATCCTATAGTTAGTTCTCCAACCAGTCTTTAGAATGTAATTTTAAAAAAATGACTTAGGGGTATACACAATGTGAACATAATTATATTTAATTACATTTGTATTTATTTTCATGTGAGTCATAAATAGATATATGTGGTGAATATTTGACAATTGTTATCAGAGACATCTTCAATATATGAAATCGCAGAAACCTGGGATAAAAACCTAAAGTATCCTAAGAATATAGCCTAAAAAATAATAGAAAAGTTTTCTGCATTATAAATATTTTGTAATTTTTTTTCTCTTTTCTTTCTTGTCGTTGCAGCATTTGCTTTGCTTTTTTAAAGCTATGATTCGAAGTTCGAGGTTTTTACTTCCTTGGAGCTGTATTTTAAGGGTGTCTAGTGTGGTTTTTAATTTCCGTTGTCATTATCACAATTACCTAGAAATAATTCATTTTTTATTAATTCAAAATTATTATTTCTATTTATTACTACTGATTCGATTGAGTTTAGTTCGTAATTAGACAACTAAAATTGTTTTGATCTAGTTCAACAAATCTGTATAAAGAAAATGAGTGTAAGATATTTTAGGGTAGGTGTAGCTCTGTTAGCATGTTTTGTCCAAATTTCACACTCAAGTCCAGTAAGAATTGTTGATTTTATAACTAGCATGGTAAGGCTTTGAATTATTTATTTAATAATATTTATAGAAATGATAAAAACCGATATGGTACATTTACATTTATTCCAGAAATTTTTAAATAATTTTGGCTACTTGAGTGATGAAGCAATGGATATGAAATCGGGGAATGAAAAAATGGATGAAATGAAGAGTGCTATGAAAATGTATCAAAAATATTACCATCTCAACGCTACAGGAAATTTGGATACAAAAACTATGCAGATGATGAATAGTCCGCGTTGTGGAAATAAGGACGACGCAGTCGTAGAACAGATGAAACATCCAAATCGTACAAAACGGTGAAATTTATTCTTTTTTGGTAAAATTTGTAACTCGATGATAAAAAAAATTTTTTTGTTAAGATTTGTCATTAATTCGAAATGGGAAAAGCGGAGATTAACTTATAGATTTCTTAATTATGCCANAAATTTTTTTGTTAAGATTTGTCATTAATTCGAAATGGGAAAAGCGGAGATTAACTTATAGATTTCTTAATTATGCCAACTGTTGCTTGACTCGAGACCAAATTCATCAAGAATTTGAAGCAGCTGTACAAATGTGGATGACGGTGGTGACTCCTGGATTACAAATTCACAAAGAAGTTGACAATGCTGTAAACCTCACTATACCAATTGGATTATTTTTGTTTATCATGTGAACCTTATTTTTGTAGAAGACAGTTGATATTGAAATAGAATTTGTCAAAGGACCTCACCACGACAACATGAGTTTTGCAAATATGAACACAGTTGCTCACGCCTTCTACCCAAAACAAATTGGGAAACATCCCATCAGGGTAAGAGTTTAATAAAATTATGAGAGAGAAAAAAAATACAATTTGGAACTAATACCTTGTGATTCAGAATAAGATAACAAATTTTTTTTTTAATAATCTTCAATTTCTCACTTTAAGCGAAAGTTTGAATTCAGTGATTTCTCCAACTGACATATAATACAACCTGTCGTAGTTGGGTAAAAGAGTTATTAGTTAGTTAAAAGTTTATGTTCAAATCAGGATTCGAAGCCGGATTTGAATCCAAGAATAAAAGTCAATGATTTTTTGGATTTTTATTTTTATCAATTAAAGCAAACTTGAAGCTAAATTTCAGCACTAAAACTGCATCCAAATTCAGATTCATAGCTTCAATTTCGTTTTAAGCTAAATAAAGTGCTTTTACAACTGTAAAATTTGAAGAAATTTTATTTAGTACGAGTTCAATAATCAAATGCATGTCAATTTCACTGAAAAGCACATCTCACAATTGGTTTTGGTCATGTTGTGTTATAGTGAGCATAGACTTCTATACCCGATTAAAGTCTTCTCCGTCTCTGCCAAGAGATGAGGAGAAGCACAAAGTCTTCCCCGTCTCTGCCAAGAGATGAGGAGAAGCACAGATGATGGATTCCCCACCAGGATAAAAGACTTTGCTGGTGATAACTGGTGGATCANGATAAAAGACTTTGCTGGTGATAACTGGTGGATCATCATCATATAGTCAAGGTTTGAAACAGCATCTTTCCAATCGGCTCTGTAGTACAAATGGTAGTGCGTTGGGTCCGGAATACCCAAGACGTGGGATCATACCCCACCAAAGACCATCTTTTTGGGTNGAGGAGAAGCACAAAGTCTTCCCCGTCTCTGCCAAGAGATGAGGAGAAGCACAGATGATGGATTCCCCACCAGCATAAAAGACTTTGCTGGTGATAACTGGTGGATCATCATCATATAGTCAAGGTTTGAAACAGCATCTTTCCAATCGGCTTTGTAGCACAAATGGTAGTGCGTTGGGTCCGGAATACCCAAGACGTGGGATCATACCCCACCAAAGACCATCTTTTTGGGTTAATCGCTGTTTCAAGCAGTGTTCAAAGATTCACAAAAAAACTCGAATTTTTCATTGCCATTTTGCAAAATATGGCAAAATATGTCAAATTGCAAATTGCAAAAATCACNAAAAAACTCGAATTTTTCATTGCCATTTTGCAAAATATGGCAAAATATGTCAAATTGCAAATTGCAAAAATCACTTGCCACATTTCATAACCACTGATTTTATAGTAGACCAGGAGTCCAAAATGTGGCAAGGACGAAACCTTTTTGATCTTGAGAACACGATTAGCATCGAGAACTATTTTTGTTTACATTTTCTTTGAATTTTTGAGATCGGTCTAGGTATGGTTGTTTGCATACAATGCGAAAGGCTAAATTTTATGCAGTTGTATCCTTGTTTATTTACAGCAATTGATTTGCAAAATGTGTAGCACTGAAAAATTATATTAATGTTTATAATAAATTTACTGTAACTCTCAGTCTTCGAAATTCAAAATTTTACAAACAAGATTTAGTAAAATTATTTTTGCATTTCTGGTAGATTTATATAGATGAAGTCGTCTTTTTCCTTCCACTTAGTATTGGAATTAGTTAAACGATAAAGTAGATAAGTTAAAAGTAAAATTAAAACAACAATNAAGTAGATAAGTTAAAAGTAAAATTAAAACAACAATTTATAATTGAATCCCGTAAATATTATGAAGAACGGTGAAAGAGTCCTTGCATTTTTGCTTATTTTATATTTTTCAATTTTGCAAAATATTGCAATTAAAATTTTTTTGCAAACTTTTGCAACTGCAATTCGCAATTTTGCAAATACGCATTATGAACACTGGTTCAAGCCTTGGCGGGGTAGTCATATCCCGTCAATGTGGGCCTGTATGGTTTTATTCAAACTTTGTATCTAGCCTTTCTTAAGGTTTTAATTAGGTTAGGAACATATTCCAGTTTCTATTGTTTGAAAATTTTGATCTGACTTTGAATTTCTTTAAAAGTCGGGATGTACGTATTATGATTATCACCTAACTGTGTACTATGACCTCAATCGGAAATTTGAAGTCACCAATGACTTCAACATGGTCGGAATGTATTGGTACTTAAAATGTAATATTTTACCTTATAAGACAACGAGGTCAAAGAAAATTTCAAATCAGAAAGTAAACCGGTTTAATTTTGATTAAGAGTTAGCTTTTTTAGCTGCAATCAAAATATCAGTAATATCTGGTATACCCACATTGAAACCAGATGTGGCCCCATACTTTTGACAGAGGTCAAAGAGAAGGTCACGTCCAAAAATGCTCCATATAAACATTGCATAGGATGAGGAATGTTATGTACCATATATAAGCAAAATCGTTTAGCCCCATGAGACAAATATTTCTTGTGAGATGTCTCTTAAATTTTTATACAGAAATTTCTAGCATTCAGTCTATATTAGCTTTAAAAGTTAGATTACAAGTCGTCCCATGGTTTCACTAGCAATAGCTAATTTAGCCAAGCTTGTAATTGAGTTTCAATGCATCAGCAGTTTAAGACTTTGTGTACATCTTTTCATAATTCTATATCAAATTTTCCTTATTTAAACTTTTAGGGCGATATCCACTATAACGATGAAGAAAAATGGACTACTGGGCATAGTAAAGAAGGTCAAAATTTCCTTCAAACGTCATGTCATGAACTTGGGCATTCTCTTGGTCTCGAACACTCAATGGCCTACAAAGCAGTTATGTTTGCTATGGTTGAGACGTACAATCCACAATTTCACCTTCACTCCGACGATATCAGTGGCATTCAGGTGAGGTCATATCAAATCTGGTTGAATTTATCAACAAAAATTTCAAAAATGTTGGTATTGATATTTTTTTCAAGTCATTGTACAAAACTGAATCAAGTGTAGCGGAGGGGGATAATGAGTTAGAGATAGAACCTGAAGCATCTACTTTTGTCGAACCAGAAATAAAGAAATCCACAACTATTCGAACAAATGGGGTAAATTTTGAAGGAAATGATGACGGAGATCTTGACACTGCTGCTTCTACCTATGTCCAGTCAGATGTTGGAGATTTTGCTGGTTTGAATCACGGGATGCGTCATCTATTCCCAGCGTTGCATCAACATTTTCAACCAGAGTCTCGAAGTTTCATTCCTACTAGCGAACATGGGCAAAATTTGAATCCACGTCAAAATCAGGGTAGTGATTGGAGAGCTGCAGCTTCTGAATTTGAGTATAATAACCCTGAAGTGACGATACCTCGAAAACACCACGACAACGTTCAACTATCAAATCACAACTGGCAAGCTTATTGCACCAGCTATCTGACCTCAAAAATCCTACATCAAGATTCTCTAAGCACTTTCTGTCTCCAATATTTGTGGTCGGAATTTTATAAAAATTATCAATAATGAATGAACAGTAAGAAGCGGAGTTAGAGGATTGTATATGTTAACCATCTGCCGTCTGTTCTGACATTTTTATCATTATAATCTGTTTCATAATTGTTGACGTCGGTATCCTAGAACAAATTTTATACTACAAGTTCTCAAGCTGCGCAAATGTGATTTCTTTCGCTTATCCCTTCTATAATCATTCCTTGTACAATTTTTAGCATTCTAACTTAGAGAGCATTGCCGCTTGCACTTTATGTATTCACTAAACAACACAAAAAAAAATTAACAAAAACAACTAAAACAGAAAGATTTTCTAGTTAAAATAGATCTAAAGCAATTTAAAAAGAATACTTTCTTTTAGTATCGTATGATGAATGCATAAAAACCAAAAAATTCAAATTGGAGCCGCCTTTTCACTTAGTCAGGTTGGTAAGGGTGTAGGACCATTTGTTATTTATTATTATTATTATTATGACAAGATATGATATCATTCTGTAATTTCTTCTAGTCTATCCTTCCAACCTGATGACCACCACATTTCTACCGGGAATCCGTAATACAGTATGAATTTTCCAGAGTGTTGCAACGAGAAGGCAACTAAGCCTGAACTCAACCTTTGACAAAGTTGAATAGTAACGAAAGCGAGTAAAATCAAAATTTTGGTGGGTTCTTACATAATACATTGTAAAGAAAGTACATTTCATGCACATTTTTTTTAAAGAAATGTGCATTTTTAATGTGCTTCAAAATTTTTGAGGAAACTTTTTTATTGAAAAATTTGTTACTGCTGGTTCTGAGACTTGCAACTAGATAGACCATTTGCCTGACTCCACAGTGGTTTCAGCTATTCTGCAGACTAATTTGTTAGTAACTAGTGTCGTTTGTTTTTGTCTTGTTCATTTTGATGTGTGTAGACATTTTATCTCCATTGCTTAAGTAAAAACACTATTTTCACTGAAATGATTTAGACAAAATATCCCCACTTTAAAAAAAATAAAGCTAAAAAACAAACACAAGTTACAGAAAAATTGGTTGACTGCACAATTAAGACCTCCGTGAAGAAATGGTGTGTACATTTATCTGGCAAACATTGTATCTAGGTTCGAGACCCAGAACCAGCGGTAACAAATTTTTCATTAAGAAAGTATCCTTTTAAATTTTGAAGCACATTAGAAATCACTCCCTCTCTCTTTCATAATACACACCGAATCATCATTTCCTATTCTACTTTTGGCATTAGGCTTCACTTATACAGGGTGTCTGAAAAGTCAATGGAGCATGGAGAAAGCATTGCTTGGAAAATACATGAGAAAAAAACGCGTCATGTCGTTCTCTCAAATCAATCCTCTTTGCTCCATGCTCCATTGACTTTTCAGACACCCTGTACATTCGTCTTATTCACTTTTAGTTGAAGTTAACTTTGTTTAATTGTATGCAAACTTTGGTGACCTCCACGGGTCAAGGGTAAATTTTAGGAGGGTGTTCCATACAAACTTTCTTTAGTATAATTGATGGCATCAAGGTGTTTGTCTTCTGCCATAATAACAGATGCCTCGATGCAATGTTATTTGTGCCATCTCGTTGTTAGCATATACAAGTTAGCGAAGGCTCATCTATTTTTTGTTAGAGAGTATATACGGTTTCGTCCAACAAAAATTGTAGTAAACCATTGTGCTTTGCGTTCCCTGAAGACTTGCAAAAATCTAAGAGACACTCGCTTAGCACACTGGTCATTTAGACTTCAGTATTCAGACTACATCATGGAAAAATACACCACACGCCTCACTGTTTGTGTAGACTTCCCGTCTCGTATAATTGAGGAGAAAGTCACGAAAGAATATACTAAAATTATTATGTCCAACGTACAAATGATTACCATTAGATTATTTGGAAATTTTAAATGACTCAAGAGGGAGATCCGACATTTGTACAAATCGTTAGATGTTTAAATCCTATACCGAAGCATAGGTTCCACAAACATTTTACATATTACCTTATAACCAGATATCTAGTTAAAGGTAATGTCATTGTCATAAAAATGTAAGAATAATACAAAAGCTATGTCAGATTTTCTTATGGAAATCATCCAGGTTCATGAAGTACCAGAAACGATTCTCACAGATAATGCAAGTACAACCCATGCTTTATTCTTTCAAATATTTTTTAGACAACTAATGCTCCAATTACACTAGGCAACTTTATGCGAAAGTTTTAATGAAATTTTGAAATTTTTGGTGTAATCGCACATGAAATCTTACAATTTCTCTTGCACAACGTCATCATACGCAAGAAAAATTTCAAGATCCGAAATTGCAATCGAATGCAATTTCGATCATGAAACTTTACAACTTTTGAATATTTTGGTTCAAATAGCATTATCTCGTAAAGAAACAANACGTCATCATACGCAAGAAAAATTTCAAGATCCGAAATTGCAATCGAATGCAATTTCGATCATGAAACTTTACACCTTTTGAATATTTTGGTTCAAATAGCATTATCTCGTAAAGAAACAAGTTAATGCGGGACAAGTTTTATTTTGAAAAAACATCAATTTGACAAAAATCCGAGGCAGGTTTTCAAATATAAATCATTTTAGGCAAGTTGAGCAGAAGTGATAATAGGTGAATTTCATAGGTTTGGTTACTAGTGTAATCAATAATGAAACAAAAGTTTCATACAACTTCTTGCACAAGAAATTGCATAAAACTTTTGAACAAAAGTTGCGCAACTTTTGCTCTCTGGTGTAATTGTAGCATAAGTAATATCAACTTATATAGTAGTCGATGCCACACTCGCACAAATGGACTTGTAAAAAGACAGGACAAAAATGTTGAGGAAATTTTTTCTAATTACGTCGCCGTAAATCAAAAAGACTAGGATAAACATATGTGGGGTCAACTATACAGTGAATTATTTTCAAACCTCCCAGAAACGAAAAGTTGAAGCCATGGCAATTCAATCATTTGTGCTGTTTTGTTGGAAACACTATTCCAACAGTGATAATCGGTCATTGATTTCTCTCTGACTCTTAATTTTCCATTTGCTTGACTCGCAATCTTGCTTACGTCAAATTTAGTAAAAATTAATGTACAAGGAATTTTATTAATTAGATGTTCCATATAATTAGTAAAATTCTTGTATATAAGAAGAGGATGGCCATTTGAACGGCGGTGGAGTATTGTCACAGTATTGTCATCGTGTTTCAGAACATTCTTGGCGAAATGTTTGAAAATAGTCAACGAGGAATTTACGTTCTTTGAGAAACTGTCTGGCTGAAGTGCATCGCCACTTTGAACACTTATGCCTGATCCAAACTTCCCCTTTCCCTACGATTTTCCGTATTCTTTCTCTACACCTTCAGCTTTCTCCAAGGATTTTATTCGATACAAACTTTCCTGTCTCTCTCCCTGTGCTTGCCTCATCTGTTGCCTATGGAAAGCAATAGGTAACAGTATTTGATACAAACTTTCTTTTCCCCACCTTGCTCGGATACTTTCCTTTCCCTACTGAAAGTTGAGTTGAGTTCAACGTTTGGAAAGGAACTGGAAAGGAAAAATATTCTCTATCCTCAAAGTTTTGCAGATTATGTTCAAAATGAATTCTTCAGTGAGTGTACAATTTCAATAAGCTAATTTATGAGGCTCGTGATTTCGCATGATTGTTATAAATCAAATGACTTATAGAAAATGTCATGTCAAAGGAAGCTACCTGGAGTNCTCGTGATTTCGCATGATTGTTATAAATCAAATGACTTATAGAAAATGTCATGTCAAAGGAAGCTACCTGGAGTAGGATTGGAGATATCCTTATAATGAATGGTAAATTTATACACCAAATAATTTTATTCATAAATTTCAGTTTTAAAAAGCAAGACTTAAACAAAACAAAACAATTAAAATCACTTTTCTTCTAAGCGCATGGCTAAAGGAAAGAAATTTTAAGAAGTCATTGACATTTTGGCACTCCAAAATTTATAGTTCTGCAATAAATTGAATTAAAATCGCCGAATTACGCATTTGCATTAGCTGAGACGTTTTTTCGCATTTACAAATTTTAAATTTCTATTCATTTATGAAGTTAAAAAAACACTTAATAAATAAAGAATAATTGGTTTATTTTTCTACCCGTATGGCCAGTAGCAGCGAATTTTAAGAAGCCGTTCGTACTTTGAGACTCACAAATTCATTTAGCTTTCAAGATTTACGTTAAAATAAATCGTCGCAGAGCGTAAGCGCAGTAGCCAGTTTTTTTTACATTTGAGGATTCTGAATTTTTATACATGTATTTCAGCTGAATAAAGTCTGTTCTTACTTAACTTTATTAGAGAATCGAATGACAATACCTAAACAAAGAAAAAGTATAGTCCTAGATTTATCCATATTAGGAATAAAAAGTATACATATTAGATTTTGAATTTTGTTTACTGGGAGATATCAGGCTCAGAATTTTGTCAAAGCTGTTATTATTATGTGTTCCAAACACATAATAGATCTGTCTTGTCCGTCCGTCGGTGCTCTAACTCAAAACTAATTGACGGATAGAGATGCGGTTTTCACTAATCGATAGCTCAAGCACTAGGGACGGACAAGTTCAAAGGTGAGCCACATCCGTCAACTCTGACCTAGTTTTTTTTACTCCCGATACTCCATTTTTGCCTTATGGGAATTTACATGTTAAATAATAACTAGACTATTTCGATAACCAATGGATGGATCGATATTGGGTTTTCACTATAGGATACCCCATGCCTAAAACTCCATCCCGCACTTCCTAACACACTAACAACCTAACAACTTATCATTACCCGACCTCGGGCATTACCCAATATTGTGCATCACTCGACCTTGGTCTTTACCCAACTTGGGGCATTACCCAAACCCGAGTACTCGACACCGGGCATTAGCCGACCCTGAGCAATACCCGTGCCTGTGCATTACCCGAGCGCGAAAATTACTCAAGTCCGGCATCAGCCACCCCCGGGCATTATTCTACCCCAGGCCTGACATGACGCAACCCTAGATATTCTCCGACCCCGACATTACCCGACCACGAACATTATCGGACCACGGGCATTACCTTACGCCGGGTATTACCACTACCTACCGCCAAATCTCCCTCACTACCACTTAACCGTCCTCCCTATCAATCTATGGTTCACCTTTTCCCCGTTTTATGCAGTGCAACACATGATTATTCTCGTTTGCAACGGTTTATTCATCTTATTTATAAGGTGCCAAATTAGTTAAGTACACTGTAAAGTCGGTAGGATGAGTTTTACCAGAAAGAGCGATACTAATAATAAGGATCCCCAACTTATTAACAAAATTCTTAACAAAGGTTCTTTCCTTTTCTTTGAAAATAGCATTTTGGTAGGAGTCAAATTTTGCGATCCACACTTTACCTAAAGTAAGCTCCAGAGAATGAAGTCAAGCTAGGAAAAGAATGATTTTCCTCTTGGTGTTTAGATAAAGTTTGTATCAACAAAGGTAACTGTTGGAAAATGTAATGGGGAAAGTCATGATGACGGTACGGCAGAGTTAGGGAAAGTTTGGATAAGGCATTATGCCTCATCCGAACTTTCCCTTTCCCCATAATTTTCCCTTCACTTTCCCCAAACTTCCACATTTCTCTATAATTTTGTTGCGACCCATACTTTCCGTTCCCTTTTCCTTACCTAGCTTGGAGCGTTGTTTAGGAAAAGTGTTAGGAAACGGAATTGAATACAAACTTTCCTTTTCCTATTCTTGATCTGATACTGTCTTTGCTCCTCTGAAAGTTCAATTCAATTGAACATTTTGAAGGGAATCGAGTAGGGTAAATTATTCCTCAGTCTTTATTGATTTGAAAACCATCGAATATGGCGGATGCTTGTGGGACAAGTCCAATGACTTGTACAAAAATTGTGAGGCTAACGAAACTGCTTGGAAACGGATAGGAGAAACGCTCGGTTTAAATGGTATGATAGTTAAGACNAATTGTGAGGCTAACGAAACTGCTTGGAAACGGATAGGAGAAACGCTCGGTTTAAATGGTATGATAGTTAAGACCATGCTATTATTATTCAATTGAAAACGGATTTAAATGTTATAAACATTCTTAATAAGAGAGACGCGTGAAAGAAATTTGGACAGGAATAAGATCTCAATTTATGAAAATGAGACGTCGGCTAGTAGTTCCTTCAGGGAGTGAAGTGGGCAGCCGTCCATATTTTCGCAATGAAGAATCATAGAAGTATTTGATAGAGACGATTGGACCGAATGAGACGTATGAAGTTTTATTACATATGAGTACATGTAACTGCAAAAAAATTGGCTAATTTTTAGTACATTTTTTAATGTAACTGGTACTGACACTNGCATGCTATTATTATTCAATTGAAAACGGATTTAAATGTTATAAACATTCTTAATAAGAGAGACGCGTGAAACAAATTTGGACAGGAATAAGATCTCAATTTATGAAAATGAGACGTCGGCTAGTAGTTCCTTCAGGGAGTGAAGTGGGCAGGCGTCCATATTTTCGCAATGAAGAATCATAGAAGTATTTGATAGAGACGATTGGACCGAATGAGACGTATGAAGTTTTATTACATATGAGTACATGTAACTGCAAAAAAATTGGCTAATTTTTAGTACATTTTTTAATGTAACTGGTACTGACACTCCAGACGGGCACCAAAATGATAAAATGTCTCAAATAGAAGAGGAACTTGAGTTCGAATTTACAGTGGGTCAGACAAGTTAAGATTTAACATGGAAGTACAGTAGTTGATTTTTATTTAAAACCCCACAAAACCCCAGGCTCAAAGTCAGTAATTGAATATTACACAATTATGTGCACACCATGCTATGTGTTTACAGCTGCCACGAGCTGCCCATGTAAAAACCGGAAGGAGTTATGACCTTTCGAAGAGGCGCACTTAATGAAAACCGCGTTGCTCTTTTTCGATACATTGTGTATAGTCGATTTATAATAATGAATAATATTACGCATAATATTATTCTCTTGCAATTAGTTATTTGGGTATTCTTATACCGTTTAAATTCAATAATTTACGAAGTATAAAAATTACAGAATCAATGAATTCTTATTTTTTCTTTATGAATGGTATATTTTTACAAATGGTTACTCATTTCTGTGGTATTATTTGTCGAAAATAAACAACTGAAATTATGAAACAAATAAAAAAGGATTTTTAGTGTAACTTTTGTAAAAACGGTCTATGAAAGGCAGGCATTAGGATTTTACTTTAGCTCACACATGGGCTTTTGAGGTTTGCCGAACCTTCTTAGCCCGAATCTAGTCCACAAAAATTTTGCCACACCGTATTTGGACCGAACCTCGACTATATCGAACCGAGCCGAACCCAAACCAATTTCANATTTGTCGAAAATAAACAACTGAAATTATGAAACAAATAAAAAGGGATTTTTAGTGTAACTTTTGTAAAAACGGTCTATGAAAGGCAGGCATTAGAATTTTACTTTAGCTCACACATGGGCTTTTGAGGTTTGCCGAACCTTCTTAGCCCGAATCTAGTCCACAAAAATTTTGCCACACCGTATTTGGACCGAACCTCGACTATATCGAACCGAGCCGAACCCAAACCAATTTCAAAGTTTACTTTAGCGCACCGAACTCGCACCGAACCTCGACTCTATCGAACAGAACTGAACCCGACTACTTTAATATTTACTCTCTCGAGCCGAACCTGCACTGAACCCATCCCGAACCTTGCCCCATTTAATATCCAAACATTCAGGTTCGCCGGACTTCCCGAACCGAACCACTAATTAAAAAATATAGAACCCGAGCCGAATCTGTATCGAATAATAATGTTCGGTTCGGTTCAGGGTTCGATGAAATTTTTCCAAACCTCAAGGTTCACCGAACCTCAAATACCCATTTGTGTTAGCTCTTCATTCCATATTTACTGTAAGTTGTGAAAACGAAGCGTGGATAATTTCAAATTTAAATATGCATATTCAACTTTTATTAAATATTTCTAGAAATCTGATTAACATCATTTAAGTTATATCAGACTATATGCAATAACGTTCTTAAGTAAAATCGTCAGTAGGAGAAAGAAACGTTGTGAAGAAAAAGGTTTACAGACGGATGCATAAAATTACATAACGTTCATCCATTCTAATACGTGGGTAATTCAATTTTTTTTCGCTTACGATAACGTTTTTCATTCAAATTTACGTATACTAAAGTGGATTAGGCCAACACAAAGCTAATTCGCAGCGTTTGGACTTTTGGCCAAAAATTATAGGGAAAAAACCTTCTGTGAGTAGTAGGAGTTGAACAATACCTAACATGATCAAAAAAATTTTTTTTTGAAAAATCCTCTTTTCAAAATTTAATAAAAATTCAAAAAATCAAATTTATGAAAAACTAAAAAATATGTCACCTGGGGAATGCGATTAGGTATGCTCATACAAAATTTCATCGGAATCGGTCAATAAATGAAAAAGTTGACGAAGGTTTTTGAAACCCATTTTTTAAACTTCAGAACCTAGCCCCCCCCCCCCTTGCTCCCCTTCATTCTGGAATTTTTTTAAATTATATTTTCTGACTCCACACATGCCCTTTAGGTAATGGGGGTTGTCAAAATTTGAAGTCCAGAAAATGTCGGCTCAGAAAATTTTTTCAGTCGAGAAACAGCCACACAGAGGTAACGTTTCATGTGTATGACTTTAGGAGGTCGTAGACAATTGGGTAGGGGGGGGAGGGGTTGTCTGCCGGAAGGTTAATAGGATGAAGAGTGTAAATCAAAAATAGTTAACCTCAAAAAAAAAAAAAGCACACACAACCGTCTGAATCGAACCCAGTACCGCCACTTGGAGAGTCCCGCTGCTAACCACATAACATATCTAACTGAGCACTGAAATAAACTTATTTTTAAGCATACATATTGTATAAATAGAGCGGACAAACAAACACGCAGAGGTAAACTTTTATGTTTATGATTTAACAAAAAGAGGTGAAATAAAATATTAATATGGGTTCTTAATAGCTATTTCAAGTTCAACGCAGTTAATTCCAATAAAAACATTCTTGCGATTAATCATCTGAAACAAGTTTCAACTTACAGAATTTCTTTCCTCCCAACCACTTTCGAATAATTAGACTTCACAAACCCTTCTTTATAAACAGTGACAGGAGTTTGTAGTTGATTTTGATTTCTTGGTTTGTTACTAATAAATTTTTTCAACGCTGATTGAGCGTAACCTCTATAAATAAACTGTATATTCTCAACTAAAATGAGCATACTTACGTTTGTAGATAAATTAGACTCAACTTTATAATATTTGATTTCAATATCAGATATTCAATATAGAATCGAGACGTACTGGAACTACAAGTATAACGTGAAACGTCGAAAACGTTTGAACAATTTCGAAAGAGGAGGTANAATCGAGACGTACTGGAACTACAAGTATAACGTGAAACGTCGAAAACGTTTGAACAATTTCGAAAGAGGAGGTAGTATATATCACGATTATTCCAAAAATTGCTAAATTTATCCGGAAATTAGTCACTGGATTCTGAAAATTTAGAAATTCTTTTAATTTTGGAATTATAAAGAATCTAAAAAATTCTAAAATCCCGAGAATCCTTGTCTGAGGTCTTGGTTTGGTTCTGGAATTACTACATCATTCCACTCGAATGTTGTTGCTATTTTAATACAGGTCTTTAGCAATTTTAAATGGAAACAACTCGTAGTAGAAGTAACAATTTTCTTGGTGTCTGTACGTTCTTTGGTGTGTGATTCTTTTAATCTGACACCTATTTAATATTGCTCCAAAAACAATTTCCACTAAGTTAGGTGTGAAACTAAAGTGTGAAATATAGTGAAACTGGTGAAAAATTTGGAACATAACATACCCTTTATAGAGTATTGTATAACCATGACTCCATTTTCTGGGCAACTACTATGGACTCGACAGCCGACAATTGTTGGGCCTAACTACCCGACAGCTGTCGGGTAGAAAGTAGATTTTGTTGATACACCCGACAGACAATTTAGGTACTACGGACCCGACAGCCGACAAATCTACATTTCTACCCGACAGCTGTCGGGTAGTTTGTCGGGTAGATAGTACCTATAACCAGAGTTTGTCGGGCCTAACTACCCGACAGCTGTCGGGCCTAACTATCTGACAGCTGTCGGCCCTAACTACCCGACAGCTGTCGGGCCTAACTACCCGACATGTTTGATTTATACTTTTAAAATTGCTTGTAAAATTACTATATTTTTTTTGAAAAATTAGGCGATTTGAACCCATTGTGGACTTGTGATGGCCTATACGCAACCCTTGCATATTGACTTATGAGTAAGTTTTAGTTTATTAAGTAAATTACTAATTCAGAATGTCAAAATCAGGCAAAAAGCGCACTGCGTTGTCCTTAANTTGTCCGAATAAAAAACCATATTTTGTTCCATGATGGGTAGTAACTTTAAACCTGGGTAATTGACTTTCCCCTCCTCCTTGGAACTTTAACTTATACAGCATTGTGAACATATTTTGGAGTGAAAGGNGGAAACTCTACAATTTCTTTTATTTTGAAATCAAAATCTAAAATTGAAGAAGACTTCCAAAGATTTTGTGGTGTAAGTTAATAATAAAAGTATTGAAATATAATTAGGTTAAATTTAAGCAATTAGCTAAAATTCAAATATCAAATTCTTAGAATATAAAACGCCGATGTAACTATCCAAAGTTGGATTCTGCGCTCATCAAATTGTCTCAAGCAAATCCTCATTATCCAGTGCTTTTCTAAATCGAATAGCTGAATTTATAGTGAAATATTTGGATATTATGAACAATTATTAAATTGAAGTGTCCGTTCGCTATACGGATATAATGAACTCCGGCTATACTGAACAATTTTGCCGGTCCCTACAAATTCACTATAACCGAACTTTACTGTATATGGAATATGTATTGGTAAAGATCAGCAACAAAATTTTATTTTGTAAATGATTTAACAATTTTAGCGTATATTCGCAATAACATTAAAATAAAATGTTAGATTTTTTAAAATGTACCCAGCTTAGTTAAAAGTATAAACGAAAAAGAAAACAATATAAATTGTACACTATGAAGAGGTAACAGTCATAATTGGAAGGATTAAATCTTGAAATCAGTAGCAGCGGTAGAAGTGCAATGACGCCAAGTTCATACTTTGGTTTCCGGGTGTTTTCTAGATAAAATACACAGCATTAGTACTTCTTTCTTGCAACCAAATTAGTTGTCATAGAAGCATTTTTACAAATTGTTATAATATTCAAAAATGATATTGTGTTTTATAGCTAAGATACAAAAGCAGTAACGTAAATGGCATAAGTACCAGACGTAAAATTTCAATAGGTTTGATCTACAAAAATCCGTGACTCAATGAATACAAGCGGGCATGCAGCCCGCGTAGCAAATGGCTCTGGCCTGTGGCATCGGTACACGATTACAACCTGCACAGCAAGCCATATAACAATTGTAGTCAAACTGGGCACCAGAGACAAAGTCCACCACTGCGTAAAAATAAAAAATGAAAACAATTTAAATACTTTCCTTCATTTTTTCAACTATAATCTATATAATGTTGTCGAGCGTTTTTTGTAAGTAGATATATTTGTGCCCAAGATTCCATTGGAACCACCACCGAACACAAAAGACGTTATGAAGGGACGTTTCTAGCAATATACAAAACTAATTAACATTGGCAGTACCAGATACCAAACGTTGACCTCGTCATCTATTAAAGCTTACTTAGAACTACAAACTCAACGAACAGTTAGCCATTTTTCATAATGCTAGTGTTTATTACTATATGCCAAGTTTAAGTGTTGGTTATGCGAATAACTTTTGTCATGTACATATCTATCTAAAAATTGATATTTGATCTCCACAATTCAAGTTACCATGGATGCAATAGACATTTCGCTTTGATTGAGCTGGAAATTGGGAAGCAAAAAGATGGCTATCATGTTCAATAAATAAATAAGACTCATCCAAACAAACATAAATTTTTATTTCAAAAAATTACCAAAATTAGTATGGGGACAATAAGAACATCTATTTTATTTTTTGATTACTGCGTAGTAAGTTGCTTCAGTCTTACAATAAATATCATGTTCAAAAATTGTTGGGATGTAATTTCTATCGTACCTGTAATAATGCTAATATTTTTGTACTAACGCTTGAGGGGGTTCATCAACGAGTCAAAGTTGCAGTTACGCTTATGAACCAAAGAAACTTCGAAAATCTCTGCAATATCTTACCAGCTATAATTAGCGTCAGAACCATCAATATCACGATATATGACGATTTTTGCATCTTGCTAACTTATTGTTACTGTCTTGGTAAAAAAAATGATTAGTAAAATAGTAATTCACTTTATATTTTCTACAGTTGCTGTTGTCAAATGAAGACCAAGTTCTCGACTGAATTTGACTGAAACAGTTTTACTGGAAGAATGGAAAATATTGTATCCGCAAATCTAATGTGGTTCTGAATAAAGAGTAAAAATGAAAATGTGGTTCGGAGAGAATGATGAGTCATAGGTATTGGTGTAACCATAAAAAGCTTACGTTTACATTTGCCAAATCATATCTTTATGGTAAATAGAAGTTAGTGGACAGTTATAAGAAGTTTAGTTTTGTAAGAAACAAAGGGGTTCTTATAGACGTTGTAATTCTACGACACATAAAACCCAAGCGACTGTTAATTGTAGAGTTTTAATCTTTGCTCGAACTTGTCCAAATTTCCAGAAATCGATTACGCATGTAAGGAATAATAGATATCAAAATGTATATTTATATGTATATTTAAATGTATATATTTTTTGTAAATCATAATCTTTTAACAACAAATCGAATTTCAGGGATGGATCATACCAAACGGGCAGTGGCTGAGGGATTAATCTCCTAGTGAAACCAAACCAAACCCATCAAATAATTAAATTAAGTTTTGTAATAAGCAAATTGTGTATTATAAAAAGGTATAAAACTCACTTGTCAATGGAAGTGGAAAATATTATAATTTCCCATTCCAGTAGTAAAAAGTGGGAAATATGGAAAATAATGCCAAATGATATGGAAATCAGAACAATTAAATTTAACAAATTCTGTTAACTTTTGTGAGCTCTTCAGTTCAAGCGGGTGAAGTATCTCTTCCGGGCCGATTACCAAGTTGTGATATGACATAAATATTACATTTATACAGAAACTGAGCAAAAGCTGAACCATGGAAATTTTATGTTAAATTTGGTCAGTAAAGAATCAGTAAGAATCAGTAAGGAATCAGTATGAATGAAGGGTCAGTAAGAAGTAAATCATTAAGGAATGTTATCGCTTCGGAGTCCATTACAATGTTGTTCTACATGTCAAATTTCAGTCCTACTTGTGCGGAATACATCATCAACATCTGATAGTGACACCTACGCAACATTACATGTGATAGACCTTTTTCAATTCTAAACCTTAGTGGCCAAATTCTTAAATTCCGGAATTGTGAATTATCAAATCCTAAATTTATTTCTTACGCCTCGTGGTAATTTATGGTTTGCATAATTGCTAAAAAAAATCACAAGAGAATTAAGAGTTTTTCCCATTCTCAAAATATAATTTTCATTCGCAAGTATCGTTCCAGAAATCCAACCAACCATAAAAATTTCAATCAATCACCTTTCAGAAACTGATTGCGATTTCTATTATTAGCTCAGTTGAGACATTTTGTTGAGCTTAGCTCAGTTGAGACATACATTTACATTTTGAATTGGAGCTTTGTTGTTTATCTGCGTTCCATGTGCAAGTCTTATCGTATTTGGAATTAGAAAAATTTGGTTTTATTATTTGTAATGATTCTTGCTCAGTTTGAGAACAAATTATTTGAGACCACACCAGTTTTTCCAAAACCATTTTCGTAAACCTGTCTAGAATTTTGGATATTGTTGACTGTGTAACCCCTTCAACTGAACCTTACATGTACTGAAATGTACCATAACGGAAAAAACTCCTAATCAATTAAGAACTGAGTTTTACTTTGTGTAGCATGGCTTACGATTTGTTCGATAGGACAAACGAGGACCAAGTACGTATACAAATGTTGACCCCAACTTCTGTCATACCGGTATGTTTACTGATCTCGTGATTCGTAAATGAGTCAAGAAGGATTCGATCCTTGACACTTTTTTCAAGTTGCTCAAAATACTTGCTGAAAAATGGCAAACCTATTGCTAATAAACCGATGTAAACGGAGTAATCATGTGCTGCAGTGCTAAGACGTAGGGAGGAATGTGAACGGTAGATCGATATATAGAGCTGTTGGGTGGTAGCAAGGAAAATTTGAGGGTAGGGAGGTTGGGGATAGGGTAATGTCGGGGTTAGGTAATGTCTGGGGTAGAGTAATGCCCGGGTAGGGTAATGCCTGGCATATTGTATGGTCGAGGTCGGGTAATGTCTAGGGTGGGGTAATACCGTGGCTCGGGTAGTGCCTAGCGTAGTGTGAGGTTGGTATCGGGTAATACCTGCGGTCGGAGATTTGCCGCTTGGTGAATGACGTGAGTTTGGCCAATTCTGCAGAAGATTTAAAAGAAGAATGCATCCAATGGCAACAGCTCTTGACCGTGCCCAAAGAGTTAACCCTACAGCTGTTAGGTTTGTCCGAAATTTGACCAACGACGTCTATAGCGTGAGCTTCAACATTGATTAAATTTAGTTTTATCTTACAGGGATTCACTTTTTACATCCACTGGTAATCTGACTTACAATGGGATACAATTTACTTCTATGCTATTGATCCGCATTTATGACGTGTGTCGTATCTTTTTGCCAATTTGTTTAGTTAAAGTTTTCTGTCTTCGTAAAGGCAAAATTAATGACCTCTGGAGATCAGGTGAAAATTTTTGTCAGGTTAGAGTGTATCAAGCATCGTTAAAGTCTACGTCATCTAACCCTCAGCGAAATTCCAACTCAACCCACAAGTTTCTGTCTCCGTAGTGGAAACTTTAGTAAATTTCAAGTTGGACAAGATGACAGATGTCATCTTCTGAATTCGATTGAAATCTTTCATGCATCTCCATTCCTTCTGTATTAACTATGATGATATCTTGTGAGTAAAGGCCAAGTTTTGATGGACTTTAAAAATTTTCCGTTTTCGGTAATGTGTTTCGGTTGACAGACTTATCAAATCTTAATGTTTTTTGCAAGGTTAAAAATTGTGACTATATTATGACAAAGTGTGCACCAACTTTTGAATATTGTTTAATGTTTAAGTGGTGGATAATGTAGCATAATTGGAATAGATCATTCGTGTTTGCCATCAGCAAGAACATCTACTGTTCAACATCTGTATCTTGCATAGAAGACAAATCGATTGAATACTGTATAATGCTTGCCTCATTTTTGGATTGGTACTATTCATAACTCGCGCAAAGTAAGATTTTATACATAATACACCTTGGATGTTCTGGTGGAGAAATTAATATAATAAAAGTCTACAGTTGCTAATAAGATCATTTCATTTTCATTTACGCATAACCTAAAAAAATATAATCTGCAATTTATTTTGTGGGCTGATTGTTTTAATTTTAAAAGAACTACTCCCCTAAAATTATTAAAATCACAAATCTAAATCACATAAGCATAATCAATCACCGAATCAAAATATTTTTTTTTTTGGAGTTTTCTCACTTCCCTTTGGCAGTTCAAAACACATTTTCAAAATAATGTGTATCTAATACCAACATATTGCCAATTTTCATTTATTGATTAGTTCCTTTGTCACTATTTTGTAATTCTCAACGATTTCAACAGTTTCAACTTTATCAGGTTTAGCATCTCTCCAAATATTTGTATCTACTGTAAACAGCTCGATATTGTTTTGTTCGAAATTTTTGCAAACAGCTGTAGAAAGGGAAAGCTTAGTCCTACACTTGATAATTTTCTTGTCACCTTCACTTTCGGATTTTAAAACAATCTTATAGTCGCCTTTCTTTTGTCCCTTTTCTCTGGAAACAAGCAGTGTTTAAACATCATTTTTAAATTGTAATTTCTATATATTTCCAACGTCACTTACATGTCATCGGTTTTTTCTAAATTAATTGGGACAAGAAATGTATCACCATAATTGATCATATTTAATTCAAATCCCTGTATACAAAAATATTTTAACAATAAACTAATTGCAAGAAATAGAATTCTTGGCGTGTCATCGTAATAGTAATAAGTATTGTACCAAATAATCAGTTTTCATTGGATAAACTAAAGCAAAATTTTCAAAATACAGCAGACGCGTGAGAAGTCACGTTTTGTCCCGCTCTCTTTGCTGGAGAAAGTCTACATTAGCTGTTTTGTCTAACCATTTTCTAGATGTAGTTTTTTTTTTCGAAATAATTGAAATCTATTGATGCAATAACTTTGAGAAATAGAAAGGCAAATTTTGAAACTAGGTCACTATGAATAAAAGCGTCAAAAGTTGTGATTTTTTGAAAATTACATTTTTTGAATTTAATTCTTTGACATTTCCATGCGTAATGTAGTGTGCCAGAAATAAGTTCGAAAACCTTGATTTTCAAGGAGTCATAACTTTTGACACTTTTTATCCAAGTGACCTAATTTAAAAAAATCTCGTTTCTATTCCTCAATATTTTTTTATAAAAACAATATATCTTTAACGATAAAGTAGTTGTGAAAAATATTTAACGTAGGATTTTTCAAATCAAACAGCACAGAGCAAAAGCAAATATCACATGATTGCTTACAGCACNTTTTATAAAAACAATATATCTTTAACGATAAAGTAGTTGTGAAAAATATTTAACGTAGGATTTTTCAAATCAAATAGCACAGAGCAAAAGCAAATATCACATGATTGGTTACAGCAATCNTGCTTACAGCACTGTATATTATTTTGAAGATACACGTGTCATAATGTGTGTAAAATCAAAATTGTCCGAATAAAAAACCATATTTTGTTCCATGATGGGTAGTAACTTTAAACCTGGGTAATTGACTTTCCCCTGCTCCTTGGAACTTTAACTTATACAGCATTGTGAACATATTTTGGAGTGAAAGGTGCACAGATTTCTAGAAATACTAACATAGAAATAGCAATAGTTCTAAGGAAAAAGGCATGGTTGTGTATATTTTGGAGCTGACGTCAATATTCATAAAAAATGTAGGCAAATGCAATTTTGTCGAAGCTATATGTTGATAAAAATATTTATACTGAGTCTTCATTAACCCCAGAGCCAGAGCTGCTCTACGCTTAAAGTTTTTAGAAATGTTGTGACCTGACTCAGCAAGAAATAAGAGCTAAGAAGCAAACTACGAAATGTTATATTTCAAAAATAAATTTTCTTTCTTTCCGAAATTTTATACAGCAAAACATAAAAAGAATCTGGAAAGCGTTTAGTTACACAAAGGTTGCTCACAAAATAACGGGTATACAAAAAAACAAAATCTCTTTTCTCAATCTAACGTACTGTACTTACTCATAGCTAGCTTGCAGTAATCAATAGGTTTTTCCTTTGTTCATTAAAAAATATTTATATCTGAAATTTACTGTTTGAAATAATTTAAAAGGTGAAATGAGGTTTTGCTTAAGGTAATAAATTTCGTCATGCTCTGCGACACAAAAATATTTGTTAAATTTGGTACTTGATGTTGGATATTGATCACTTTCAACATTAGCTAGATATGACTTTTGTACTACAATTTCCAAAGGAACAATTCGCGACAAGTTAGCCATAACATTGATAGCGTTAATTTTCTTCGACAAAAGTTTCCTAACGTTCCAAGGTTGGTTGACTTCAAAAACAATTGGTTGGCTGTTGACAAGGCTATCTCATACCCTCCTAACAAAATCGTTTTTATATCAAATGCTATTGGTCACCAGTAGGATTTCCTTTGGCAAGCAACTGTGAAATGTACCATTTGAAGTTACCAATCTGTTCGTTTGTGTTCTAGTTAAGTTGATTCAAAAATATTTGAGTAGAGAAAAATTATTTTTCAAAAATTGTTGAGGCCTTATTAAGTGCCTCTGTTTTCAGAATAGTGTACCATATAAGAGGGATTCTCCTCTTTTTCTTGCATGCTATTTCTATTGACCATCGAAATAGGATTTGAGTGGGGTTCTCCTCTTTTTTTTACTGTCAGTGGTTTCACAACCTATACTTTTTTGAAATGGTACACTATTCTGAAAAGCCTTGTCTTTTGTCACCCTTATGTTGTGTATTTCAGAGTTTAATACTCTAACTGACCACTAACTTTGTTTCCAAGGATGCTTTCAATATTGCTTTCTTTCGTAGTAAATTTGATTAAATCTTCAACGCAATACAAAACAGTTTCATTTTGATCCAAATTATATTCGAAATCGAAGGTTCCTTCTATCACAAAGTCTGCGTTTGGCAAATCTTTCCAATCAAGCCTTGTCTTATTTGCACACAATTTGGTATATATCGTCATTTTGCCCATTGGTAGTTCATAAAATCTGATTTTTGTTTTAAACAGTTCAGGTAATATGCTGAGTTGTCCAAGTTTGATAGTTTTTTGTTATCCGACTATGTCGTAATGAAGGTTTTCGGTTTTTACTACTTTCAAAATGTTAACTGCTTTTAAGTCACTATCGGAAACAATTCGAGCAAGATATTCCTGTTCAAAAGCAACGTAATAAGAATTAAATTGTTATGAAGGCTAAGAACCAATTCAAAAAGTCTGTTAATTTTTGTGCAACGTTGTCATTCTACGCAAAAATTTTTTAAACATAAATGAACTCATTGTCAAAGCATTGAGACACTATCAAATTGAACGTCTTAAATTTTGACATATTTTTCTAAACATTGTTTTTGTCTGCCCTAAAGTTATCAAATTATAATTTTACGACATAGTTCTTATAGACAAAAATATTTAACTAGTTTCGTTAAATGGAAATGGTTATTCTATCCGATATACTTCAAATATGTTGACAATTTTAAATGTCAACCTCACAGTCAAACCAGTTAATAATCTTCAAAGAATGCGTTACGCTTGGGTTTCAAATAATCCTGATTAGCATTTATATATATTGTTTGTCACATCCGCAAAACATTCAGTTTAACTGTTGCAATTATAAAAAAATTGGCTAAAGGATATAAAAATACAGCAGCAGTTAAAAATTGTGAAGTTGCTCCGAAGGAAAAATAAATAGAAAATTTGTCACTTTGTGTTCAAGACAGTAGTGTTCCATCAAAACGGAACTGGAATCTGCGACAAATTTGTACTTTGAGTTGTTACAATGCTCGGGTAATTTTAGCGACAAGAAATCAAAATTTCAATAACTGAAAAACAAAGTTTTTTTCACTCCCCATTTAGTTTCAATTCTTGAAATCTTTCAGCTAAACTGATTATAATTACTCATTTCCTATAGCTGTCATCACTCGTGAAGTAATTTTATAGGACTTGTGACTCACGAGTCCTATAAACTTATGCCTGATTTTTTTTTAAACTAACCAAAGCAAAAGAAAATTTTGAGTGAGAAAAAAATTTACAAATATTTGGTTGGGAATCCTTCGAATTCTACTAACGTTTTGTGGGGATATCTATGAGCATAACGTTTTATTCCCTCTACTACACTTATAAATGAGGCAGGAACTTCTTTACGTGACAATAAATGACCAGCAAGCCTGTGGTAATAGGTGATATTTAGAACAGTATTGAATACTGGATTGTTCACATTGTCTGTTTAGCTCAACTGATGAGAGCAATCCCCAGGTAATAATAGACGTGAGATCATACTTCACATTCGCTAAATCTTTGTGACAATCTCTACTTCAATCTCAAAGTGATGGAATAGGCCCAAACCAGCTTTATCTATACAAAAGGAGACTTGTTTTCAAACTTTGTGTGAAGTTTAAATATTTGCTTTACTCATGAAAACTAACACTTTTAGTTTGGAGAAAGATACACTAGTTGGTCAAAGTGATTGGTGAAGAAAAGAAGTCACGGGTTTTCACAGGTGAAGGGAATAAACATACCCAAATAAGAAGGCTGAATATAACGCTTTAGAAGTCTCAATCTGAAAGCATTTTTTTTTGTAAAGAATAAAAATTAGAATGCGTAGCAGAACTCTTTGTACATAAAATGCACCTTATGAGCGACCGATATTGGTATTATTGAATATTATAGTATAGAGCCCGTGTAAGTTCAGTGGATATTGGCATGATTTGCAGTGTTCAAAAATCACAAAAATTCCTTCACTTGTTAGATATTCACGAGTGTAAATTATTTTTTTGTTGTTAAATGCAACTTAGACGTAATGGCGTTGTGATACATTCAGGACTACTTATAGAAACTTATGCAACGGTGGTCAATGTTTGCCAATCCAGTCATAGTAGTTTAATATTCCAATGGGATCAATTAGTGGCAACGCCCTGTTTCGGACGATTTCACCCCGCGAGTTTTCTTATTCTACCAGCACAGTGCTTCTGCATAGAGAACACAAACCTTTTTTTTTTTTACATATTATACAGTGAGTTGAAACGTGGTATAAGGATTTGAAAATCCATAACTATTGACATAATTGATAATTCTTTGTTACTAATGGTTGATTTTGAAGCTGATCGCTTGGAACGAATGCTGGAATTTTGGTGGTGCCACAAGTAAATAGTAACTAAGGTAAAGCTCATGTCAGATGAAGAATTTTACCATGGGGGAATTTTGATAATTTTTTTAACTTTCCTTGGCAACAACATTCTTAAGGGCTGTTTAGATTCAAATTCTAGGTTGATTATTGAATTTATAAGTTAAAGCGTTTCAATTTAGAAAGATCAGTTTATTAAATATAAATGCGAGTCTCAACACCCTTTACATCCGCACTTTTTAAGCGATAGGATAATTATCCTATCGCAGGATTTTTGATGTCAAAATCTGCATTCACAACTTGAATCTTCGTTGTTGATTGACTTTTTGAAAAATAACATTAGGAACATACATGTCAAGGAATAACCCCCAAGGGTGACTGAATTTGTCACAAGAGTCAGAGAATCAAAAATCATATAAGCGGCTATGCTTTGACTTTCGATGTCATAATTTTATAGGCGATAGGAAAAATATCCTATCAAATAGGCAACTCCATACCAACAATTATTTTCTGAGCCGCACACGTATTTAAAATGTTAGATTAAAATTAGTTAAAATGGTAGTTTTGTTTACCATAGTCAATAATCAGTTGCCAAATTTCAAAAAATTTAATGCAAAATGGTTTTAAAATATTTTCAAACGAAACACAACAAAGTTGTAATATTGGGTAGAAAAAATTGGTCATATAGTAATCAAATGGGGGTGGGAATTTCTATCATTTTTTCTGAGTCCCACCCCCATGCGTTGCGGCTTGGTGCCGAGAGTTATGATTAATATCAAAATATAGATTGTCTCAGGCACTTCAACATGTAAACATGACATTCTTCGGTACTTTCGCGCAACATCTTTCAAATTAATTTAGAAAATAAGGATATTTACCGAAATGTGATAAAGTTAGCCTGAAACCTCGTGTACGAATGCAGGTTAATGTCAAAGCACCCCATACCGTTCCAAGCACCAAAGTAATGCAACATACTAGATTCAAGCCAACCGAAAATCTTTGGAGCGTGTTTGGGTTTTGGTGCTTGTTGAAATTTTAGCTCGTATTTGGGTTTTGGTGAATATCTGAGTATAGGTGAATGTTTGAATTTTGTGCTTGTGTTTGGGTTTTGGCGCGTGTATGTTTTTTGCCTGGTACATGGGTATTACCGCGTATTTGGGTTTTCGCACTTATTAAAGTTTTGGTGCGTGTCTAGGTTATGGCGAGTTTCTAGGTTTTAGTGCAGTGATGGAAGAAATGCGCATTTTATAACTCCGTGGTGAAAGAAACCACTTTAGTAATAAAAAACCCCCAAAAACTGCACAAAATGCAAAAATACAAAAAATAAGTATACGCATGCGCAGATAACGCTCAGATATAATTTTTTTTTGAATATAGAAATCTAACATCAGTCGGAGTCTGAAAATAAATCAAAGAACTAGTAAATTTTACAGCGATTTGAAAAATACTTACGCCTTACCTGAATAGTTTCCATCTTCAATTAATTATTAAGAAATGGAAAAAAAGTTTAAGGTTGAAAAAAAAATTTTAATTGTTTTATTGTGAAGAAATTAAAATGCAGAATTCAGTATCAGTATTAGAAATTAATTTCAAATATAGTACAAAACAAGTTTCCCACCACTCATGTCTCAAAATGCCTCATTTTTCAATTTTTTCACTTTTGCATTTTTTGCAGCTGCCAGAGCCGGGCTGCATTTTTTGCAGTTTTGCGTAGTGTTTTTTTTGCGCATAGGTGGAAACACTGGTTTAGTGCGTGTTTGACTTTTGCCGAATAATTTGGTTTTGGCGCATGTTTTCGTTTTTGGCGGAAATCTGGATGTGGACTCGCGTTTTGCCACATGTATGTTTTGGTGAGTTTTTGCGCGTGTCTCAATTTTGGAGGGTATTTAATTTTCCCCGAGTGTTTGAGATTTTACGGTACCAACTTTCGCCAAACCAAGTCCAAATCAGAAAGGGCCATGGATATCATTTAGGGTAACTCAACAAGAACTTATACAATTTGGGTGCCTGGGTTAATAATAAAGGAGTTTGATAATTAATAAATAAATAATAAATAATAATATAATATAATAAATAATAAATAGATAATAAATAGGAATTTCGTGACTCGGTGACTTAGACAATTTTCAAATACAATCTGGTTAGTAAGTTCAAAGGTTACGCAAGCTTAATCAAATTAAATTTATTTCTGATTATTTATATTTATTCTGATTATACAGTGTGTTCGAATAAGGAGGCGTAAATCCGGCACTAGCGTTTTTAACACTTACAAATTAGACTATTGTGACACTATTTAACTTAAGAAAAGTTAATAAAACTTTCGTAGAAATGGTTTTCAGGAACTTGAGCAATTCATAATGTGTGAAAAATTTTGACATACAGTCAATTTATTATTTTCCGTAAAATCATTTCTCAAAAATTTCTCCTGTATAATTAAATTTTTAGTAAACAAGTAATTAATTAAACTATAGATGATTTTCTTTAGTATGGTGACTCCCGCTACATGAATATCATATTACCGGGAGCGAAATTCAAAACCTATAAAGTTTATTAATTTAATGTTTAAAATGCATTGCTACATAGCTTCCGATAAACAGACATTTATTTGAAATAATTACCGCTAAGCTATTATCGTATTACCGGGTGCTGTCATGCGAACGTCCAAAATTTGTTATTTTAATAATATAAATGCTTTAGTATATCGCAGTCATCAAGCATAAACATGTTTCTTGAAATTATTACCGCGAAGCCAATATCAACTTACCGAGAGCGGAATTTCAAAATTGAATAATTTGCTATTCCAATGATATAAATGCACTGGTACATAGATGACATCAAACATAACCATTTTTATTTGAATTCATTACCGCTATGCCAATATCGAATTACCGGGAGCAAAATTACAAACCTCAAAACTTTGGCATCCCAATGATATAAATGCATTGGTATCTAGCTGCCATCAAGCATAAACATTTCTTTGAAATTATTTCCGCTAGACCAATATCGAATTAGCGGAAGCAGAATTATAAACCTCACAAATTTTCTATTCTAATGATATAAATGCCTTGATATATAGTTGACATCAAACAGACGTATTTATATGAAATAATTACCGCTATTGTAATTTCGTATTACCGGGAGCAGAATTTCAAACTTTANCGAAGCTATATGTTGATAAAAATATTTATACTGAGTCTTCATTAACCCCAGAGCCAGAGCTGCTCTACGCTTAAGGTTTTTAGAAATGTTGTGACCTGACTCAGCAAGAAATAAGAGCTAAGAAGCAAACTACGAAATGTTATATTGATATTCAATATATTACAATATAAACTTATATTGATATTTCAATATAAACTTCAATAATTAGCTATTCCAATGGTAGATATGCATGGGTATATTGGAGTCATCAAGTATAACAATATTTAATTGAATTTATGACCGTTACACCAGTATTGAATTAGCAGGGGCAGAACTACAAGCCCCAAAAATATGTTATTCAAATCATATAAATGCAAAGGTACATAGACACCGTCAAAGAAACAAATTCCTAAATTATTTTCCCTATGCGGATTGAATTACCGGGAGCGGAATTACAAACCTCAAAAGTTTGCTATTCTTGTTATATGTATCTATTGGTACATAGCAGCTATCAATGCAATTATATCATTAGGTTGACATATTTTTATGGTTTGCAATTCGGCTCCCGTTAATCCAATATAAGCATAGCGGTAATAATTGCAAAAAATATATATTTATGCTTGAAAGCAACTATGTACAAATTTATTTTTATCATTAGAATAGCCAATTTTTGAGAGTTGCAAATAGTTTGCAACTCTTCTCCCAATAATTCCANGTATCTATTGGTACATAGCAGCTATCAATGCAATTATATCATTAGGTTGACATATTTTTATGGTTTGCAATTCGCCTCCCGTTAATCCAATATAAGCATAGCGGTAATAATTGCAAAAAATATATATTTATGCTTGATAGCAACTATGTACAAATTTATTTTTATCATTAGAATAGCCAATTTTTGGAGTTGCAAATAGTTTGCAACTCTTCTCCCAATAATTCGATATTGGATTAGCGGTAATAATTTAAAGGAAATATGTTTATGCTTGATAGCTGCGATGTACCAATGCATTCATATTATTAAAAAGCAAGTTTTGTAGATTTGCAATTTGCTACCAGTAATATGATATTAAGTTAGCAGTAATTATTTCAAATAAATATGTTTGCGTTTGATGGCAACTATCCATTCATAACATTAAATTAATAAATTTTCATGTTTTGAATTTCGATTTCGGTAATTCAATATCCATTCAGCGGGAGTAATATTTGTCATCAATCACTATGGTGCTAAAGAATATCATCAATAATTTGTATATTAATTGTTTCCTAAAAATTTGGTTATCCATAATCAAATTTGTAATATAACTCAATATACCCAGCGAGGTACCCGTGGCTCTTACAGGAGAATGACTTTACATCTATCGAAATTTTGAATGTGTAAAAGAGTGGATTGTNGCTGGTGAAAATCTAATATTGTTCAGCATCTTAATAAATAAAGTGCCCATACTCGAAAACGATAAAACATATTTGTTCGCATGGAATCACCCAGTGCGATGATGCCAATGGTGTTAGCGATTTCAAAATATAAACAGAAAAATAAAAACTAAGTATATGCGGGACCATCTTTGATAAGTTTTTAATCATTTATTTCTAAAATCTAAAATATACATACTTTGAATTGACACTGTTCCTAGCCGGATCCATCATCCCTCCCGTCTATGCCCGCAACCCTCCCGCTTATGGTCGCATCCCTTCTATTTATGCCAACATTTCTCCGGTCCATGCCCGCATTCCAGCCCGTCCCTGCCGTATCTCTTCCACCCATGCCAATATCCCTCCCGTCAATAACCGGATCCGACCCGTCCTTTCCCCCATCCCTCCCGTTTCTAGCTGCATCAATCTCATCCAGGCACGCACTTCTCCCAACAATCCCCATCCCATTAGTAATGAGTTTCTTTCTCACTCTGAACCAGAGTGCAAGCAGTGAATGTTATATTCATAGCGGCAATTTTCGAGAGCAAAATATTACTTACATTTTTGTCCATTTCTGAGGTTGAGGTTAATGATGTGGTTGAGCTTGAGGTTGATGGTGTGGTTGCGGTTGGGGTTGATGGTGTGGTTGCGGTTGGGGTTGATGGTGTGGTTGCGGTTGGGGTTGATGGTGTGGTTGCGGTTGGGGTTGATGGTGTGGTTGCGGTTGGGGTTGATGGTGTGGTTGCGGTTGGGGTTGATGGTGTGGTTGCGGTTGGGGTTGATGGTGTGGTTGCGGTTGGGGTTGATGGTGTGGTTGCGGTTGGGGTTGATGGTGTGGTTGCGGTTGGGGTTGATGGTGTGGTTGCGGTTGGGGTTGATGGTGTGGTTGCGGTTGGGGTTGATGGTGTGGTTGCGGTTGGGGTTGATGGTGTGGTTGCGGTTGGGGTTGATGGTGTGGTTGCGGTTGGGGTTGATGGTGTGGTTGCGGTTGGGGTTGATGGTGTGGTTGCGGTTGGGGTTGATGGTGTGGTTGCGGTTGGGGTTGATGGTGTGGTTGCGGTTGGGGTTGATGGTGTGGTTGCGGTTGGGGTTGATGGTGTGGTTGCGGTTGGGGTTGATGGTGTGGTTGCGGTTGGGGTTGATGGTGTGGTTGCGGTTGGGGTTGATGGTGTGGTTGCGGTTGGGGTTGATGGTGTGGTTGCGGTTGGGGTTGATGGTGTGGTTGCGGTTGGGGTTGATGGTGTGGTTGCGGTTGGGGTTGATGGTGTGGTTGCGGTTGGGGTTGATGGTGTGGTTGCGGTTGGGGTTGATGGTGTGGTTGCGGTTGGGGTTGATGGTGTGGTTGCGGTTGGGGTTGATGGTGTGGTTGCGGTTGGGGTTGATGGTGTGGTTGCGGTTGGGGTTGATGGTGTGGTTGCGGTTGGGGTTGATGGTGTGGTTGCGGTTGGGGTTGATGGTGTGGTTGCGGTTTCGGTTGTTATTAATGGTGTGGTTGAAGTTGAAGATAACGAACTGGCAATGAGTAACGTGATCAACACTATATACATTTTTTCAAATTGCGCAGGTTCAATATATTTAGCTTGGAAAATCTTCAAAAATGGAATCTGACAATAAGGTTTGGGTAATCACAGGTTTGCTTGAATTAGTATTTAGGGAGCAGTAGTTAGTATTTTAATATTNGATGGTGTGGTTGCGGTTTCGGTTGTTATTAATGGTGTGGTTGAAGTTGAAGATAACGAACTGGCAATGAGTACCGTGATCAACACTATATACATTTTTTCAAATTGCGCAGGTTCAATATATTTAGCTTCGAAAGTCTTCAAAAATGGAATTTGACAATAAGGTTTGGGTAATCACAGGTTTGCTTGAATTAGTATTTAGGGAGCAGTAGTTAGTATTTTAATATTTAACAAAATCAAAGTTTAATATGGCGAAATGCAAGACTCCGTATTTATACTAAATAGTAATAACGCTGTGGTGTTTTCCTTTTATGTATTATAGATTTAGTTAAATTCGCTATTGATTCAAAACTCAGTAAAGCAAATAATTCTTGCTTTCTAGCAAGCACCTGTAATCTAGTATGACTTGGTAGTGAAAAAGAGGTAGAATTTTGTCGATTTCAGAAAAAATAAGGGAAACAGTAATACGTAGATTAACATTCAAACAAAGCATGCTATGAAGAATTAATCTAAACTGATCTTACAAGTTTAGCCAGTAACACAATTTGTAGAGTAGGGGTGGAATACTAACACGAACGGGCGTGACGGATGGACGGAGGACGTGACCTACGGACGGACGTGACTGAAGGACGGACGGACGTGACGGATTGAGAAACTCACGCTACGCATGGACGGCAACACGTGACGGATCGACGGACATGATGTATGGACAGAAGGACGGTCGAGACGGATGGACGTGACCGTCGGACATGACGGATGGACGTGACGGACGGACGTGACGGATTGACTGACTGTCGATACGGATGCCCGGAAGGACGTGACGGAAGGACGGACTTACAAGACGGATTTGACGGACTGAACTGACGCATCAACGGTCGCATGTGACGGATACAGGGACGCACGTGACGGATGGATAGACGGACGTGACGGAAGGACGTGACGGACATGAGGGATGGATAGACGTGATAGATGGACGAACGGACGTGACGTAAGAACGGTCGGACGGACGTAACGTACGGACCTGACAGATAGACAGACGCAGGTGTCGGATGGACGGACGCACTTGACGGATGTGACGGATGGACGTGAGAGATGGACGGACAGACGTGACAGAAGGACGGNGGATGGACGGACGCACTTGACGGATGTGACGGATGGACGTGAGAGATGGACGGACAGACGTGACAGAAGGACGGACGGACGTGACGGATAGACTGATAGACGGACGTATGGACGGACGCACGTGACGGATGGACTGACGGACGGACGCACTTGAAGAATGTGACGGATGGACGTGAAGGATGGACGGACAGGCATGACGGATGGACTGACAGACGTGACGTATGGACGGACGGACATGACTTGTGGATGGACGGACGTGACCGATGGACGAACAGACGTGACGGATTGACGGACGGACGTGACGCCTGGCCGTGACGGAACTGGCGGACGGAACGCACGGACGGATTAAACGGATGAACAAACACAATCTATTTAAGGTTATTTAGGTCAGAATCTTATAACTGCTGAAAGTTTAGGTTGAATACTTGACGGCATTATAATTATCTCCGTTTACAATCTTCGCTAATTCATTTAGAACTCAGTAAAGCAAATAATTCTTGTTGTCTAGCAAGCACCTGTAATCTGGTATGACATGTTAGTGAAAAAAAGGTAGGCTTTTGTCGATTTCAAAAACAATAGGGGAATTAGTAATATGTAAATTAACATTCAAACAAAGCATGCTATGAAGAATTAATCTAAACTGATCTTACAAGTTTATCCAGTAACACAATTTGTTGAGCAGGGGTGGAATACTGTGACGGACGGATGTGACAGATGGAAGGAAGACGTGACTAATGGACGGACGGACATGACGGATGGACGGAATACGTGACGGATTGACACACTGACGCTACGGATGGACAGCAGAAAGTGACGGATAGACGGACTCACGAGGCGGGTGGACGGACGGAAAGACGGGCTTCACGGATAGACTGACAGACGGACGTGACAGATGGACGGACGTGACAGAAGGACGAACGTGACAGATGCACGGACGGACGTGACGGATGGACTGATGCACCTGACGGACGGACAGACAGAACGGACGTATGGACGGACACACAGAACGGACGTATCGAAGGACGCACTTGACGGATGGACGTGATCGATGGACAGACATACGGGAAGGATGGACGGACGGACATGACATGTGAATGGACGGACGTGACGGATGGACGGACGAACGTGCCGCATAAACGTGAAGGAACTGACGGAAAAACGGACGGACGGATGGAACTGATGAAAAAAACACAATCTATTTAAGGTTATTTACGTCAGATACTTATAACTGCTGAAAGTTTAAATTGAATACATGACTGGGTTTAATCTATCTTCGTTGACAGCAGGTTAGAAATGGCTACGAATTTACCCATAAATTCTACGATAAAGGCCTCTTATTCAGTTATTAAAAGCCCTTAAAGAAAATATGAGAGGACCCAAAAAATCCACTTAGAACTACAAACTGGTATCCCTATGCACTACCCAAATTATTTGAAATGGTATAGATTACGTATGCAACCAATGTATATAAGGGTACACACAAACTCCCACATGAGGATGCCGGCATAACCTTTGCTTATAACGCTGATGACGATAAGTTGTATATTGTACATTCAGCTAGCCCATCAGATAGCAGTGCATACTAAGATTAGTGAAAAAGTAATGTATATATCACAATTTTTGTTGTAGATTGAAGTTTGAAGAATTTGTTAATAAATAAAAATATATTTTCAAAACTCAGGAACAATTCTTCTTGTGAACTTTTGAATTTGATAAATAAACCTTCCCCTTCATCATCGGAGAAACGGAGGAAGCATATGCAGTGATGATTCCTCAGCAGTAAATGATAAAGTGAATGCTTAGAGCCATCTGGTGACATGAATGGGAACGGGTTTGTTTCAAGAAAAGTACATGTAGTACATCAGGTGCAAATTAGAAAGTGGGAGAAATGGAATATTGAAAAAGAGACTGGAAAATACGTGTACTAAATGGCTAAGAATACAATCTCGTCCAGTATTAACATAAAGTAGAAGTCTAATAACAAAATTATATAAACAAAATATAAAGGAAAAAAACTCGCATGACCTTGAAACCAAACACAACACGTGTATGGAATCATGTAATGACGGCCATCATCATCATCATCATGACAGCTACCGTTGTGTAGAACAAAATATCTGGNACAGCTACCGTTGTGTAGAACAAAATATCTGGCATTTTCAGAACACTCAAAAACAAAATTAACAACTAAAAATTCTGGTATCGAGTGTCAATTATATTAACACTAGCATATAGCCAACACGATTATGGAAATTTTGACTTATCACACATATAAGTACATGTTGATTTTCAAAAGTTAATGTCAATTAAATAGAGATATGATTAACTTTTCAGAAATTTTGAGTTAAAAAATAAAACTAAGTATCCCAATATCATTTGAGTAAGCAAAAGTATAATTNTAATCTGGTATGACATGTTAGTGAAAAAAAGGTAGGCTTTTGTCGATTTCAAAAACAATAGGGGAATTAGTAACATGTAAATTAACATCCAAACAAAGCATGCTATGAAGAATTAATCTAAACTGATCTTACAAGTTTATCCAGTAACACAATTTGTTGAGTAGGGGTGGAATACTGTGACGGACGGACGTGACGGATGGAAGGAAGACGTGACTAATGGACGGACGGACATGACGGATGGACGGAATACGTGACGGATTGACACACTGNGATGGAAGGAAGACGTGACTAATGGACGGACGGACATGACGGATGGACGGAATACGTGACGGATTGACACACTGACGCTACGGATGGACAGCAGAAAGTGACGGATAGACGGACTCACGAGGCGGGTGGACGGAANGATTGACACACTGACGCTACGGATGGACAGCAGAAAGTGACGGATAGACGGACTCACGAGGCGGGTGGACGGAAGGAAAGACGGGCTTCACGGATAGACTGACAGGCGGACGTGACAGATGGACGGACGTGACAGATGCACGGACGGCTGTGACAGATGCGCGGACGGCCGTGACGGATGGACTGATGCACCTGACGGACGGACAGACAGAACGGACGTATGGACGGACACACAGAACGGACGTATCGACGGACGCACGTGACGGATGGACGTGATCGATGGACAGGCAGACGGGAAGGATGGACGGACGGACATGACATGTGAATGGACGGACGTGACGGATGGACGGACGAACGTGCCGCATAAACGTGAAGGAACTGACGGGAAAACGGACGGACGGATGGAACTGATGAAAAAAACACAATCTATTTAAGGTTATTTACGTCAGATACTTATAACTGCTGAAAGTTTAAATTGAATACATAACTGGATTTAATCTAACTTCGTTGACAGCAGGTTAGAAATGGCTACGAATTTACCCATAAATTCTACGATAAAGACCTCTTATTCAGTTATTCTAAAAGCCCTTAAAGAAAATATGAGAGGACCCAAAAAATCCACTTAGAACTACAAACTGGTATCCCTATGCACTACCCAAATTATTTGAAATGGTATAGATTACGTATGCAACCAATGTATATAAGGTTACACACAAACTCCCACATGAGGATGCCCGCATAACCTTTGCTTATAACGCTGATGACGATAAGTTGTATATTGTAAATTCAGCTAGCCCATCAGATAGGAGTGCATACTACAGCTAATGAGATTAGTGAAAAAGTAATGTATATATCACAATTTTTGTTGTAGATTGAAGTTTGAAGAATTTGTTAATAAATAAAAATATATTTTCAAAACTCAGGAACAATTCTTCTTGTGAACTTTTGAATTTGATAAATAAACCTTCCCCTTCATCATCGGAGAAACGGAGGAAGCATATGCAGTGATGATTCCTCAGCAGTAAATGATAAAGTGAATGCTTAGAGCCATCTGGTGACATGAATGGGAACGGGTTTGTTTCAAGAAAAGTACATGTAGTACATCAGGTGCAAATTAGAAAGTGGGAAAAATGGAATATTGAAAAAGAGACTGGAAAATACGTGTGCTAAATGGTTAAGAATACAATCTCGTCCAGTATTAACATAAAGTAGAAGTCTAATAACAAAATTATATAAACAAAATATAAAGGAAAAAAACTCGCATGACCTTGAAACCAAACACAACACGTGTATGGAATCATGTAATGACGGCCATCATCATCATCATCATGGCAGCTACCGTTGTGTAGAACAAAATATCTGGCATTTTCAGAACACTCAAAACCAAAATTAACAACTAAAAATTCTGGTATCGAGTGTCAATTATATTAACACTAGCATTTAGCCAACACGATTATGGAAATTTTGACTTATCACACATATAAGTACATGTTGATTTTCAAAAGTTAATGTCAATTAACTAGACATATGATAAACTTTTCAGAAATTTTGAGTTAAAAAATAAAACTAAGTATCCCAATATCATTTGAGTAAGCAAAAGTATAATTATTATCACTTTCTTTCTAAACTCAACACTTATCAATAACTAAAAAACGGCAGCCATAACAGTAGAAGATGGCGTATATCATAAACGGCCAGCTTTAATGGCGACCATAAATGTAGAAGATGGCGTCGAGTGGACATACTCGACACCACATACATATAGACATGAACTCCATCTCCATTGAGAAACAACACTACCATGCCATGACCCCCATCTAATGGGAATATAGAACTACATGGCAACTCGACGCCATTTACATAGACACATGAACTCCAATACACAAGAGACATGAACTCCATCTCCATTTGAGAACAACACTACCATATAATGAAGGTATATTATATAGAATTATATAGCATGACAACCATGTTTTTTTCCATTACCATACCATGAAAGGATATATAGAGGGATATAGAAATATAATAGCATGGCAGCCATGTTTGTTTTTCAGTGGACCTTTTATACTAACTGCCACCACATTGATTGAAATGAATTCATTCAAAAAAAGTTTTCTGCTAATCGAAAAATCTTAACAGCATTGCAGCAAAAATCTTTGAATAGTCGCTGAGTAGTGCGGATGCTTTTAATATACGTGAGTTTCCATTTAACATGGAAATAGAGCAAAATATACTAAATAATTTCTATAATTGGCCTAGCCTGTCTACAGTCTCTTCGATAATACTGGACAGGCGGACATGGTAATAGCATAGAANTTTCTATAATTGGCCTAGCCTGTCTACAGTCTCTTCGATAATACTGGACAGGCGGACATGGTAATAGCATAGAACCATTCAGTTCCGGGCGGAACTTCCGCCGTACGTAGCACAAAAGAAATTTATGAAAAAATCATTTCATAAATTTTAGTTTATGAATAGTTTTATTGGGTTTTAGAAGAATTTTTTTTAATAATTAAATAGTTTGAAACCTAGGTTTTAGGTTTTTAAAGTCCAAAAAGGTGTTACAAAACGTCTGCTCATATTTATATTTATCCGTTGGTAAATGTGAATATTAGTTCCTGACTCATGCACTCCACTTGTTGGCCAGATATTTTACATCTTGTATCTGAAGAGCTGCGATTGGCCATGTCTGAAGCTGACACTTTTATCGCAAACATGAAGTCAGCCCTCACAAAAGCTCCAGCCCGCCGAAACCATCTGCTCCAAGTTTTACTACAACTAGGATTAAAAGAAAAGTTGCCCCGGTACCTGTGTTGACTCGCATGACTACGTGGGTTGGTGCAGCGGATTACTATTGGAGAAACTTTGGAGGTGTTGTCAAGTTCATTGAGACATCAGAAGCAGACTCGGTGGTAATGAAGAGGTTAAAATTGTCACGTGAAAATGCTTTTATGGCTTCGCAATTAGAAAGATTGGAGAAAATGTATGAAAAAATGAGCGCTTCAATTCTCCAGCTTGAAAACGACCATATGCCTGCATCTTCGGTATAGCTAAATTTGCAAGCTATAAACGAGCTTCTCAAATTCTGTGGACTCTCTTCGAACAACCTTAAGTTGTACATGGAGAAGAAGCATGCCGTGGTTATGCTTTGGAAGGAAGTCCAAGTTTTTGATCCCAGAAGGGCCAAAGAGTTTATTCGAGATCATGACTACCCGCGTGAGTTTTGCGTCTGTGTAACTCGCGGACACCTCTAGCGGAAATAATTAAATACGAGTTGATCTCTTCTGCCTATATCGTAGAAGGTGATTCAAAACACCGTTGCGAGTTGGGAACCGTTGCGAGTGTGAAATGCCGGAGCTTAGCGCATTGGCCATAATTTGCCTCAGTGTGCCAACCAGTAGCGCCNTCGATTTTGGAACCGTTGCGAGTGTGAAATGCCGGAGCTTAGCGCATTGGCCATAATTTGCCTCAGTGTGCCAACCAGTAGCGCCTCCATTGAAAGAAGCTTCTAATTTTTGAAACTAATTTTTACTAGGTTAAGAACCAGCTTCACCGATGAAAATTTGAAAATTAATTTTAAAATAGCATTCAATAGAGGTACATCAAAAAATTGATTATGAGTTTGAATCTGAGGACAAATAATTCTATGCAAAACTCCAGTTAGACTAGTATACTCGTTAAATATCATTTATAAAGAGTAAACATAAATTTTTAACGTGAAAATACTGTCGCATTATAAAGAATTTTTTGAAAATATTAGAGAATTTTGCAGCTTTTATGAAAACATATCTTGGCTGGCCTTCGCCATAGGTCACCAGAGGTCAAATTTGGTATCGTTATAACCAATGGCAAGATGGGCATCAGTAGATAGCACATGGTGATTTTCCCGTACCACCGACCTAAATATTTCCACTGACCACCGATATGTCAGCGTTGTTGCTAAATTACACGGACATGTGAACCTAAGTTTATCCACCGACCACCGACCTAAGTCTGCGGTGGTGCAACATTATGCAAACTAATCCAAACGTGTTGAAACCAGTCATAGCCTATGAACCTAAGTATTCTCATTCTCCGTAGTTCACGCACTTATGAACCTAGGCTTTCTCACCTGCCACCGACCTAAGTATCCGGTGTTGCCACATTTTGCAAACTTATCCAAAGTTGTTTAAACCTGTCATAACTTATGAACCTAAGTATACTCATTGTGCAGAGTCCACGGACCTAAGAACCTGTGTAACTCACCAACCATCGATCAAGGTCTACGGTGTTGCTACATCTCACAAACCTATCATGTTCAAACACGTTTATACCAGTTTTAACTTAAGAGGGCAAGTTTTTTACCAGCCACCGACCTAGTTAAGCAATGCTGTCACATTTCACAAATCCATCCAAGTATGTTTAAATGTGTATTATCGTATTAACCTAAGATTTCCAATACCTGCGATGTAGAGGGAAGGGAGCCCGCCCGCCCACAGGAATAAAACAGTACATCGAGATAGGTGTTAGAGTAACTAAAGTGCACCGAGTACTTAAATTCACACAGTCACTGTGGATGAAGGAGTTTATCGACTTCAATACAGAGATGAGAAAAAAGGCAACGAGTGACTTTGAAAACAATTTTTAGAAGTTGCTCAACAACTTAGCATTTGGAAAAACATTTGAGCACGTGAGGATACAAAAGAACGTTCGTCGTATAACCTCAACATAACGGGATCTTTACTACAACAAGAAGCCAACTGTTCAAAATGTAATCCCCATCAATGAATCCACATGTATCTTTATGATAAAGAGAATTGTCGTCACACTCAACAAACGAATAACAGTGAAAGTGAACATTTTGGATCGAGCAAAGTCTATCATGTTTGGAATGCATTACAGTGGAATTCAGAAGCAGTACGGAAATCGAGCAAAATTACTTTACACGGACACCGACTTGTTTAGTTACAAAATCCAAACTCCTGATATTTATGAAAACATGTTAGAGAACAGAGACTGGTATGATATATCCGAGTACAATTCTAATCATCCATTGTTTGGAAAGTTCCTTGACGATAGCAACAAGAAAGCGCTTGGAAAGTTCAAACACGACTTTTTCAATCGAGTCATCAGCCTGGTGATATGTCCAAGGCCAAAGATGTACACTGTAGAGTCCATGGTTGTATCACACAAGAACAATGAATTTGNCCTGGTGATATGTCCAAGGCCAAAGATGTACACTGTAGAGTCCATGGTTGTATCACACAAGAACAATGAATTTGAAAATCAGATTACATTTGAGGACTTTGCCCGAGTCTTGGAAGCGAATGAACAAACATGCCGAAACAAAAGGATTTAGAAGCTATGCAAATAGACTCTAAAACAGAAGTTCAGACAAAAAGATCACTCAATAGTTTAGATACAAAACGATATGCTGTAGATAATATTAATACTTTAGCTTTTGAATATAAAAATATCCCTTTACTTGATTAATAAACTCAAAAATTTATAAACTTGTAAAATCAAAAAATATAACATTGTTGAAATTATTTTGGTCGTTCACGATATACATTGTGGAGGTGGAGGCGTTGATGTAATTCATAGTGGTGGTGGAGGAGGTGGTAGTGTTGATGTAATTCATAGTGGTGGTAGTAGTTGTGGTGTTGATGTAATTCATGATGGTGGTGTTGATGTAATTCATGATGGTGGTGTTGATGTAATCCATAGTGGTTATGGTGATGGTGGTGGTATTGGTGTAATTCATAATGGTAGGGTGAGACAGTCACCGGATCCCGAAAAAATTCCGAATAAAGCGTTCAGATTCCGACAAAGTCTGAATAAAGCGTTCAATTGTACAACACTTGAACCTTGAAGCTATCCAGAATATCTAGATTCCTGTTTTCTTCAGAAATCGAGTCATATGACGTCCTGTGAATTCTGTTCCTTCATCCGTCTGTATTCTTTTGGGTGTAACTCCGTTTGCTTAAGAATGCGTTCCAACGCGTTACAAACTACAAGTCCTGGTTTATTTGTAATTGCCTCAATCCAGGCCTGCTTGGAGAAAACATCCAGCGCAACAAGCAAATATCGTTTCTTGTTATTATAGCGAGATACTTTTTAAGGAAACGAGATGAGCCAGCAGAAATTTTATCTTCAAAGNAGATACTTTTTAAGGAAACGAGATGAGCCAGCAGAAATTTTATCTTCAAAGAGGCGATCACTTTTCGTGCTTCAAGAACCAGACAAAACACCGATTTGTGTTACGTTGAGACGCTTATGGACTGCTTAAAACTTTCAACAATAATAATTTGGTCAACACAATTTAGATTTAAATTTTTTGTACTTTGAACTTTGTACAACATTGATTTATTAGTTTGTTTTTGTATTAACAATTTCTAAATAAAGGATTTTTTAAACAAACAAATCGTCTACTTTTCTATCACTTAATTTGGTTTTTGTTGACAAGTGACATTAGGTAGACAATACACAGCATGCATTCATCATATTGTATAAGAAATAGAGACCATACTGACCACAAACATCTGAGCCAATGCTCTGCAATAGTTTTGTATTTTCAATTATTATTATTTATTATCATTATTATTGTTAATTTGACATCGGCTTTCGCCCCATCAAGAATACTCCCGCATAGATTAATGTTAATTAAAGTGATTTAACACAGCTGAAATTAGTATTTTTAGTTTAATTGAGGTGAGGACCTCCCTCTAATAAGANGAGGCGATCACTTTTCGTGCTTCAAGAACCAGACAAAACACCGATTTGTGTTACGTTGAGACGCTTATGGACTCCTTAAAACTTTCAACAATAATAATTTGGTCAACACAATTTAGATTTAAATTTTTTGTACTTTGAACTTTGTACAACATTGATTTATTAGTTTGTTTTTGTATTAACAATTTCTAAATAAAGGATTTTTTAAACAAACAAATCGTCTACTTTTCTATCACTTAATTTGGTTTTTGTTGACAAGTGACATTAGGTAGACAATACACAGCATGCATTCATCATATTGTATAAGAAATAGAGACCATACTGACCACAAACATCTGAGCCAATGCTCTGCAATAGTTTTGTATTTTCAATTATTATTATTTATTATCATTATTATTGTTAATTTGACATCGGCTTTCGCCCCATCAAGAATACTCCCGCATAGATTAATGTTAATTAAAGTGATTTAACACAGCTGAAATTAGTATTTTTAGTTTAATTGAGGTGAGGACCTCCCTCTAATAAGAAGGTATCTCCATTCACTTTTTTTTGTTGTTTTTAGTCAACAAATTATAAACAAAACATAAACAAACTTTAAGATTTGGTAAAATGAAAATAGCAAATATTCTTATCTTTTGTTTTGTGACTTTCTTGACTTATCGTCAGAGATAATGCTCAGGGTCAATTATCCCAAGCCATGGCAAAACAAATACAGCACAGGAAATAGTAAATGGTCTAGAAAGTGAAAATAAGGGAGAAAATGCTTCCGAAGAACACCGAAATTGTTCAGGAAATTTAAACTTTTGCTTAATTTTATTTTTTGATTATTGGTTTTGCTAATCAGTTTTAAGTCAAATGTCAAGGCAACGAACACATTTGCAGGCTTTTGCCGTAACCATGCATTTTCAATTTTAAGAAAAATTAAGTGAGTGGAGATACCTCCTTATTAGAGGGAGGCCCTCAGGTGTCTTGGGTGGGCGTGTTAATTGTGACGGCCTTATAGTAGTCGTACGGATCTGAGCAAGGGAATAAGTAGCTAAATTGTTTTTCTCGCAGTTTTTTGGTCCCTCTACACTCCCAAAGTAAGTGGAAAAACAACAGTTTGTCTCCGCATAGTTTGCAAATTTTATCCACAAAATGACCTAGGTTGTACCATTTTCCATTATTATAGATGCTGTTGTAATTTAATCCTACTTGGAGGACTGGGGTGGCTAAGCAGGAGGGTATTTTATTCTGTAGATACGGTTCTGCTTCATTTGACAATTTAAGCGTGATATAATGAATGATTGTTCTACATTGGTTGGCTGAACTTCGGTCTATTGCGGTAAGTAGTGTACTGTATTTTTGCGATGCCTCCTGTCGAAATTTCCGTTCTAAATATAAACTTTTGGTACAAGGGGTTAGTGTGCTGGTGAGTAAAAGTTCTTTTTGTATTTGGAGGTACCAACTATACTTTGGATACTGGTACAATTCTGAAATATTTTCAATTATAATACATTTGAAAATATTTACAAAAGTTTTAATATAATCAGCATAAAAGTCAATTCCAAGATCATAGGAGCAGAAGAATGTGATCGGTCCAGTTTTCTTTGCAATATGAATAGCCAGCCAATGTTCTCCCGAATGTCCACTTGGTTGATTGTTAACGATAATATATGCTGGAAATGTCTTGATATTTATGTTCTTCAATTCATCATATGGGAATACGTTGAAGTAAGGCACTTGTCCTTTTGGTTATGGCGGTGAGAAGCTTGCAAACTTCAAAAGTATCCATTTTAAGTTTTTGTGTAATCCTTAAAGAAAATGTTTTTCCCACTGTCAATGTAGAGGGTTTATTGATAGTCTGCGTGACAGATGACGTTCAGTGCAAGAGTGGTAGATTTATCAAAGCAGAGAGTGATTTTTATATTCCCATGACGTGGTGGACAGTTGGCATCATTGCCAGAAATAAATTCTTCAATAGTTATTTCTGGTCCTTCGTTGCTCACAGATTGTCCAAGACCGTTGTACATGTTGAAGTATGTTTCCTTTGTTCGTCGTTCCTTCGTGTTGTATTCATAAGACTGATGGAATAGCTGCTCTCCATTTGCTGTGACAGAAATCTGTCTCAGCTCTTTGATGGTAAAATCGAAAGGATTCGTCGTAATACTACCATTCATACTCTCACTTTCCACAAAACAAATAAAGAGTCGATCAAGGAGGAGTCCATTCATGATATTCTCGTTCACATTTTGAACTATTCCAATAGGTAAATTTTACGTCTTGAGATCGATTTTTTTCATTGGATGGCAGACAGGATGTCCTTGATTCCATAATTTCAAGTGACCGGTCAGAATTGATGGCAACACAGTATGTCTTTTTACGATAAGTCTTGCTTCAACAATATTGCATTTGTAACGTATTTGCGGTGTTTCCTTTACAGAGTGGATGAACAAATAGCCAGGAGAACGATGAAATGTAATACGTAGATCAACTCCGGAAATGAGATATTTTGTCTGGTCAAAAATGTAAGCATGAGGTCTTCCAATCATGTCAAATGTGACTCCATTTGCAGTATTTTGCTGGCGAACATTGTGAGAATTGTCATCAATACTTGCAGTATTTGAATCTCTAACATGAAGTTGGAGTTTTCCTTGTGCGTCCTTATAGTCTCCACCATATGCTAGGACTGACTCAAAGTAGGCTCGGTAGGCGTAGAATGAAGTGTTTCTTGTAATTTGTGTCTCGTTCAAATATACCGTACACTGTTGGAATAAACTCATTAGGAAGTTGTTCACAGGAGCCACCTTCCTAGTTTCACGATCGTCCATTGCCTTTCCGGTTAAATCCATACTGTTACATCGTATATATATCAACGTAGAGTTCAACTCCAGATAGTGTACATCGTTTCCCTTAACTTGGAAAGTTAAGTTATGGGGGCATTCTGATCAGCTAGGCTTGACAGAGGATGATAGTCGAATGTTCCTCTACTATTCGAACACACATCCATTCCATCTTCTGCAGACAAATCCGTTTCACTTCTCACAAACACTGCTGAGGAATTATGCTTTAGGTTAGCCATTATTCAAAAATGTTCCTTAGTGGTTTCTTTCTTGCTGTTCTTGGTTTCTTCGCGGGCTTTGTATGATTAATTTTCTTTCTCTTTCTTTGAGTTCCAGATCCTGACTGATTCAAGACACTTTGTCCAACTCCTTTTATAGCTGTCATTCCATTGTCTGTTAGTGATTCCTCGAAAGTTCTATTTCCATCCAATACGTCAATTGGAACGGTTTTCAAAGCTGTCTTGAGAAATGGGAAAACATGTTTAAGTCAAGAATGGTAAGAGCTTGTGGGTAATCGATCCAAAAATTCCACCAATGCCATATCCTATTTGCCGAGATAGATCAACTCTGAAGAATACTGAACCGTCTGCTCCCACACTACCTCCTTTTTGAGGTCGATAGATTTGGAAGAAATCTTCCTCGTTTAAGTCACAGTAATTCATGTTGACTCTGGAATGTTTTGATGATGAATGACGTTGCTCAAAGCAAGTTGCTCCTTATATTAGAATAATACCTATCTAGCCCTAGGTCATAACGTTACCCAATTTGACATTTGGTGACCTCCAAACTGGTTGTTAGGTTAATTAGTACATACGTAATACGTATGTACTAATGAAGAAAATCCCGTTGATTATTTCGTATATGTTACTGTGTATTCAGGAATTTGTGAATCGTCAGAGGAGGTATTCGGGCTTTCGATTTTAATCTTGTTATTTCACATAAACTGCNTCGATAGATTTGGAAGAAATCTTCCTCGTTTAAGTCACAGTTATTCATGTTGACTCTGGAATGTTTTGATGATGAATGACGTTGCTCAAACCAAGTTGCTCCTTATATTAGAATAATACCTATCTAGCCCTAGGTCATAACATTACCCAATTTGACATTTGGTGACCTCCAAACTGGTCCTCAACTCGATGGCACGTATAACCTATACTATTTTTTATCATTTTCAATGTCTAATCGATTGATGAAAATAAAATTGATTATTCGATTCCGGATTCGTGAGTGTTCCTTGTAAGACGCAGAATGATACGAGAAATGAAAAAATTGAAAAAAGGTTGAAGCCTGCTTTACACTTTGCTTTTGAGTAAATAAGGCTGTAATCCATGTAAGTACAGCTCAGTGGGATAATTTGTTTGTACTTTGGTATCAATTAAAAAAAAACATGCTTGAAAAGTGGGATGTTTAATGAGCACTCTATATTATACGTAATACGTATAATATACGCTTCTTCATTAGTACATACGTAATACGTATGTACTAATGAAGAAAATCCCGTTGATTATTTCGTATATGTTACTGTTTATTCAGGAATTTGTGAATCGTCAGAGGAGGTATTCGGGCTTTCGATTTTAATCTTGTTATTTCACATAAACTGCAAAGTAGGAGGGTTGTGTAGTAGTTATCATGTCTCTGTCGCCAACATTTATGGCTCAGTTGTATTTACATTAATTTGAATATATTCAAATACCATTGTGCATTGGTTCAGCTGTATATTGTGTTTATTTTAACGGCATGAGATGGTTTCAATGATTACGATTAGGATACGTCTAGATTTGTACAATGGAGAAGTAGCACTTTGGAAGGTTTCTGTGGTTACGGGCGTTCTGCATTGGCACAGTTTGTACATGGTCTTTAATAAATACAGTGGTTTTAGTTTAATGTCACACTTCGCTTATTGTCAACCTGTTGGCTTTCCCGCGGCTAAACTTCATGCTCTCATGTACTAAATACTCTGCCTATTTTCACACCTCCTATTGTCAACTTCCGCCTATTGTCATCACATTTGAAGAGCATACATGGCACATAACCGTACTTTAATGGCAACTTTTGGTCCTCAGGACCAGAATATACTCATGTTTGTTTAACAAAGTAAAAACATCAAGACTCTACGATCACTAGAAAAAAAGTTATGATTTTTTGAAAATTGAAATTCTTGGATGATAATTTGAGACGATGTAATTAAGAGATGGGCGTTTCAAAAGAATTACAAAAACTGCAATTTTCAAAAAATTATAACTTTTTTTTTTAGTTATCGTAGAGATTTAATTTTTTTTACTTTGTTACACTACTTTTCGATGGTCTTTCCATAAACTGTAAAAACTTTCTCCTAAAAAAATTTTCCCTACGATCTAATTTGACGACTAATTTTNTACAAAAACTGCAATTTTCAAAAAATTATAACTTTTTTTTTTAGTTATCGTAGAGATTTAATTTTTTTTACTTTGTTACACTACTTTTGGATGGTCTTTCCATAAACTGTAAAAACTTTCTCCTAAAAAAATTTTCCCTACGATCTAATTTGACGACTAATTTTAAGGCACCTGTTTTCTCCAACAAAAGAGCATGGGGCCAAAAGTTCGTTCCCTTATGCCTTTAAATAACTAGATACACTGTATCATTGGCTATTAACAATAGTTACTGGCTACTATTAACAATCACTTCCATACTTTCACTCTTTAGTTTGTCTGATTCTGGGTTATTTGGTTTGTATTGTTGTTTTCTTTTGTTATCTGTTTCACTATTCATTACCACTTTCACCAAGCTATGCCTCTCATTTAAACTTTGCTCAGATTGACTTTCTTATCATCTAAAACCTTTAGTTTTAATTACGAAATTTGTGTTGCTTCCAAACAAGCTTCAACTAATTTTCAACATCCTAAAAGCAATTATTTTTCAGTTTGCAGTTTCTATAATTTCCGCAAACATAACATTTTATACTAAATAATTATAATAAAATTATACAGTTTCTTAGAAATACAAACTTCTGCTACTATTCAAAGAATTAATTCTATTTAAATTTATTTAAAAATACGTTTAACAATGGACCACCACAATTCAAAAAATTTAATAAAAATTTTTAANTCTATTTAAATTTATTTAAAAATACGTTTAACAATGGACCACCACAATTCAAAAAATTTAATAAAAATTTTTAATCCAATAGTTTTCATTTTAAATTTAGGGAGTGTTGTTTCGTTTTACTGGATAAAAGTTAGTGATTTTTGTTGCAAGAAATTCTCAATTGAATTGCATCTCTAATGAATCAAATAGGTTGTCTGNATAAAAGTTAGTGATTTTTGTTGCAAGAAATTCTCAATTGAATTGCATCTCTAATGAATCAAATAGGTTGTCTGTGTTATGGTACTGCGGATGAAATTGCTATACTTGGGGGCCAGTTAATTTTTATCTGAAAGTTGTAATGTAACATAGGGTTAGATGAGGAGTAGAGTTTTGATATTTTTCTGCTCTCTGTGAGTAGAAAACTTGGAGTGAGTTTAGTTTTGAGAAATGGTAAGAGTGGAGTTCATGTCCACTTCCACTCCTCGTTGTCATAACAACAAGACATGTGCAAAACTTTGAATTCACCAAACATACAAATCAATAAAGTTCAAAATAATAACAATTACAATTTTTCTGGACGACACAGTGAAATTTGTTATATTAAGTAATTAATTATGAAGAAGTGCTACTACAATTTTATATATGGAAATTTAACAGATAAGGGTGAAGTTTGGATATCTTATATACATAGACTACACTAAGACTAAAATGATTTGTTGATTACTTCTATTTATTCCGGATACAAAGAACGTTGAAAAACTATAATTATATTGAGGTATATACTCACTCATAGTTCAATTTTTTCTAAAAATTTCTCAATCAATTTGTCTCTTGATTATCAAATTACAGGATACAAAATGATGTATTTTAGGGTATTGATGGTAACAACTTAAAAAATTTCATCACCTCATCAACCCTATATAAGCTGTCTCACTTTTTTAAACTTTCTAAAACATAACTTTATATTATTTCTATATATACTAATATATTTATTTTCTAATAAAGTATATGTTCCAAAGGAATTTAAAAACTATTGAAATTCAACCAATCAGATTCAAATTTTANTATTTTCTAATAAAGTATATGTTCCAAAGGAATTTAAAAACTATTGAAATTCAACCAATCAGATTCAAATTTTATTTGAATCTGATTGGTTGTTGAATATAGGAATTTGAATTTTTAAATTCCCCTATATGACATANTATTTTCTAATAAAGTATATGTTCCAAAGGAATTTAAAAACTATTGAAATTCAACCAATCAGATTCAAATTTTGAATATTCAAATTTTATTTGAATCTGATTGGTTGTTGAATATAGGAATTTGAATTTTTAAATTCCCCTATATGACATAGTTATAATTGAGACATTGAAATCTGTAAATAGATTATGAAAGAAATAGACTACCACCAACCGGTGACTAAATTCATAAATAGATTTTTGAGGACAAAAAAAAACAAAGTATATCACCAACCGGTACCAAATTCTTAAATTTTGCTGTATTTATTCATCATTTCGATACTAATAACTAATATGCGAACTTAAAATTGNGACTACCACCAACCGGTGACTAAATTCATAAATAGATTTTTGAGGACAAAAAAAAACAAAGTATATCACCAACCGGTACCAAATTCTTAAATTTTGCTGTATTTATTCATCATTTCGNATTTTTAAATTCCCCTATATGACATAGTTATAATTGAGACATTGAAATCTGTAAATAGATTATGAAAGAAATACACTACCACCAACCGGTGACTAAATTCATAAATAGATTTTTGGGGACAAAAAAAAACAAAGTATATCACCAACCGGTACCAAATTCTTAAATTTTGCTGTATTTATTCATCATTTCGATACTAATAACTAATATGCGAACTTAAAATTGAAATTTACAAATCCGGATAATATATAATATATAGTTTTTTTTTCAGTTTTATAAGACTATTTATTAATACGAATGAAACTCGTCAAATTCTGGGATAGATTCGACAAAAACCGGACGGTGGTACAGTGTATCAGTAAAATAAAGTTGCATGATAAAACTGTTGAAACCTCATTTGAATTGAGTATGAGAATCATCTAAGGTCAAAGTTAGTTTATGTAGCTTATAGGTTCATTGAGTTCCCATAAACTAATAATATTACATACCGTTGGTCGGAATTCAAGTAATTAGACTCTAATGAGATCAATTGGTTGAGAAATAGTATAATGAATGGTAGTTTTTATCCGGTATAAAATTGAAAATTATAATTATCTAAAGTTAAGTAAAGAAGTTGTGATTATTGAATAAGTATCAGTGAAGATGCCAGGAGTGCCGACACGACACGGGGTCAGTGGAGTGAGTCCTCGGACAGAAGTTGACTGGAGAGGGTGTCTTGTACTAGCCGATATCATCGAGTCCTTCCATACTCCTATCAGTGAGGAACATGCATGGGCACTTTGCTATCAATCTGCCAAAGCTGGGCAACGGATATTAGCAGAACCCAATGACAGAGACCACTGTCTCCTTATCACTGCACTTGACCATCTTCTTATTCATAAAGACGGCACAGTTCATCACGATTCATTCATCGACACTCAAGACTACGGAAAAGGTACTATTACTATATACATATTTCATACTTATGGTTGTGGTGTACATTTGTGAGGTGTCAAAAAAAAAATTTTTTTTTTTTTTCAAAAAAAAAATTTTTTTTTAATGTTAGCATTTCTCCACGAATCGTGACATTTTAAGACTTTTGAGACAATTTTAGAAAAAAAAATTNAGTTCATCACGATTCATTCATCGACACTCAAGACTACGGAAAAGGTACTATTACTATATACATATTTCATACTAATGGTTGTGGTGTACATTTGTGAGGTGTCAAAAAAAAATTTTATTTTTTTTTTCAAAAAAAAAAAATTTTTTTAATGTTAGCATTTCTCCACGAATCGTGACATTTTAAGACTTTTGAGACAATTTTAGAAAAAAAAATTTTTTTTTGAAAAAACAGTCTCAAAAGTCTCAAAAGACATCCACCAAATGTATACCGCAGCAACCCATACTTACTACGATAAAACAAATTAAATTATTACTCAACATGTAATCTTAACCTTAGTTGCTGCTTATCTAATGAAGACTTTGTGATTGTGAAACTATTAGTCCAAAATTTCACTTCTGTTTCCCACGTTTCATCCATTGTTACAGATGACTGACTCAACGTAATCTTGACTCTGCTTTTTTTTGTAAAAGTACAGTATGACTCAATCAGTTAAATGTATTCAATAGGAAATCATACCTGGGCATTTCCCGTTCCCTTGTCCTTCTGAAACAAATTTAAATTTTTCAAAACCTTTGAAATTCTCCTTCTTACCTTATAGAGTTGGTAGACTGGACTATCTGACGTATCTTAGTATCAACAAGGATGCCAATAAAAAATTAAGAATTTGAAATTTAACCAATGAGATTCGAGTTAAATTTGCTGGACTTAAATTTGAATGCTAAAATTTTTAGAGATTTTGAAAAACCTATAGTTGTATAGGTTCTATAACATAGTTAGACATTTACATTTTCGTTCAATTAATATTTTCAAAAATAAAAGGCACCAAGTCTTAAATATTAATGGATTTACAAGTTAGAATCAAGTATGTGTGGGACTTATGCTCTCTGAGAATAATACCNGTTCTATAACATAGTTAGACATTTACATTTTCGTGTGAAAAGTACATTTTCGTTCAATTAATATTTTCAAAAATAAAAGGCACCAAGTCTTAAATATTAATGGATTTACAAGTTAGAATCAAGTATGTGTGGGACTTATGCTCTCTGAGAATAATACCAGAGTCATCTGGTGTTGTCCCCAAAAAATCCTTTTGTTTTCCAGCATAACAGAATTATTACAAAGGAATTTGGGATGATGATGGTAATTGTCATGGACAACAGCTTTGTCCTAAAACTAGATTTCCTTGGTTCTTGTGTAATTAGGATAAAAACAGTACCTCAGCCAACTTGAGAATTTGCTATGTATTTTTTTTTTTTGGTTTTGCTGTGTAATGGTGGTGGATGAGATGATGTCAGCAGCAATCTATTATGAATTCACCTGTCTGTGTGCTTTTAGATGGGTGTTTTAGGTAGTAGGCCAATCCAAATGACTCCATTTTGTCAAAAATAATATATTAAAATTATCCTAAAGATTATATGATTCATACATTGGTTCTTTTCATTCAGTAGAAAAGAATTCAATGGAATTGAATACTGATGACCAATGCATTTAAACTATTTACGAATTTGTCTTTATATAAGTTTGTCATATACAGAGCGTTATTTATATAATGGTAATCGAGATTCTCATAAGGAGGATGACGCTTAAGTTTGGTTATGTTGAGTAGAGGAGCAAACTCAACGTCATCCTTCGTATGAACAACTCGATTTACCATTTATATAAATAACGGTCTATACATAACTAATATCACTTTTTGAAGGAATAGTGAAAAAAATTTACAATTTTGACTAATAGAATGAAAGTTTACAACTTTGCAGAAACTATTGTTAATNAGGAATAGTGAAAAAAATTTACAATTTTGACTAATAGAATGAAAGTTTACAACTTTGCAGAAACTATTGTTAATACTATTAGATCATACTCATTCACGTACGAATATCTAANTTACAACTTTGCAGAAACTATTGTTAATACTATTAGATCATACTCATTCACGTACGAATATCTAATCTGGTTTTATAGTTTGTAAGTGTGAGTGACTAATATGGAATTTGATAGTGGATGATGAGACGTCGTATTTAAGAAGTTTCAATACTCTTTCAACAGTGGATTTTGGTTATAAAATTTTATTTCGAAATCGAAAAAATTCGTTTCTTATAATCATTTGGTATTATAACGCATATGACACCCTTGCTNAAATTTTATTTCGAAATCGAAAAAATTCGTTTCTTATAATCATTTGGTATTATAACGCATATGACACCCTTGCTGAATGGTAGTATTTTCTATGACTTTGACTCTTATGACTCTGACTCTGACTCTGGCTCTTATGACTCTGACTTATGACTCTGATTCATATGACTCTGACTTCTAAAGTATTGCGAGTCGGGAGTCATTTGATGACACTGACTCATTTGCGGTTAGGAGTCAAAGTTAGACTCGCATACTTGGTACATACTCATCAATCTTTTCCAACATGATCAAATACACAAATAGCAGTTATATTCCTTCTTGCTTTTCATCTACTTTCACCATTAAAAGGATATTTGTTAAATTTCAAATTGTCCTACCCGATTTTTCATATTTTGTATTAAATGACTCCGAAGTCAGAGTCATTACTAACCTAACAACTCTGATTTAAGGTCGACTACCAAAAATCAAGGAGTCAGAGTCNAGAGTCATTACTAACCTAACAACTCTGATTTAAGGTCGACTACCAAAAATCAAGGAGTCAGAGTCATAACTCCGAGGATCGACTCCCAAAATTTAAGGAGTCAGTTTCATGACTCTCGAGTCAGCTCGGTCAAAATATACAACTAACATTTAGATGTATAATACCCAAGGTGGTCTTCTATACGGGTTTCTTATAAACAAAGTGCACTGTATACCTACAAAAAAAAATCTCAAACTGACGTATTTTTTATCGTCACTTCTCACTTGTAGTAACATGAACTAAGCAGCGGCATTTGGCTTTNATCTCAAACTGACGTATTTTTTATCGTCACTTCTCACTTGTAGTAACATGAACTAAGCAGCGGCATTTGGCTTTGATACATGAGCTAATTGTTTTTTTTTAATATAATTGTGGTTTGAGATGAAGGTAGTCATGTGTCGTAAAACTCTAATAAAATTTATTAATTTGTTTGATTTTCAGGACCTCCTAGAGTCAAATGTTCTCATGAAGCAAAGGTAGGTGAAAACTAAAAAAAAATTTTCTTAATTTTTTCAAATTTTTTAATTACTGTGCATAGTGAATGCTCAACTGTTTGAAATTTCAATGTCAAATGACTCAAATTTTCTACATACGGGTACGAGAGTGTATAAAATGCTGGAGGGATTAATTTGCAGGCGTAGTTAATGAACCTAGCCCTTCCTGGAAATTAGACAACATGTTTCTCACTTTTTTTTTGAAATTTTTCAATTGTTTTTCTTATTTAGGTGACAGGAAGACCTCCCATTTGCCCATAAGCTTCATTCGTTTCAAAATAATCTCTAATCAAATGACCTTCTCATCACTATTCACCTACCTCCTGTTAAATCCTATTCGCACATGCGCTCTATCTCCCTTCTATTTGAGTTAAACTTTTTTTTATCAAGTTTTTAAGTCTATGAAGCAAATCCTGTTGTAATTAGACGGTGAATGTAATTAGGAAGATTAGTAGACCCTCCTCACATGGCCTCAATTACAAGAGGTGATAATTTTTTTTATATCAAAAGGCGGCTATTTTTAATATTTGAGAAGATGAGACAAAGGTGTAACTTTTTAAATTCTTTATGTCCATGTCCATGTCCCATCTGCATACCATCCAAAAGTCATGCAATGTCTTCCAACTAAAAAATTTCTTCCGTGTCATCAATCGTTCTGGAATTTTTTTTTAGTTTTAGGTTATATAAATACTAAAAAAGTGCTTAATACTAATAAATTATACTTTTTCTACAGGTTGAACATATTTTTGTTTGTTTTTTTTTTCCTTTGAAAAAAAAAGGGTTGAAAAATCTGGTTTTTTATTAGTTTAATCGCGAACAGCGCAGCTGGAGATGGTTATTTTATCTTATAAAATATATGAATGTATGAAAAAAAAAAAATTTTTTTGTGCAAATTTTGGTAGTCATTTTTGCAGTCATAGTATAAAACTGTCAATGGGTTATATGGTATTACCTAGAATTGATAGTATCAATTTGATAACAGTCTAGTAGTAGTTTATAGGTCATTCACATTTATCTTTGAGACTTTATTTTTCACATTTTTTTTTTAAATTTAGATGCAACACTTTTACTCTCGAGTCGATTAAAAGTAAGATGTTTTTTTTTNTTTCACATTTTTTTTTTAAATTTAGATGCAACACTTTTACTCTCGAGTCGATTAAAAGTAAGATGTTTTTTTTTTGGCAATATTAAATTTTTTGATAGTTTTATACAATATATTTACTGAAAGGAGTTTGTTCTGGACGACGACTAGGTANTTTTTTGATAGTTTTATACAATATATTTACTGAAAGGAGTTTGTTCTGGACGACGACTAGGTAAATTGTCCATTGTTGAATTCTGAGTTATTGTAGGTGTATTAATGGTTAATTGGGCTTGAGGGAAGAGTGACTCGTGGCTCGTTTGAATTTCATCTCATTGTTGGTTGAAAAGATGAGCTAATGAATTATTTTTCTGATGGCCGATGGGCTGAGAATTGAGACAAGGGAAAGGTAGTTTTGTAGCAGTGGGAGTCCGCATATTTGGACGACGAGACAAGTGAGAGAAAATATGGAGATTTCTATTCTGTCCAACTTGAGTCTATTAGACAAGGTCTACTGTCCAGTAAGGACAGACGGACACAACGAATTCCGACATTTTCTTCTCAAACTATCAATATTAACATTTCATTCCTATTACTCATAATTAGACTCTCATATTTATAAATTTCTCATTTACTTTGAAGTATAATGGCTAAAAAGTGAAAATTCTCAACAAAACCTAACAATGGTTGATGGAAATTAGGGAATTTTTTACTCCTGGTAAAACTAACATAATAACAAACTGATGTTATATAAAAAATAATAATAAAAATAAAAATGAAAAATGAAAAATGAAAAATGATAATAAAAATGTATTAGACGTCAAAGAAAAATTAAAATATTGGAAGGGTTTTGAAAAAGTTTAAATCTAGTAGAGATAAATTTGGTTTTGTTGCTGTAAGTTGAAGGAATATTTGATTCACATAAATTGAGGCTTAAGTTGGTTAAAAAATGTATAGGCGACGATGTATAGGCGACGTGAGTGCGCGAGGACTAAAATGACAAGCGAAAATAGTAATGTNAATGAAAAATGAAAAATGATAATAAAAATGTATTAGACGTCAAAGAAAAATTAAAATATTGGAAGGGTTTTGAAAAAGTTTAAATCTAGTAGAGATAAATTTGGTTTTGTTGCTGTAAGTTGAAGGAATATTTGATTCACATAAATTGAGGCTTAGGTTGGTTAAAAAATGTATAGGCGACGATGTATAGGCGACGTGAGTGCGCGAGGACTAAAATGACAAGCGAAAATAGTAATGTTTGGATATTTTAATAAATTATCTAAAAATAAGAGGCATATCCCTTGTATTAGAGTAAAATAATAAGCTTAATGTTTCTTATTAAAATTATCTTTTTTCATAAATAGTTATGAGTTAGATGAAAGTGATAGAATGGCAACACTGAGACACCGACGCGACGTTGCATTGCCTTTTTTTGCAAATTCAGTAAAACCAATTCTTCAATTCGATGTTTGCTATATAAATTTTATATTTGAACTCTAAATTTCAAAATTTACCCTCAGACAACAAAACAAAAAAATTTTTTTTGTAATTTTAAAATGGATCTAGTCTAATAATAATAAAATAGAAACTTTGACAACTAATAATCTTGTTGTATTTTTCAGGGGCAATAGTACTCTGACAAGTATTTACAAACAAGATTGTAAGAANCATTGCCTTTTTTTGCAAATTCAGTAAAACCAATTCTTCAATTCGATGTTTGCTATATAAATTTTATATTTGAACTCTAAATTTCAAAATTTACCCTCAGACAACAAAACAAAAAATTTTTTTTTGTAATTTTAAAATGGATCTAGTCTAATAATAATAAAATAGAAACTAATAATCTTGTTGTATTTTTCAGGGGCAATAGTACTCTGACAAGTATTTACAAACAAGATTGTAAGAAAGTCATATTTGTATTTGACCTAGGGTTTATTTTTGTGTTGTTTGTAAACTTTTCTTTTCATAAGGCCAGTACCTCCAATGTTAATTACTTTTGTTTGTTATGCATGGCATGGACATTAGAGTGTCTATTTAATAAATTCTCTCATTGGAGAATCATATCACGACAAGAAAGTGACTCTTCGGTACTTTCAATTTATAAAGTTGAATGTCAAATTATCACTTGTGGATCTTCATTACAAGACTAACTTTTCTGAGGGTATTTGAACTTGAAAGTGATGAGAAAAATGTAATGAATCTTTTTTAACAATCTCCAGCAGGTGCGTCAAGTCTCTTACCGTATCAGTCAATCGCTTATTTTTTCAAAGTCGGGGGTTGCTTTTTGTCTCTACCATTGTTGTCTGTGTAATGTTATATAATATACTAAGATACCATTCAGTAAACTACTCTTATAAATAATAATAATAATTCCNGTTGAATGTCAAATTATCACTTGTGGATCTTCATTAAAAGACTAACTTTTCTGAGGGTATTTGAACTTGAAAGTGATGAGAAAAATGTAATGAATCTTTTTTAACAATCTCCAGCAGGTGCGTCAAGTCTCTTACCGTATCAGTCAATCGCTTATTTTTTCAAAGTCGGGGGTTGCTTTTTGTCTCTACCATTGTTGTCTGTGTAATGTATATAATATACTAAGATACCATTCAGTAAACTACTCTTATAAATAATAATAATAATTTCACATCTAACAGTTAGTTACCTTATGAAATTATTTTAATTAATTTATCTAAAATTATGAAAAAATAAAAATATCNCACATCTAACAGTTAGTTACCTTATGAAATTATTTTAATTAATTTATCTAAAATTATGAAAAAATAAAAATATCATAAAGTCAAATTAACCCTTGAGAAGTTCACAGGCATATAGAATAGTCTTCCTTTACAGCTTTATAGATACACCAAAATTTATAATAAATTTACTCTAAATTAACATATATTTCACACATATTTTGAAAATATTTCAAAAAATATTTCTTATATAATATGAAATTAACTAAAAGATATACAACATATGTCCTATATACAGCGTATCTAACAATTGATGTTGCAAAAATAAGTTTAAAAATTATATTCTAATTTAAATATTAGTAATATTAGTAATATGAGTAATTCACAGTTTGGTTATTACTAATAACCGAATTAATAATAAGTTACTAATAACTTATTAGTTAAATTGTGTAAATTTGAATTTCTAAAGTTTAAAAAAAAAANGAATTAATAATAAGTTACTAATAACTTATTAGTTAAATTGTGTAAATTTGAATTTCTAAAGTTTAAAAAAAAAATTTTTTTCTTACGGGCATCAATAATCAATTATAGGACATCTGGTACATGACATATTAGACAGCAGGCGTGATCGTCTAACATGAAATTATGAAATTATAAACAAAATTTGACAAAATGATCTAAGAAAGAGAGAAAGAGAGAAAAAAAAACGTAGAATTTCTTAGTATCTCCTATCTATAAGATGGTTGGAGTGAAGGCNAAAGAGAGAAAGAGAGAAAAAAAAACGTAGAATTTCTTAGTATCTCCTATCTATAAGATGGTTGGAGTGAAGGCGCCAGAGTCTAATTCAAAAAAACCAGTATTGTCTGTATCTTTTTTAAGTTTACATCATAAAGACGAAGAGAGTAGAGAAAAATCCTTTCAAATAGATAAGTTAGGATTGATTAGTATGGAAGAGGGATAATTACAATTAATTACTACTTAGCCTAAGCCCTCTGTGTGAATTTGATTGGTAGATTATTAATTCCTAATTAAGTCAAAAGAATTTGAGAAAGTGCCGCTAGGTTTTTACTACACAGAATCAAAACTCCAACAAGGGCTCAAATCCTACGGGTTTCCTTATACAGCCATATTCAATTTTATTTTTTATACATCTCCCATCTCAACTCTTATGTTTATAATAATCTGTTCTTATAAATTAACATTTAAAAATTGTTTACAAGGTCCAGTTAGGTGATTGCTCATCATCACTGATGAGCAATGTTCTTTACTCAATAGTGTTACTATTGATAATTTACAATATCTTACCTACTTAAGTTACTATTGGTAGTTTTTGAATTATAATTTATGAAATGATGAAATCCACAATTTCTATCATCCCACCGTTACCTGAGTGTTAATTCCTGATTAGACCATAACAGGAATTCCTGATCCCAATTCCTAATGGTTCGAAGAGTGATGCTGTCAGAGTCATTTTCGGCTTATGAATTATTATTCTTATTATTGACGTGTAAATTAAGAGTCACGAGAGACTCTCTTATCCTTTTTTGATTTGTTTTTGATGTATGAATTCTTATAATATTGAAGTTGAAAGTGGTAATTTTCTTTAGTATCCCATCAAGCCGATTTTATATGCTTCTTTTGTTGAACAATTATTCTTAATTCAACTAACCTGTTTTGAGAAGATTTTTTGGAGAAAAGTTGCAGAAAATGATGACAATCAGCAAATTCTTATATTATCTTGTATAGTAATGATGTGCATTTTTGAGTCCATTTGGGGATGATTGTATATATTTATAATATATATATATATANCTTGTATAGTAATGATGTGCATTTTTGAGTCCATTTGGGGATGATTGTATATATTTATAATATATATATATATTTGTTTGTTTGCATGTATTGTCAGATATGATAAGGTGGACATTATCCTCTTGCAACAATAATGCACTGATAGTAAATTGATCAAAAAAGTGATGGTCTAGAGAGAGACTTGAAGTACCTAACCTTTATTTATCATATGACNCTTGTATAGTAATGATGTGCATTTTTGAGTCCATTTGGGGATGATTGTATATATTTATAATATATATATATATATTTGTTTGTTTGCATGTATTGTCAGATATGATAAGGTGGACATTATCCTCTTGCAACAATAATGCATTGATAGTAAATTGATCAAAAAAGTGATGGTCTAGAGAGAGACTTGAAGTACCTAACCTTTATTTATCATATGACNTGATAGTAAATTGATCAAAAAAGTGATGGTCTAGAGAGAGACTTGAAGTACCTAACCTTTATTTATCATATGACCTAAAAATCCAATTTATAACTCACTTCCTTAGAAATCAACTAGTAGTGAATTTATGTCAATCAGATGAAAACGAAAGGCTCACTGGTGGTCTAATGTAGTGGTTCTAGGGTTAAGATATAATTTGTTTTTGTTGTTGTTTTTTTTGCAATTTTTTCATGATACACCATAAGTTGTCAAAGAAAGTAAAAGATCAATGGTTATATATATTTTTTTGGTTTTGACTCTTACAGATAATTTCAAACTTGGTACTTGTAATTTTTCTGGCCTTGGATTATGGAGTATCTGGAGACGATGAGAGAACTATCAGTGCAGATTTGGAGTCACTTTTGGATTCAATGGCGTCTGCAGGTCAGTGACCTTTTTAAAAAATTTTTTGTTTACATTTCTATATAAGTACACTTTCTGTCACACACTAAAGGAATTTTGAGACAATTTCAATGTTCTGATTTTATACATTACTACCTTGACTTGTCAAGTAGTAAATAAAACATATACTTACTTATATAATTTAAAAAAAATTATGATATAGACTCATATTTTTTTACAGTATTCTGTACGTCGATATCAATTAGGAGGTTCTTTGATCTGTAAAAATTTTTCCTATGACTAGATTCCTGATTCCTAATTCCTGATTCCTGTTCTGCCCAACAACCTCATTTTCTCTAATTATTCTTCGAGACTCGAGACAATTCAGATACTAGATAGTATATAGTGAATCATTAGTTCATTTGAGCAAATTAACACTCTGAGTAACTTAACTTAAGTTACATTAGTGTACATACACCTAAGTGCAAATGAAATTTGATGTGATGATGATATTATTATATATTTTTTTATGTTTGATTGTAAGATTTCTTGAAAGAATCAGATTGATGATTTGAAGAAATCTACTTTACTGCTTTATATATATATATGTAGTAAACAATAATAAGTGAGTGGAGTAGTAGTAAATTGAATCTATACTTAATAAATGGTGAATTGTTGCAAAAGTGTATGTGTAGTTATATACTTATATTGTGGTAGTAAGTTAAGTTTGGTTGAAAGGAATTTATAATATATAATAAAAAAANGTGTAGTTATATACTTATATTGTGGTAGTAAGTTAAGTTTGGTTGAAAGGAATTTATAATATATAATAAAAAAAATTATATATATATTTTTTATTATAATTTGATAAGTTTTTGTTCCTATCGTCCATTCGCCTCTTACCTTNAAAAAAATTATATATATATTTTTTATTATAATTTGATAAGTTTTTGTTCCTATCGTCCATTCGCCTCTTACCTTGACGCCACTAACTAGTTGTAATTTATTGTAAGGAATTTGCAGAGTCGGATGGTTGGTTTGTTCGGGACAGAGTCCAATTGTTAGAAACAGAAATTGTCATTGTTGTAAATTCTTGAGTAAAAAGTCTTGTCATGTTCGATTTGGTAGTGAGGAAGAGAGGAAATTGTATTTTCTTTTTTTTATGAAGGAGAATATAAAAATTTTATTTAGGACCGTAGCGTAGTAGATTAGTAATTGGCAACTCAATTTTATTCTTGTTGTCAAAAAATCCCATCTCAATACACCCACTGGTAGGAAGGAAGATGAGGAAATGAAATATCATGAAAAATTAAAGATGAGACATTCCATTTTTGGAACTTAATTCCAATTTAGTTCTACACTAAATTGTCTTCGGATGTTTCAATTATTGTTTTGTCTTCGGATGATGATCCGAGGTTTATGATGAGTTAAAAAAAATTGAAAAGGAAAACCACCGATGAGTATTTATAACCTACTATTTTTGTACTAGGAAACCAAACCACAGACCTTGCAACCTAAGGATGTCTCATCCGTAGAATCTAATTTGATCCTAAACTTTCAATTTTTGCACTAAATTCTGAGTTATCATTTTGTTCCATTTGATATCTTTTGCCTTGAAGTACTGATAGTTACTAAAAGTGTAATCATTTAGTAATATAGTATCATATGGAAAAATATGTTTAACACTTTTAAACATTTTCTTTTATTGAAAATTTTTTAAATTTTAATGGACTATAGCAAAGTGTTTGGACATTATTTAACTATTTTAACGAGAATACCAGATTTTTCGGGATGGATTGGAACTTGGGGGACCAGTTCTTTTGGCGAGACTGATGTCAAATTTTATTAGTTACATCTTTGTTAATTCTTTAATTGTTTTAATTATTGGAATTTATACAAATTAGTTGGTACAATGCAACCGTGGAGATGCGATGAAAGTTATAATTTAAAAAGAAGAGAGTGGAAATATAAAATTTAGGGTATAATACAGGATGTTTCAAAATAAGGTATTTCTTTTTGGAAATGAATATCTGATTATTTGATATATCAATTCATTTTATGTTCGGCTTATTGTAAAGCTGCAAAAATAGAAGGTATATTGGTCACCATTGTTGATGTTCTACTCATAGAAAGTAATGGGTAGTAAGGTCAATAATATGAGTTATCCTGATGATAAATTTTAACCCTAAAATCTCATGAAAAAAATGTCAAGAAATTCTGATTGATTCATTGGTGTTTATTTGGGTGCAAATCAAAGTGCTCAACCAACAAAGTGAAAACCTAAATGTTTATTATTACTTTTCATCTTTTTATTAAATTTTTTATGCACCATCTTAATGCTAAGGTTGAAAACTTTTTACTTCAGTCATAATTATTGTTGATTGGACATATATTGATTGTTGTCACTGTCTTTTGACTTGGAACACAAAATTCCTTGTAACCTTTTGACCTTTGAATACACTGTAGAAATTGGTTCATCAATTGAAGTGATATTGATTTTCATTTGATAGCCTTATTGCAAGAATTGCATAACCGATCATTGAAGGAAAAGAACCCGTGATAGAAATACTTGAAACTGTAAATCACACTTTTATTGTCGTGTAAAATTGAGAGAAGTAACTGAAGTTTTTTGGATAATTTGCGAAACCAGAAAGATAGACTAGTGCAATGCAAAATTTAGAGTTTAGTACCAGATGTATTTAATCCAACTCATGCTTGAAGTAATAAAGCAACTGTTGCCATTTTGCTACCGCCCAGGAAATAGTACCGTCATTAATTCTTCAGTATATGTTTTACTACTACTGACCAATTACGACCATCTTTAAGATGCAGAAGTTTGAAAATATAAACCTAAACAAAACAAGACAAACAAACCTATGTAAATAAATACAGTGTGTTCAAAAAATAAGGCGGAAATTTTTGAGAAATGATTTTGCGGAAAATTAGAATTTGGTTCTGTCACACTTTTTCATACATTATGAACTGCTCAACCTACTGAAATCTGTTACTTTGAAAGTTTAGTTAAATTTTCTTAGTTTTAAAAGTGTCGGAAAAATCTAATTTGTGACAGTTTTGAAAACTTTAGTCGCAGATTTTTGCATTTTTATTTGAACACCGTGTATAAATATAAATATAGTGAATAACGTAGTAAATAAACCTAAACAATCAATCAGTAAAAAAGAGGAAAGTCTTAAAACATGACGTATGTGCATTCTTGGATTTGCAGGTAGAGATAGATTAATCAATTAACTATTGCACATTTGGATAAATACTTTGTTTTAGGATTGATAAAATAGGTGGAAATTTTTTTTTTTAGATATGGATTATTTCTTTGCTATAAAGGTAGATTCATGTAGCATGTCAACTAAATTGTGAATGTGTGAGGAGATAATATAAATAGTTAATTGTTTGTGTTAGATTGCATTGTTTGTTGAAAAAGCATAAGCTTACCTCTTAATTTAGTTATACTATTAGTTGTACTACAAGGACCACCAAATAAATCCGGGCCTTCTTTCTCCGCCTTTTACCAAAATCAGCTTGGGTCAGCCGACAAACAAGTAGTGAATAATAGCGACGTGAAGTTAGCTGACAAATTTTGAAATTTTTTTATTTTTAATTATGGATATTCTAATGTAACATTCGTCACTCCCGACAACTTGATCTCAATCTAAAAAACAAAAAACAAGAGATTGACTTTAAGGTGTAGGAAGCATGAAAGAAAACCTAAACTCCACAATATTAGGGNCAAATGATAAATTTTACAAGGCAGCATAACCCCTAATGTTGTGGAGTTTAGGTTTTCTTTCATGCTCCCTACACCTCTTTTTTCAGAGTGAGATCAAGGTGTCGGGAGTGACGAATGACACATTAGAATATCTATAATTAAAAAAAAATTCAAAATTTGTCAGCTAACTTCACGTCTATTATTCACTGCCTGTTTGCCGGCTGACTCAAGCCGATTTTGTGAAAGGCGGAGAAAGAAGGCCCGGGTTTATTTGGTGGTCCTTGTATATAACTATCTAGTTTATAATAGTTTACTATGCATTTACTTTAAACAATACAATTTTAATTAATTTGTNGAAAGGCGGAGAAAGAAGGCCCGGGTTTATTTGGTGGTCCTTGTATATAACTATCTAGTTTATAATAGTTTACTATGCATTTACTTTAAACAATACAATTTTAATTAATTTGTTTAAAAAATTTGAAAAGTGGCTTATAAAAATATATTTTTTCATACCTATTTCTGTTTCTAACTTTAAAGATTTAAAAAAAAATTTGTACTCCATATAGTCTTGTTGAATCAAATAGTATTTACAATTAACAGACTCATAATAGCATGTGACGGACGTACAAAAATTTTTTTGTTAAAATATCAAGTGGTGTAGGTTAAAATTCAAAACTTTCGAATACATACACCGTATTTCTCGATTTAATTCCCCACCTCGAAATAATTCCTCTCCCGAATTAATTCCCCACCTTTTGGCTAGCTTGAAATAATAATTCCCCACCTCGAAATAAATTCCCATGAGAAATTATTAAAAGTCTCATCAGACGCGAAATTAGAAACAATTTTATGTAAAATTACATAAAAAGAGGAAAATTAAAAATTTAGAAGGCGACAAAAATATCAAAACGGAAAAAAAAAGCCAATAAAGTATCAGATATCCCTGACATGGATAAGAAAAAACATTATACTTTTTTACTTTTTTACGTCTTATAAGAAGTAAGCAACTATAAAAGAAGCAAAATTTTCACTTCCAATTAATAATTCCCCACCTCGAAATTATTCCCCACCTTTTGCCCGGTTTGAAATAATAATTCCCCAGGGGATTTAAACAGAGAAATAAGGTATTTGAAGACGGAATAATGTTTTTACCGATTGTCAAAATAGTTTCTGCACAAATTTGAATTTTGTTCACATTCCCACTTAAAAAGAAATGAATGAAATTTCCACTAGAAAACTCTGAAACCACCACCACACAGTGATGGGCAAATTTTTCGAAAAAAAAAAAATTCTTTTTGAGCTGGCCTTTTCACATTTTTTAGAGTAGTGGTTAACAGGCAGCTGTGTATTATAAAAAAAAATTATGATAAGATAGTAGAGTCGGAAATGAAGAAATTCAAAAATTTTCCCACAAACTTTTTTCTGAAAGTGTTTGAGACAACCATTGTTATATTCTGTATCTTATGCGTACATTTCGATCTAGGTGGGTTGGTTGTAAAATCATAAAAACCATGAGAAATGAACAATAGAAATGAACAATTTGAATAAAAACTTTTCCGCTCGTGTAAATTCGTTACCACAATAGTTTTCTCGTGTCTCAAGAAACACTTTGTTTCTTAGACATAGACAGTTTGACTTGGGGAAGGTGATTTTAAAATTTATTTATTGGTTTTCATGATTGACATTTATTTCTCCCCCATGTTTTTACAGAATGACATTTTATTATTTGATTACAAATCATCTTCCTATATTCACTGAATTCATCTTTCCTTACCTCATAAAAATAATATTTACAGAAATTAATTTTCGCCCTACTGGTTAATTTCTCTTCAATAATTTAAATTTTATTATTATTTCTACCATTTGGAGAATGACAAATGACAAAAATCTAAAAACCATCACATCTTCGTTTCTGTCGGAAATTTCTGCTTTATAGTTTTTGTTCGGTGTCGCTTTGTTGGGTGGGACAAATTTTTAGATGATGTCACAGAGACGAGACAGCCCGACCGGTAATACTGGTTTAAAAAAAANGTTGGGTGGGACAAATTTTTAGATGATGTCACAGAGACGAGACAGCCCGACCGGTAATACTGGTTTAAAAAAAAATAATTTTTTTTTATATGAAATTCTTTAATTTCTTTTAATCATAATGGTTGAGAGTTTATTTAGATTNAAAAAAAATAATTTTTTTTTATATGAAATTCTTTAATTTCTTTTAATCATAATGGTTGAGAGTTTATTTAGATTGTCTTATGTCACGCCGCCTGCAATTGAATAATAATTTTCTACTCAGAGGTAATGAAAGATACGGACTTTGCGTTTTCTTTGTTCCATGAGAACTAAAATATACAAAATGTATACAAGTCCAGTAGATTAGTAATTGCGAATTCTCCTCTTTTTTTTATACAAGTTCATTGTCTCGGATGTCTTTGAAATCAATGTCTTTGTGATGATAATTACAAAAAGAGATTTCAATTTCTATTCTCTTCCCTCCTGGCTAATTATTATGAGGACATCCGGATTCCAAGGGAAGTGACAATTGGGATTTCTTTGAATAACGTACGAGTGAAATTTTTGCTGAATAATGGAAAGTGATCTCTAGTCAATTTTTCGGTGATGGAGAGTTGAAAAACGCCCATCTATGAATTTTTTTTCTTCTTTGCCGTTGGTGGTATGGTGGTGTGGTTGGGGATGAGATGACATAAAAGGAATTAAAATGATTGCTCCATCCATGCAAAGAGAGAGAGAGAAAAAAAAGTAAAAATTTCAATCAGGATTGAGGTTTTATGAACTTGACAGTTTTAATTCATATCTTAAAGTATTAGATTACAAGATTTTTTTATATAAAATTTTAAAACGCGAATCGATACTTACTTATTGTTTACACATTGCAGTAATAAAGTATTTTAGAAATTTACGATTTACGCATGTCTGTTACTTTCAGCTTTATTTTGTAGCTAGAATATAATAGATAGTTTGGGTTTTTACATAACCTTTTTTTTACTTTATTTCAAAAATTGACGTACAAAGTTTTACATAAACTTGATTTTAGGTTTATGTGTTATGTCCACACAATTAAGGTTTAACATTTGAATACTTTACTTTATATTTTGAACTTAAAATATTATTGTAGTTGAATCTGTAGGTTTCCCGCCTTTCTTTTTTTTTAATTCAAAAATTTTAAGTTGACATAAGACTTGACGTAACGTAAAAAATAGCGTCACTTTATATTTTTAGGCAAACATAACTCATCTCCACAGTTGCCATTTACCGGTTTTTTATATTGATCGAAGTTATGTCAACCTTATTTTTTACGTCGACGTAAAATTTTACGTCAAGTTTTTAAGTAAAAAACCCTAACTATCTAATAACTAAACAATTATGATAGGTGGGTTTAAAGTAGTTTGACTCATTGTGCGCACGGTGCGGAGACTTGTTGATCACAGCGCAGGTGTCACTTCGACCTCTAGCTTACCGCTATTATCTACCACGGCCCACGCTACTGCCACCGCTACTTTGAAAAAAAAACTCTTCGCTATCGCTACAAAGGTCCGTGTTACCACTACCACTACTTTGAGAATAAAAGAAATTCCCTACTACAAATGACTTTGCTACTTACTTCTACTTACAGAGGATTATTTGGGAATTGGTAGTCGAGATTCTCATAAGTAGGGTGACGCTGAGTTTGCTAATGCTGAGTTTGCCCGTTTCGTTTGCCTAGATATTACTACCATGGTCACTATTTCGCATGTATTACATTTTATTGAACAAAATAATACAGCAGCATGAAGAGATTATTTTGTTTATTGATTACAGTATGAAGTGACCTTAAGAGTTTACTAAAAATAAGAGTTTTAGAGTGGTTTTCTCCCCAATTTTTATTTTATTTTTAGTTGTCACCCTTTGTGAAATGTGTAGAAATTTATGCCGTGTTGGGTATACATATAATTATCCAATAATTGACGCTTCATTAAAATTAGTAAATTCAAATTTTTATTACTAATTTAGTAGTAGCAGGGTATTATACTTGTGCATGTCTGTGCTTTGCAAAAACTATTATTTGGATTGTATTTATCATATTTCCCATACTTTTGCCCCACTCTGTAAAAAAAACCCCAGGCTGAAAATAAAGGTCAATTCTCACAAGTCCAAGTTTCAATAAAGCCCAGTAGCACAAACACAAAAAATATAATAAGAAGGTATCTGTAGTTACTTACGATGCTACAATTGGTTCAATTTAGACAACAATTTCTATAAACTGCAGTACAGACGGTTGCTATGATTATGGATACACCTGTATAGTTAATATCTCTCTGGTTAAGCTTATGGATGGTTCTACCGTTGCTACGATTTATTTAAATTTATTTGACACTCGGTATATAAGCATAAAGTGTATGTATGAGGAATTATAGCAGACTGTCTAGTCTGGCTCTCGTCTGTTCTCACAATCCTTAATTTCTACCTTATAGAAATAAATAAATCTATTCTTATATGTTGGGGAGTCCTCTCACTACTATCTGGCTTGTATTATACTGTGAAGTCCGGGAATAGTGACTCCGGGTATATCAGATATCTGGCTATAGCAAACTATATCCTCCGATCCCTGCCAAGTAAAGAATGGAAAATTATGTGTTAAGNGGGGAATATCAGATATCTGGCTATAGCAAACTATATCCTCCGATCCCTGCCAAGTAAAGAATGGAAAATTATGTGTTAAGTTTTTCGGCTATAATGAAATCGGTTGTACTGAACTTTCCACCTTAGTTAACCAAACATATCTGTCCCGAGTCATTTTGTCCGGTTATAGTGAACACGCATGAAATACATCTGAATTCTTCAATGAATTGTTCCTTATTCTTTTATACCCATCTATGCACCGGACTTAAGATGGAACCTCAGAGTGAGTTTTAGTTAACACACTTCAGTTGTAAAAGTTATATCCACAGTTACGAAATATTTTTCGTTGTTGCGTAAAAGTACTCGATCTGATTGGGAAGCAATCCAAACAACGTGTCACTGTTGTGCGCAAACGCAACTGTATCCGAAAAAGTAGAAGCCAATTGTATTAGAAAATTTCAAAATCCACCATCTTTAGGAACATAAATGTTAACAACCTTCGAGTTACTTTTAATCAGTAATTATCGACATCGACGTAGCTAAATTTATAATTAAATATTTAAGGAACAATTTATTAAATTGTAGCATCCGTTCACTATATGGATATAATGAACTCCAGCTTTATTGTACAAATCTTACCTGTCCTTACGAGTTCACTATAACAAGAGTTCACTATACTTTATATTAAGGTTGCTATGAGAAATTTACAAAAAACGTTGACGTCAAAATTCCTCATAGCAACCTTTGCTTTATATCGTAGCATAGGTTAGTAAGCGCAAATAATAAAATGCAATATATTATATATTTTGGAAATAGGAATTGGACATTATTGATTAATATTTTAATTAAAATACAGAATAATTTCTAATATCAATATAAGTAGGTATTATCTTTTTGATATTAGATAAGCTGTATGGGTTATCATACTTGTCCAAGTCTTGGGGCACACAGGTGTGACAAAAGATTTGTGATTTGGTTAGATGACCATGAGAGCTTATTTTTTACCTAATGGAGGCTTTCATTCGTATATATATTTGATAGAGGTGTTATTGAATGGTGAATTGGTTTGAAGTAGAATGCCTAGACTGTAAAATAGTTTTAAAACATGAATACCGGAATCACGGTGTATAATTTGGGAAAGTGCATAAATAGAAAGATGTCCAGCCGAAGGGAGAGGCGTGAGTGGAGCCTTTCCACAAGTCCGTCTATGGTCTTCCCCTCTGGAATGATTAATAGACATTTCCATTCTAATGGAACTGCTAATGAGGCTTCGTTCTTTAGTTTTGACTATTTTTGGAAGTCTTATACAAGTACTGAGATTCAGAATTTATAATTAGCCAAGAGTTTAGTTTAGATGGAAATAATTTTGAAATAACCATTTGTTAGACTCAAATCAGTTGGAACGGAATTTTTGCAATGGATAAGGCGTGGTTGGCTGAACTGAAATTATTTCACACCAAGTGAACTGCTGAAGCTAAGCATTTGTGTATTCCTGACGATTTCTGTTATTCTCAATTTACAATGGTAAATGGTAATAGTAGATTAAGTAGGTATCATAGGGGTAAATATAAGGGTGAGGTTATATACCTTTTTATAAAAAAGTATAAATGAGTATTTTGACATGGATTTCCGTTTTTCCTCCCCTGACTGCCTGACTCGTTGCTTATTCTCATGCTGCAGGTGTTTTAAGTTGTTTCTGAGATGGTAATTAACACTGAACTTGAAATGTTCATAGAATGTTGATAGACATTAAACAATTAAGACGATAAGTCATAATTGGTATTCCAGTAGTTGTGGAAAGAAACTTTTAGTTTCTCATCTCATTAGAAAATATCTTCTCACTGGTTGGTTATATAACTTCCGCTTCCTGTCCTTATTGCAGCTTAATATGAGGCCTTTTGGGTACTTTTTTTTTTATACTTGTTGAGGTTTTTTTTTACTCTGTAGAGTGTAAGCATAGCAACTGGTTAGTAATGAAACGGAATTTTCCGCTTCGTTTAGTTTTTTTTGAGGAAGAAATGGAACGAAATACGGCTTACTTTTTATCATAGTCGTATGATTATAATAATCTGTCTTGCCTGTTTATAAGAATATATTAATTGTATACATGATACAGTCCGACATTATACCATAAGAGATAGAGAAGATACTTTTAACCCCATGCCGTCTGTTGGAAAAAGCTAGTGTATTATAAATTTGTGTCAGATCAGTTTTGTGGACTAAATTTTATTTTTATGAGGAAGCGTCAAACAGTTCCAGATAAAGAATTAAAAAGTGGAATATAACTTTGAAAAAATCTCGTCTCCGTGATTACTAGAAGAGAAACTGTGATTTTTTGAAAATTGAAATTTTTTGATGTTCTTTTGAGACCATGTAAGTTATTGACGATATTGAAATTTCAAAAGAACATTCAAAATATTTAATTTTGAAAGGAATTATAACTTTTCTTCTTAGTGTTCCTACTGACTTGATTTTTTCCACTTTGTATTTCACTTTTGAATGCTTTATTTGAAACTGTTAACACCCTTGCAAAAAAAAACAAATTTAGTGGATGAGGTATATTTGATACAAATTTATAACACCACCTTTCTACAGCAAATGAAATGGGCCAAAAGTAGCTTCTCTATGCCTTATAATAAAATGTTTGAATGTATAACCTTTTGTTTACAAAAACAATATTAATTCAGTTACAATACGTTATTGTTTAGATAGTAATATCAGAGAAATTGTATCAAGCCATTAATTGTATACATTAATTACTTGTCAACAATACTAGTTGTAGTATTTATACTACCATTATTAGATACTATAATAGTAAAACACTGTTCTAGTCTCACAAATTAAAAAAATAATAAATTAAGCTTTGTAAAAAAAAATAATTTGTTAAATTATTTATACCCAATTCCTTGTTAAAACTCTTGTACCATTACAAATCGCGTGCGCAAAATTTTGGGGCTAGTTAAATAGTATAATAATATATATAAATTCGTGAAACTACGCCAACAGAATGTATATTTGATAAAGTCTCTATCCTTGGTAATATGTATGTGTATTGTAATGTAAGTTTTGACATATACCAGACAACACAACAATATTCACTTAAAAAAAATACTAAATAGTCTAATAAAACAAAAAATAAAAAAAATTTCCAAATGGTTTGTTACTTTCTATTCCAATATTTGTTAGTACCAATCGACCACTCATGAATGATTGACATATTAGTTTCAAAATTGACTACAAATAAGCTAATAATTATAAACAAAATACATGTTTACATTATGTTTTGTCATATATTATGTTAAGGATTTCAATCACTTTTCATATTAAAATGACTAGTGGTGTTGGAAATTGTATTCACAATTTCACCCACTTACATTTTTAGTTATAATTTTAAAGCCTGGGTGATACGAACGGCAATTTAGCAGTTGGGATGGTATGTTTTCAAAAAGGCTTACTGTCACATTAACATCAAATTAGAAAACCAAGTTGGCGCACGTTTTGATTTCATTATAAATTTATAATATTGAAGTTTTCATTGTACAGTCTGGTGTAGCAATATAGCATCACTCTTTCTTAAATTTCACCTGTTTTGCTCTTTATAAATTTGTAATATTTTTTTTTGCTCAATTCTTTTGAGGTTCTTGAGCTTTAGTTTTTATTATAATTTATTAAGATGAACAAGAAGATTATTGAGGTAAGGAAGTTAAGTTGTTGTACATTAAGAGAGTGGTATTGGATGCCTACATGATACGATGTTGAACAGATTGTTGAGTCCTAAATGATGTAATCCAGTTGCATAAAAGAAATGGAAGGAGGGGTACTTTTATTATCAAATAGAATGGATTTTAAGTGGCCTCCACTTCCGTTCACTCTCGCCCATAACACCCATCCATCCATGACAATAAATTTTTGGATAGAATACATACATATATACATATACTTCTTTTTGTTTTAGAATTTTTAATTTTGTAAAAAAAAATTTAAATTTAAGCTATCTAAAACGGATGTTAAAAAGGTGCATTTTTTTAATTTTAGTAGAAACCAACCTACAAATTCAACCCCACGGGGCTTAGAAAATAATTTTAAACCTTCAGGTAAAGGAAATATTATGACCCAAAATTTTGAATAATAATCCTCATTTCTTTGTTATCGATTNAGGTGCATTTTTTAAATTTTAGTAGAAACCAACCTACAAATTCAACCCCACGGGGCTTAGAAAATAGTTTTAAACCTTCAGGTAAAGGAAATATTATGACCCAAAATTTTGAATAATAATCCTCATTTCTTTGTTATCGATTTGTGAATGACTGTAGATATATGCAGTAATGGGAATTTTTAGTTAAAACGGATCCTATCGTAAAAAAACTTTTGTTATATTTTGTCCCATTTTTCTAAGGTTCTTATCTCTTACCTGAGTAGGTAAGTATTTAGTATTTAAGTCTTTTGTTTTGAATGTCATATTGAAGGGTATATTTCAAAATTTACCGGCATTTTTTCTCTCTTTTGTTTCCCAATGAGTAGAGGTAGGTAAGGAATTTGTCAATAGACTCAAACCTGCTTTTATCTGACCTTACCCCCTACTCTAATAATAATGCTTTTTATGACAGTGTAAAAGTTTGTGAGTCATATTTTTAAACAATGGTAGAAAACTGTCATTGGAATGAATGGAAATAAGTATTAAATTTTTAGGTGAAAAATATACATAACTATGATTTTTATATCTTATTATTATTATTATCTTTCCTACTAGAAAATATATTAATGTTATGATTTAGGTTCAATTTTTAGGCTCAACAAAACAAAAATAAAGATATTTGTANTAAAGATTTTTGTAATTTTTATTTAAATAATCTGTCGTGAGATAAAAAATATACTAAAAAAAATTTGAAATAACTAATCAATAGAATAATATCAGACACGAATATACCTATCTTATTCATTTATTATAAATTTAAGAGAGATTTCTAATTTTCTATTGGTGAAAGTTATANATAAAGATATTTGTAATTTTTATTTAAATAATCTGTCGTGAGATAAAAAATATACTAAAAAAAATTTGAAATAACTAATCAATAGAATAATACCAGACACGAATATACCTATCTTATTCATTTATTATAAATTTAAGAGAGATTTCTAATTTTCTATTGGTGAAAGTTATAGAAATACGAAACTATATTCTTAAAATATGAGTTTATAACAGAGTGTTAAGTACTGTACAACTGACCAACTAGGAATTTGTAACAAGTTGTCATTTTATGGAATGATTTATAATTTCTTAATTTTACTTTAGTTTAAGATGGTTATAAAAATTTTTTTGTAACTTTCTTAATTTTCCAATTAAGATTTTTTTTTGGTTGAGAGGATTGGTGAGAATGAGTAGTTTTTAGTAAGAATTGTCTTATAATTAAATTAGTGTTAATTGATATATCTGTTAGGTTCTGAATTGAACTAACCAAGTCTAAATTGGAGACATAGGATTTGTCTGATTACTATGGAAAAAAGTTAAAAGGATGACTCTATAGGAATAATATATAAGAAGATGAATAAACCGGTTTGAAAGTTTTTTTCCACTGTCTAATAGTCATTAGATATTTGAGCATGCGTTAGATTTTTGAATCTTATAAAGAGACAAGAGAATGTCAAAAGAAACCGGGAGAATTGAATATAATTAGTTTTAATTTTTCTATTTTCATGGTGACGGAAGTGAAAGAATAGTTGTAGGAGGAATGATGGTAGTTTTCAAATGTGAGGTTGGAGTCTACGGATGAGGTATAATGTAAATTAGAGAGTCCATTGAGTCTCTCAGGTGACAACTGATGTACCATATTAGAGAGACTATCATTCTAACGGAATCTTTTTATTTAAAGACTACTGTCATATACTAAGGGAACTTCCTACTCCTTTTACACTAATTGCATAATGATATGTAAAACCTTGTCCGTAAAAAAACACCCAATAATACAAAAGAAAATAAAGCCCAGGAACACTATTATCAAAATAGTACAATAAGGACGAATATTTACCTACAATTATAACTAAATATAATCCTGAGTCTTATAGCATAAGATGATTCAACAACGGGAATACAATTTTAAACGGACGACTTTAATTTTATTATCCATCTGTAAGATATCTTCGACATTGAATTTGGAGATGACTATGAAAGAATTGAGTAGTAGGATATGTATGATATTAATATTGTTGTTCATCATGACAAAACGAAAAATGTCAAAAAGTTGAAGCTGGTGTTTTTATTATCTAATACATTGAAGAAGTAGTAAGGTATTGTGTAACTAGTATATATTTTATAAAGATTAAAATTTACAATTATTGATATACAGGGTGTAGAAATGTTGTTTTTTAAAACCGGAGAAAGTGAGCGTTCACTTTCATATATTATTGCTTCGTTGTTATGATGGTTGGTGTTGTACTCGTACTTCACATAAGTGAAATCTAAACTAGACATAGTACCAAATTAGTGTCTGTTACAGGATTGACAACCTGATTATAGGTTTACTAGACTGTCAAATTAGTTCACTAGATTAGTTACGAGAAATATGAAATGAATAAGTGGTAACAGTTTAATTTCATTCTAACTTACCCTTGTCTAAATTTAGTCAGATTGTGTAATAATATTTAAAGAAAAATATTCACACGAATTCTAGGTTCAATGATTGACTGGTTTAGTAATAGTTTCGTGTGTATGCATATTTACTAAAGTGTTAGTCTTATGTTTAGTATTTACCAATAAATTCTATAAGAATGTATGTAAAACAATGCTTTAAGTTTTATGGCAATAGGTGCAGATAAAATTTGTCTTTGATATAGATATACCAAAGAATATTTTTATAATTGGTTAATATGAAGTAACATANACACCCAATAATACAAAAGAAAATAAAGCCCAGGAACACTATTATCAAAATAGTACAATAAGGACGAATATTTGCCTACAATTATAACTAAATATAATCCTGAGTCTTATAGCATAAGATGATTCAACAACGGGAATAAAATTTTAAACGGACGACTTTAATTTTATTATCCATCTGTAAGATATCTTCGGCATTGAATTTGGAGATGACTATGAAAGAATTGAGTAGTAGGATATGTATGACATTAATATTGTTGTTCATCATGACAAAACGAAAAATGTCAAAAAGTTGAAGCTGGTGTTTTTATTATCTAATACNATTAATATTGTTGTTCATCATGACAAAACGAAAAATGTCAAAAAGTTGAAGCTGGTGTTTTTATTATCTAATACATTGAAGAAGTAGTAAGGTATTGTGTAACTAGTATATATTTTATAAAGATTAAAATTTACAATTATTGATATACAGGGTGTAGAAATGTTGTTTTTTAAAACCGGAGAAAGTGAGCGTTCACTTTCNAAATTTACAATTATTGATATACAGGGTGTAGAAATGTTGTTTTTTAAAACCGGAGAAAGTGAGCGTTCACTTTTGACTCATTTCATATATTATTGCTTCGTTGTTATGATAGTTGGTGTTGTACTTGTACTTCACATAAGTGAAATCTATTAAACTAGACATAGCACCAAATTAGTGTCTGTTACAGGATTGACAACCTGATTATAGGTTTACTAGACTGTCAAATTAGTTCACTAGATTAGTTACGAGAAATATGAAATGAATAAGTGCTAACAGTTTAATTTCATTCTAACTTACCCTTGTCTAATGGTGAAGTATAGAATCTTTACTAGGGATGCCAATATTTTGTTTTAAAATCGAAATAAAAATTACCGTTTCGTTTTTAAAATTTTAATCCGATAAACTTATTGTGTTTCTGTTTCTAGTGAAAAACGAAACGATATAAAAGTATAAACGAAACGGAACGAAATGAAAACTGCGAAGCGTTTAAGTTTTGTAGTTTAAATGAAATTTTTTAAATTTTTACTCCGTTTTAATTAAGTAGAAAATTTAAATATGTGAAATAGAATTGTGAGTCTAAGACTATTTGATTTCTCTTTCGGGTAAACTTAGTATTAGTTCTCACAAATTAAAATAAGGTTTAGGTATTGTGACATAAATGTAAACCGAAATTGGAATTGTCACGTGATTTTCTTGTTCTTAGTTGCGTTAGGATTGAGGAATAAAAATTAATTAATGCTGATTAATCCTGTAACGAGTTTCTTATATACCAATTTGACACGATACAATTCCAAAAAAATATACCTCTATGCAATATAATTTTTTATATAATTTACAATTTTATTCAAGGTTGCCAAATAACGTGAAATACTTAGCGTCTAAAAATATTATTGTTTATTTTATTTAAATATAAAAGTAATCGAGTTGATAATTTGACTCCATGATTTGGATAATACTCTTTATGTGTAATATTGTTGAATATGATTATCTATCAACTGATTAAATTATATTTTATTTGCTTTATTTATTTATACTTAATTTCAACGGGCTTACATTCTGCCTAATACCAAAATTCCAAATTTTATTTTAAATTTAAAAAAGTAAAATGAAATATTTTAATCCGAAATTTGTAATTTATTATTAACGTTTCCGTTTTGTTTTTGGATCAAAGCTTTTATTATCGTTTCGTTTCAGTTTTCAAGGTATCCCTTAAACGTTGTTATCCCTAATCTTTACTTAAATTTCTCGGTTAGCTGATTTACTCAACTGAGTACCGCTTCCAGCTTGCAAGCTTGCTATCGGCGATAGAAGAAACACTTTCATTGTATAATAAATTTAGTCAGATTGTGTAATAATATTTAAAGAAAAATATTCACACGAATTCTAGGTTCAATGATTGACTGGTTTAGTAATAGTTTCGTATGTATGCATATTTACTAAAGTGTTAGTCTTATGTTTAGTATTTACCAATAAATTCTATAAGAATATATGTAAAACAATGCTTTAAGTTTTATGGCAATAGGTGCAGATAAAATTTGTCTTTGATATAGATATACCAAAGAATATTTTTATAATTGGTTAATATGAAGTAACATAAATGCTTTTCATTCACAACATAGATCTATGCGTTGTGCTCATAATATTATATTTGCAAATTTATATCCAAGTGGAATTAATGTTAAAAACTAAGCTACTCATAAAATTTTACAATATTTTGTTACCTAGACTAAATTTGGTGGCTGTTATATTATAGGAGGTAAGTACCTAATAATACAGCGTGACCATTTGAAAATATCTCTTCATCTTCATAGGAAAACAATGGATGAGTCATTCATTTGTGGTGCTTTGGTTTCATTTTTCTATACTGTATTATCATAATGTTTTTCAATGCCAATTCCATTTCTCTTCTCGCGTGGTGTTGTGGTAAAATTTGAATGAGTCACCCTTCAACGTACAAGTGCAATAAACCGTGAGGATGGGGAGAATTTGTATTTCTAGCATATATACACCCAAAGCTAGTGCAGTTATTAGTTGTGGTGGCAAGAGAATTTTTGCAAAAATTAACACATTTTCTCCTACTCACATATTAATTATTGAGTGCACTTTTGATTCCATTGTATTTTGCCTTAGAGGGGTTGAGAATGAGCCATAAATCTAACGCCCGTATCTTGCATCTCAATCTGAGAAAGGGTCAAGGCGGGTTCTTTCAATTGTTGACCTCCTTTCTCTCAACGTTCTGGTGCAACAGGTGTAACTTTTTTTCATAGATAAGATTTTCAGCGGTTCTTTAGAACACTCTCCATAGGTCTCTTAGCTTTTATTTCTCTGGAAAGTATCCTTTGTTCCTTTTCCAGATCGTTTAATTAATCTTAGTCAAAGTGTGACCCAAGGGTTACATGTAAGGAAGAAGATCAAAAAAAAAATTTTTTTTTGTTAGTGGTATAATACACAGTTGATGCAGTAACACGTATCTTCCGAACGTATCAGGTATCCCTATCTCGATACGTTAGGATGTGTGATACGGATACGTGATAACTGATAAAGATACGCCATTTTCATGAACTATGTAATATTTTTGTGCTAAATCTAGAGGAATATGTGCAAGAAGTGCAGTTTATACTGTATGCCTGTCCAATATTCGCATTATTTATACTATGCATATACCTTGTTTGGTGTATATAAGTAGTATTATATATAATACATGTTTGCAACATGTATATTATATGTAAATTTCAGATGCATATTGTTGTATGAACATTTATACATGAATACATACATCTACTCATACATGTATAAATGCAGTTTATATTGATTATGCATAGACATTATATACATATGAACATCTATAATAATGAATGTATACAGTATGTATACATTCATTATGTAATACAATACACATTGATAGGATAATTTACATTTGGGAACTGAAAATTCCCGGTTTTATAACCATGTTGTCTCTCATTCTAATTACGCACGGTTAAAATAGAAAAAATATGAAATTCGTATAACAACCTTGGGATTGTTTCTATCTCATTTGGTAAAAGTCGATAAAAAAAGTGGGTATTAGAGTTTGGATAACCCTGCANATAGAAAAAATATGAAATTCGTATAACAACCTTGGGATTGTTTCTATCTCATTTGGTAAAAGTCGATAAAAAAAAGTGGGTATTAGAGTTTGGATAACCCTGTACACATTATATACAGAGTAATCCCAAATCTTTTGCTCACCGTTTTAGCTGTTTGATTTTAATTATAGTGATTTACCAGTTTCAGACATTACTTAAAATATTAATATATTTTGGAACGTACAGTATTGTCCTTCAGCTAATTCAGCAATAGGAAAATTTTAGTTGAGAAATCTTATACTTTGTAAAATTACTCTTTGAAGATCATGAGGCTACAACAAGAGAGTATAAATGAGTTTGTATAACTCTGTACACTAAATGTGTATAACATACATAATATACCATAGACATAGTTGGGCCACCGTTTTGTTAAAATTAGGAAGACAATTAGAATTAGTAGGTTGTGACTAGGGTACTTGATAAGAAAACTCCATAGTCATTTAAAGGAAACATGTAAACATAAGCTGGTTGTCGATTGTCGTGCCATGATTGTCGATGGTTAGAGGAAAGAGGATTGAGAGTGTTCCTTCCTTTATGACAGTATCCGCTCTGTCATTTGATTTCACATATATATTTTTTTATAAATAAATAGAATCAGGTTTTTGCTAATGGATGTAATTCATAATTTGTAAGACAAGGGATTAAAAGAAGAAAGAGTAATCAGAGGGTTAGATATTGCAAAGGAGCTTAGAGTTAGCACATATGTGGTGGAGGTGGGTCTACTTTCAGATGAACAATTATGAAATCCAATAACTCATTTCATATTTAACCACATTGCTAAACTAAACTCATGGTAACTACCATAACTAGGCTCCTCGGAGCTCTTCTACGGTGATTTTCAGATTATAAAACCAAAAAAATAAAGAAAAAAAGAACCATCGTCAGCATGAAAACATATTATTTTTTTTTGATTCCTCAAAAAATGCCCTAACGCCATTTCCCGACTTACATACCTTCCACCTAATTTTTTCATAAATGGTGATGATTTATTAGTGACCTGTTACTTTCAGGAGCATAGTGCAATTCATGTTCTACTAAGACCAAAATTAATGTAAATGCCAAAAGTTTCTACAAACTCTAATGTTTTTTTGCCAACATTATAAAAAAAAAATCTTTTTACCATTTTAATATTTGATTTCTTAAGATAATTTACTACTTTTAATCCGTCAACAATTTACAAGATTAAAGGAATATTTCCTCAATATTCACAAATTTCTAATGACAATTACTTTCCAAGTCATTTTTTTTTCTGGTAATAGTGGGTAATGTTTAGAAAATTACTATACAAGTTTGTAAAAAAAAACAACAACAAATTAACTAGAAAACATTCTCAATCTTAATTTGGGGGTTTGAACCCATTATCTATTATGTTTAATCTNAGACCAAAATTAATGTAAATGCCAAAAGTTTCTACAAACTCTAATGTTTTTTTGCCAACATTATAAAAAAAAATCTTTTTACCATTTTAATATTTGATTTCTTAAGATAATTTACTACTTTTAATCCGGCAACAATTTACAAGATTAAAGGAATATTTCCTCAATATTCACAAATTTCTAATGACAATTACTTTCCAAGTCTTTTTTTTTCTGGTAATAGTGGGTAATGTTTAGAAAATTACTATACAAGTTTGTAAAAAAAAACAACAAATTAACTAGAAAACATTCTCAATCTTAATTTGGGGGTTTGAACCCATTATCTATTATGTTTAATCTATCCTTACGTTTCAACAAATTTACTCATGTATATTTATTTTGACGCTGTTTGGTGTTTAAATTCATTCCTGCTGTGTTAATGTTATATTTATTAAAAATAAAATAGTTAATGAATTTCTAATTTTTATGATATGACATGGAAGAGTTTGTGTAGTAAAAAGACATTGAAATTATTAGTATTTAGTTAGTTTTATAAAGTATTTTCTATTAAAAAAATTTAATATCGTTTGGTTAACCCCCTGCTGTAGGGCAGCTGTTTTGAACAAGTATTTTCTTCGCTAGACCACACCCTACTTTTGACAAAGAATAATTTTCCAGTTTTTTTTTATATGTCTGGTTCCAGTGTTTTAATAACCATGATTTCATAGGGAGAATGAAACAATACTAATCAGGATTAACAATTTTTATCTGGCTATACATGAAAATTCTTTCAAGTTTTTAAGAATCAGGTTTTTTTTTAATTTTTTTTTTGGCGAAAGGGTGCTTGAGGTGTGTATGATTTTAGTACCCTTTTGNTTCCAGTGTTTTAATAACCATGATTTCATAGGGAGAATGAAACAATACTAATCAGGATTAACAATTTTTATCTAGCTATACATGAAAATTCTTTCAAGTTTTTGAGAATCAGGTTTTTTTTTAATTTTTTTTTTGGCGAAAGGGTGCTTGAGGTGTGTATGATTTTAGTACCCTTTTGTTTTGTTTACAACCACTCAAGAGCAAATCCATTTAGACACCTTTTGGATTCTATAGTTTATTCTTTTGAATATATTTTTATTATTATTTGCAAAATGAATTATACTTACTTTTGTCCTGTCATTTTACGTAATTGGAAGGTTAAGAACATATTGACAAGTTAATTTGAAGTGAAGTAGCAAAAATTACGCTAGCCTTTAACCTTCTGCATTTAAATAGAGCTCTTTTCGAACTTCCTTTTAAATAATATGAAATCTTTCTATCTAATTTCTTATTTGTTTATTTAACTGATTGATATTTGACAAAAAAAAAGCCATGAGAAAGTGAATGGGTTCGTCCCACTAAAATTTTTATTGTATTATTTTAATAGACTCACTAGCTATTTGGTTCTGTAGCAAAAATGTACTTTAATCAATCTCATGGATCTTTCAAGTACTGAGTAACCCTGGAATTTAAGTACCACAAATTTGTCTACAACATGAAATTATCCTTCAGAAGATGACAACTTACAAGTGACACACAATGGGTCATTTAGTTTTTACATGCTAGACTACTAATTCATTGATGTTTTGACAGTTTCACAGTCTTGACTTTAAGGTATTAGTATTTTGGTAATTCCTACTCTATAAAATGAACATTGAATTCAAATCTTTTATCAATGTGAAGTCATCCTTCTACTAATTCACTTTAACAAATTTGTTAATCTTGATTCTGGGAAGTGAAAAGCAAAAAAGTGTTAACTTAAATTCTAACACTTTTTTTTAGCTATAAAGATAGATTTTTTAAGAAACAACAAAAATTCCCAGAATTTTAGGAATTTTTATTTACTTTTGAATAGGTACCTCTATAATTCTAATAGAAAGAAAAAAAAATTTTTTTTTGACCTAACTTGACCTTTTTTTTTACACCAAAAAGGCATAAAATACGGAAGCAACTTTTTACGGAATGGTTTTGGTGTGCATTGTTGATTTTTTTAAACATGACCTTATAAGCGTAGTTTACTGTTTGTATTTGCACTTTTCCGCACACTGGATATCAGAAAACAGATTTTTTTTTTCATTTCTGAATTAACCCGGTTGCAGCCGGTCGTCGACATAAAAAGACTTGCTGGATTTCATAAGTTNTATTTTGGTAATTCCTACTCTATAAAATGAACATTGAATTCAAATCTTTTATCAATGTGAAGTCATCCTTCTAGTAATTCACTTTAACAAATTTGTTAATCTTGATTCTGGGAAGTGAAAAGCAAAAAAGTGTTAGCNCTACTAATTCACTTTAACAAATTTGTTAATCTTGATTCTGGGAAGTGAAAAGCAAAAAAGTGTTAACTTAAATTCTAACACTTTTTTTTAGCTATAAAGATAGATTTTTTAAGAAACAACAAAAATTCCCAGAATTTTAGGAATTTTTATTTACTTTTGAATAGGTACCTCTATAATTCTAATAGAAAGAAAAAAAAATTTTTTTTTGACCTAACTTGACCTTTTTTTTACACCAAAAAGGCATAAAATACGGAAGCAACTTTTTACGGAATGGTTTTGGTGTGCATTGTTGATTTTTTGAAACATGACCTTATAAGCGTAGTTTACTGTTTGTATTTGCACTTTTCTGCACACTGGATATCAGAAAACAGAATTTTTTTTCATTTCTGAATTAACCCGGTTGCAGCCGGTCGTCGACATAAAAAGACTTGCTGGATTTCATAAGTTATAAAGTTGTCATTTGTCACTGATTGACATTTATCAAATATTTCATTATTCATAAAACTATTTTGAATGTGTGGGAAAAACTTCAGGGTGATTGATATATCTAATTAATATTTTGTTATTGTTTGTAATTAATAGAACAAATGGTATGAATTGTGTAGTAAGATTGCAAAACATATCGTCTATCTTCATTTACTTAATTTTGGATGACATAAGTTTCACATTTTATCTAAAAAGTACAAAAGTGAAATTTGTATATACCGAATCTTCAAGTTCATGGGGAAGTTTCTACACTTGACATTTTGACATGACAAGATTTTATATAAGGTCTCTCTCTCTCTCTCTTTATACGTTTCAAGAGATATATCACTCAATGAAATTTTCTGTAATTGCTTCCTAAAGTTGTATACCTTTCGTGTAGGAATTGTGCTCTTTGGCTCACGAATTATTGTCTCTTGAATGTAACAGTTAAGACAAAAAAAAAAGGTTTTGCGGAATTACAAGTTTATTTTTCTAGGTTATTCGATTTTTCTGTTGTTTGTGTGTAGAATAAATTGTTGAGAGAGAAGGAATAATTCCTGTTACTTTATTTATTTAAATTTCTTAACTTTTTGGTAAGGTAGGTTATTAAGATTATATTTCTAATATTTGTTGAAGGTCAGGATGGAGTTATTATTTAAAATTATTAAAGTTATAATACATTTGTATATATATATATTTTTTTACTTTCTTTTGAGTCTAAGTAGTATGTGAGTGGTGATTAGAGGATTTCTAAATTCTAAACAGGGGATATAAAAATGAAATAAGGAGATTTGTGTAGGTAATGTATGTCAGTGTGTATAGATTTGATGGTAATATAATAATAATTACAATTAAGGAATTGAATTGTTGAGAGAGATGGAATATTAGGTGTCATTGGTCAGCGACAACAATGTTGGTGAGTTTCTAATAAGTTGATGAAAATGTGAGAAGATGAGGAATGATGGTGTCGTGTATTATTCCCTACGAATAAATGGATTGATGTAGGTAGGGGATATGTATATTTGAGAAGGTGGCTGCAGGCTGGACGTCAAAGACGTCTGACTTCACTTAATTATTACATTAAGAGATAACAGAAGGAAAAATCCTTATAGTTACCATGTCTTATAAGTGAATTTAACCATAAAACATTCTTATTTCCTACTGTTAAATTTTTATAAATGTTTAAAAGATTTTTTATAACAACTCGAACTCTGTCAAAATTCAAAATTTCAACCAGTTTCTTAATTTTTTTACAAAGAGTTGTTACGAATAGTGGGTGTGTTTTTAATTTTATTTAAAAATAGTTAAAAAATTATTATTATTATTATTAAAAAGAGTCATCACCATATATATTACTTTTGACGATTATTTTTTTCCATACCCTTAAGACTTGAGAGAATATTAAATTTTCTAGAAGAAACATTAAATAGACAAGTGCCAACACTTCAAATCTTCAGTTGATAGTGAACTTAATTAATTTTTAATTAATTTTTATAGAATATATTTAATTTATCTATTTGAAGAATTACACAAGACGCATCTTAATATAAAAAAAAAGATGAATAAAAATAAAATTAAGTTATTTATAACAATTTATTTAAAGATTTTTTTAATTTTTATTGTAACCATACTCAATATATATTATAGGTAATAATGTTTCAATTAAAATTTTGTACTATAAATAATTTTTTTACTTAAAATTTTTTTGATATTTCATTCAAATAGTTTCTTTCTGATAGATTATTAAAAATTAATGTGAGTTTGTGCATAGTCAACAATTAGTGCAATTTGCAACTATAGTCACATCTTCACTTTTTACACATACCTTTCACTAGGGAAATACCCTTAAAGTTGTTAAGTCATTAAGAAATTTGTATTTGACATAGAGTTTACCAACTTTTTACTGAGTTTTACCACAACGGGAGAAATTTAACCAATGAGAGGTGATATATTTTACCACGTTCAAATTCCTTCACAAAATTTACCCATTGAAACGGATTCTTCTTGTCTGGTTTATCGAATACGGTATTACTTCTCGTTTTCTCATAATTTTCAAAGTCATCGTACCAATTCTCTCACTTGGTATAAACGACATCATAATACCAAAAATACCGAAACGCACTTACTCATCAAGTTAAACTTAACCAAGTTGAGGGATGATGATGTAAATATTTAAGTGGATACTATCGCTGGAAGAGTGGGCAATGCATATGCCTATCTTAAAGTTTTAAAGATACGCTACCCACGCTCACTGGTCAAAGTAAAGTGACTGATTTCATTAGAAATACCAAATTTAGGGATAGTACACCACCTTACTTTACTAACAGTATTGATAGTGTTAAGAGCTACTTTACATGGTAGTTTGCCTTTAAAGATAATATTGAGTTTGTTTTGATACTCTCTACTTTTACAATTTGACAATATTTGCCAAAGACAATGTTGCTCTCTACTGATAACATCCTAACAATTACTTACAATGTAAAGATAAAATTTATTTAGTTCAGTACATCATTTAATACGTTGGAGCATGTATCAGATATTCAAAATTGTAGTTTAGTTTCTAGTTTTACAACAGGAATCTTTTGATTTATGTGTCTATAGCATTATGTTAATGATATAAGTTTGGGTATCAGGAGATCATCTCAAATACTTAAATCAATCTGACTCTCTTTGGGTATTAAGTCCCATTGTCTTGGTCTGTCCAATGGATTGTAGGCGGTTTAGATAGACTCTGAATTAATTTTTTGGTTTTTTTTCTATACTATATAGGAAATTAATTTATGTAGTATTAGTACACCTTAGATATAGTAAAACATAATTTTTTTCTATTATATTGATATGAAAAAGGGAATGACAGGGAAGGAATTTCATGGTTTCATGTTTTCGAGGATTTAACCAATAAGGAGATTCCTTATCATATTTTCATACCGTTGGAAACATGGAAACAGTGTAAATTTCAGAAGAAGCTCCTCGTCTTCTATATCCAATTACAGTAAAAAAAATTTCTCTCAATTTGATAATTAGGAACCATTGACTCACTTTTTACACGTAATTGCCCATCTTTGGTTTTTATGATCTTATGAAGACTTTCTTTTATTCCGTGTATCTTAAGAACGAATTATAAGACAAGAGTTTATTGGATTTTCTTTTACTGAAAGAATTAAAATCCTATAGTGAAAATGTAATATAATTATACCTATCACATTGTCTGAATTAAAATTTCATTATTATTAATTTGCATAATAATATATTGTTATTCGGCAAGAAGATGAAGTCATTCCATGAAATATACTCTCTTTAGGAATTTTCTTTCAAAGACAAGACAATACTGTAGGGTTGGAGAATTTTTTTTATTTTATTTTTTGAATTCAATTGTACTGGACAACTACTCATAAATCAATCACTTTTGAATTATAATTAGTAGATTTACTTGTCAAAAGTAAATTCTAGGAGGATGGGAGAATTTTTAACCAGGGATTGGTTGCTTGAGTAGCATTTATGGTGGAAATAATAACTAATTTGACTACTTTTTGCTCTTTTTGCTGCATTGTTGGGCATGATTGTTCACCTGGAATTTTCGTTTTGAATCGGGTAACTGACTCAAAGACATCATTTTGTAATTTGAAAATTCGGACTTTCTTTTGTTGCTTGGTTCCTTTGTGTGGTGAGAAGATAATTCACGCTATTTATTTATTATTTTTTACAGATGGGAATGCAGAGAGATCTGAGACAGATGATGAAGGGATTGAGAGGGATTCGGGTGACAGTGACGATGATCGCGTTACTTCGAGGAATTTTGATTTCAATAGCATTATCCAAGTAAGCAAAAACTAGACTTATGAAACATGAAACTTTCAACTACCCTAAACTCTCTTATATGATACAGCTTATATATTTAAATGTATATTTCAAATTTAGCTTACTCGGATAGCATTGGTAGTCAAAGGTTAAATTTTGGTTAACTCTGTATAAGGCCAACCCCGTAACATGATTTCTGAAAACAATATAAAATTTCTGTTTGTATAGGTGCATATCTCTAATAAAAATATACTTAACAGGGTACAACTTACTGTTAGAAATCTGACTGATTGACTTGATTTTCTTTTTCTAAACCAAAATTTTGAATTTCTAGTATGGAAATTTCTCTCTCAAACTTTTGATAATTAATTTCAAGGTAATTTTTGTTACGTCGGTAGGCTTTGTATTCAGTACTATAACCAAGTGCGAAATTAATAAACTGAAAATTATTTATTCCTGATTTAGATAAAGGTTATGGTTTTAATTTCTTACATGAATCAATTATCTGAAACGCAAATTCTACCACAGCCGCGAGGAGCCGTTGTTGATTTTAATGACGGTGGATTTAAATGACGCCCTGGCAGCATTTTCGGAGATGTAAAAATTTGTCGATTTGCACCAAGCTCACAGCTAGCTGCAAGTTGACAAAATAAGTGCAGGCGATTTGACAGCTGAACCAGTGCGAAAGTATTTGATTCAATTATTAACTGCGAACAACGAAGCTGGAAGAGTTCATGCGATTCTTTGTCCGTCCCTAAGACGATGTGTACATGAGACATTCGGTGCTCGTTGCACCAGACTATGTAATTTCAATTATTTCATATATTAAACCATTTGCATAAAGTGATTACCGTTGTCTGTTATTANCACCAGACTATGTAATTTCAATTATTTCATATATTAAACCATTTGCATAAAGTGATTACCGTTGTCTGTTATTACGACTCATGGCAGCTACTTATAGAATGTGTTTAAGCAGTATATAACTTTTCTGTTAACATTACATGTGAATAATAAAGAATCTAAAATCTTTATACAGCTGTCAAATCGAGGCTTCATAACGAGACACCAAAAAATCAATCTAAATCTAACCATACAGGCAGCGAGCACACATGCAAATTTGGGGTAGATTTTTGGGTTCTCTTGTGGGAAACTGGTGCTCCTCATATGAAACACGGAGCATATATTTTGCACGTTTTCATTACAAGTTTGTNACACGGAGCATATATTTTGCACGTTTTCATTACAAGTTTGTATCTTTCCAGTTGATACAATAAAAAACAAAAGCCAAGCAGGGAACGGATTGAAAGAGCACAACTTCTTTCTTCTTCACAGCCCTAAAAGTTGAATACTTACAACTTTTGAGGTCACCTCTGATGTTTTTGCATCAGAGGTAGTAGCTCTGGCATANCCTAAAAGTTGAATACTTACAACTTTTGAGGTCACCTCTGATGTTTTTGCATCAGAGGTAGTAGCTCTGGCATATTCACCGGCGGCATTAACGGATTCAATATAAATAACTGCGAACAAACTCAACTTTCTCCAACATCTACTCTTGATGCGGATAAATTCACCATCCGGTTTGACGTTTTGGTCAATAACCTCGTCAAATCACTGATTTAAATTTCTGCGGCTTTGACAAATAAGTAAAAATACGAGCATGATATTATTATAATTCTCAGTCAATACACATGAAAATTAGTAAACTAAAGAGTAAACCAGCTTNTGAAAATTAGTAAACTAAAGAGTAAACCAGCTCGGGAAGTCCCAAGCATATTGTAAAATCAAAGCTTGCTTCAAGATTTTTTGCAGTTCAGAGTATTTTGATACTGAGTCATCGGTAGTTAATAAGTATGTTTTTTGGGTACTTCTGAGACCACGGAAGAAGGTTTGCTAACATATTCCTTCATTCTCGTTGACCTAATCATTAAGCCCGATGCAAAATTTGTCATTGCGTTGGCAGATAAAAGTTTTAACGTTACCTTGCCGTTACTAGTAGCCAATGGTAGAATACAAACTTTCCACTTACCTCCGGATTAAAAAATTCTCTACTCATTCGCTTGATAATTGTCAAAATAGTTTAAACAACTAACTTTCACTCGTGTCTTAGTTTTCGAAAAGTTGGAAAAGTTCAAATTTTTAAAAATTACGAGCAAATAATGTAAAGAGCATGTTTGCATCGATTGTTTGGAGAAATAGTTTTCTCTGAAAATGGGTAAGAGAACGCCCAGGTAACGGAATGACAAAGTTTAAATCAAAATTTTCTTAACTGTAATAATAGCTAAAAGAATTGTTATAGTAACGGTAGGAGAAGAGAAAGTTTGCATCGGGCTTTATATCTTTTTCTAATGGGAGCAACAGGTGACGGCGCAAAGTTTTATTCGGTTTCAACACCTAAGTTGTAGCTATTGTATGCTCTGGCTCTTCTGTTTAGTGAAAACTTGTAAGGTGCCATTTGAGAGACAGTATCATAAAAGTAATGTTAGTGAACTACCAGGATGGGCTACCTTAGTGAGGTTTACTGGAAGTAAATGTTTGTAATGAACAAGAAAACTTCTTTCAAATTACAAGGTCATTACGAAAAATTATACCAGCCTAGGGTGGCCCGACGACACACTTTCCTATTGTGTTCAGGCTAAGCAGTGTGCTATGGTTAACGGTCTTGAATCGGTGCCATTCCTTGAGCTAGGCTAACAATCTAGCACTGGTACAAGAGCTGTTTTTGTTGGTTTTTCAGTCTTTAAGCACTTTGACAAGGAATGGAGCCAGACTGCCTGCATCTTCGAGATTAGGAGTCTGGAGCCATGCCATGATATGCAAAGATGCCGATAAGGTTTTCCAATAGAGTAAGACAAATGTCAATAGCTCACCCCCTTTCATGTAAAGTAGGTAAAGTATGCGTAGTAGTAGATCCACGCTACCAGACGCCTGGAAAGGTTGTGTTTTTACGTGCACGTAAAAAGAGCGGGGCCTNGAAAGGTTGTGTTTTTACGTGCACGTAAAAAGAGCGGGGCCTGGTTCGAGGCAGCAGAAATATCGAAAAGCAAGTCTGCGGGATTTCCAGATAAAATCCCNAAAAAGAGCGGGGCCTGGTTCGAGGCAGCAGAAATATCGAAAAGCAAGTCTGCGGGATTTCCAGATAAAATCCCTACCCTCTTGATTGGGCAAAAGCCAATAAGTCAAATAAGCTTCTAAAAAAAAAAAAAAAAAAAATTACTAAAAATTATAGAAATATTTGATGACCCTTGGAGGTCAAATTACAGTGATTTTCGACGAAATGCTTTCAATCCTGAAGTCCATATATNAAAAAGAGCGGGGCCTGGTTCGAGGCAGCAGAAATATCGAAAAGCAAGTCTGCGGGATTTCCAGATAAAATCCATACCCTCTTGATTGGGCAAAAGCCAATAAGTCAAATAAGGTTCTAAAAAAAAAAAAAAAAAATTACTAAAAATTATAGCAATATTTGATGACCCTTGGAGGTCAAATTACAGTGATTTTCGACGAAATGCTTTCAATCCTGAAGTCCATATATNAATATTTGATGACCCTTGGAGGTCAAATTACAGTGATTTTCGACGAAATGCTTTCAATCCTGAAGTCCATATATGAAGAGCTTATAGTATACAAATTTTTTAATTTTCTAGCACTTGCTGACTTCTTTCGATAACTAGCAAAAATTGGACAAGTATCAAATAATTCTATTTTTTTGTACACAACCTGATTTCATTGTGGCATGATTTTACATTTAAATCTCATTCGTTATGGAAAACTAAACATAACACTATCCTGTTAGCAGAACAGTTTTCAAGACATTACATAACGTGAGAGTACATTTTATCAGGATTTCAGGGTATCGGAGAACTGAAATGTCCAAATGCTTTGTCATGAAAATGCAACCGCAGTTAATTGAATTGAATTATCGCTTGGGTAGGGATANTGAAATGTCCAAATGCTTTGTCATGAAAATGCAACCGCAGTTAATTGAATTGAATTATCGCTTGGGTAGGGATAGGTTTCATTCCATTGAGAACTTCTGCTTTTTATGATGTGGAAGCAGAATCCTAAGCATGGAAAATTTCCTGTGGTATTAGAAGAGACTAATTTTGTTTTATTATTATTAACCTATAGCAGCGTGGCTCGANTGAAATGTCCAAATGCTTTGTCATGAAAATGCAACCGCAGTTAATTGAATTGAATTATCGCTTGGGTAGGGATGGGTTTCATTCCATTGAGAACTTCTGCTTTTTATGATGTGGAAGCAGAATCCTAAGGATGGAAAATTTCCTGTGGTATTAGAAGAGACTAATTTTGTTTTATTATTATTAACCTATAGCAGCGTGGCTCGATTAAGTTTATGTCATAATTGTGTTTGTCTGTCTATCTTGTCATTTTTAGTTGCATCGGCTACTAACCATAGAAGTCGGCAGTTTACTTCGCATTGGCTCTATGCCCATACTCATGTTCCTTTTGTTTCTAATTACAACCTATTGAAGCTATTCATAGAAAACTTTTGATTTCCGACAATCTACACTAGTATTGCTTAGGTTCTAAATTAGTGCACTTATTGAAGAGTTGTAGAAATTGCATAATCGTTAACACTAATGTAAGTATGTTTTCTACATTCCTAACCATAAACTATGGCATGATGCTATGATTAAAGACACTGGTATCTATATTTGGCTCCATTGAACTCCTAGATGCAATTGAAGGTATATTTTCTCATCGTGCAAGCTAAACAATAGTTTGATTCTATGATTAGAGAAACATGTCACTAAATTTTGGTAAATTTCGATGTCAGTTGTAAGTTGCAACTATTAGCATATGTACTAGCTATAGACTATCACACTATCAGTTGATTGTATGATCTGTCTGGTATCTGCCTAGCTATTTTCGATATTTCCATTTCTTTTGCTTCTATCATTTCTGTCGCCCTCGTACATCGTCGTACGTACACTATAGCTTGTGCCATTCCCATCACTTAAACTGGTTTAGTAATTTTGCCGCTATCATGACTTCAGTCACTGAAGCCGCTCCGTTCGCTTTTAAAATGTTTATCATAATAGTGCTGCTTTCCGTTTCGCTTATTTCGCTGTATACTCTCTTTATTGCTTTACCCGAACCACTGATCATATCGAAATTCTAGTTTCCATTTCTTTTTGTCTCGATTACCTTTATTTTTATGGTCGCTACGAGTTGCTACACATTTATTATTATTAAAAAAAACTTATTGTTTACAAACTAAGCTGTTTTCTTTAACGAGAAACTTTGATTCGTCAATTCGTGCATATAAGGACACTCTTACTTTCTTTGTTTTCTGACTGAAGGTGAAGCTCCATTGTGAACGACGCTAGGGGTGTAGCGTGGAAAGTATTGACTGACATTGATGACATTATTTTTGACGGTGAAAATAATTAATGCTCGACTCCGAGCGTGGTAGGAAAATGTTTTTTATGGGATTTAATGGCAAGTCTTCTAAATACACAATTACACTAATGCATTTTTTTTCTGCAGTATGACTAGTTCCTGGTATTTATTAAATATACCTACCTATTCTTTTTGCATGCAAAGTTTGAATCATTTCATTTGATTTGCTGATGAATGCTAAAGAGTCTTTCATGGGAGAGCAACCATCTAGAAATCAGTTTCACTGTCACTTACAATCTCTTATGTCACGTTCAGAAATTTTTACTAATAAGTAATACATTATGCAAAATTAATGACAACATTTTGCTCCGTCTCTCCTCTTTCTAGATCGTAACTTGTACTTTTTATAATAAAGCACACTTTTTCCAATAAAAAATGAATTTTGTACAAAAAAAAAATTTTTTTTTCCCAAATGCAATAATCATCACCCTTGTTTTCAGAGTAATCATATAATTATTCACTTTCGCTTATTTTCTCTAGTGGATAGTATATATTTTGAGTCTTATGCCTCAGTTACACTATGCAACTTTTGATTCAGAAACAATGAAAATTTGAAACATTTAACAAAAAAACAATGTTGTTTTCTTTCTCTATCTGCTGACGAAGCTTATAAGCACAAGATTATTTTGTACAATAAAAAAATTTTGGTTTTCATCAGAATTTATATAATTATTNCCCTTGTTTTCAGAGTAATCATATAATTATTCACTTTCGCTTATTTTCTCTAGTGGATAGTATATATTTTGAGGATTACCCGAACTTTGAAATTTTAAGTCTTATGCCTCAGTTACACTATGCAACTTTTGATTCAGAAACAATGAAAATTTGAAACATTTAACAAAAAACAATGTTGTTTTCTTTTTCTATCTGCTAACGAAGCTTATAAGCACAAGATTATTTTGTACAATAAAAAAATTTTGGTTTTCATCAGAATTTATATAATTATTTTGTTTGATGGAAAAGTCCAAGCAACTCTATTTATTATCCAATCTGCAAGATTGACTTGCTTAAAATTTATTGAATAAATTCCTTTGTGTAACAAGTTTCATTGCGCTCGGAAATTATTTGAATATTAACATTTCAACATTAAAATTTATAACAAAAATTTAGCATAATCTGGTATTTGTCTTCGAAACATATGTTTCTACATTGAAACATTAGTAACATTAATTTTGTTGTTATTAATACCCCAGCCCAAAATATATCAAAATAGTAACTTTTCTAGCAAATAAAGAAATAACATGAGATGGCAATAACTTATAAAGAATTTATACTTTTACTAACTCTTCACCTAACTGCCTAATGAATCCTCTAAGTTAGATAGTAAACTGCTAATGTATAATTGAAGTATTAAACGTTAAGATATTAAATTAAATTGAACATTACATAAAAATTGTTAGATTGAAGAGGTAACTTTTGAATGTAACTGATAGGTTATAAGTATTTTTGTTTAGTAAAAAAAAAAAAACTAAGTTTCATGTAGTGAAAAAATATCATGGGAAAAAATGATATTTTCTTTTCTTTGTCAACCATGACATATTCTGAGCCTATTACTACAATTGGTGGAATGACTTATTAGAAATTAAACGAATGACTGTAATAGCTATGTAATGCTCTCATAATATATCCTATCTTTTCCATCCACTTATTACTACTCTTGCTCTTAAAATAACAATCTTAATGGTCATACAGACTCACGAAAAAGAGGTGTTCATATTCACATTGCATCATGTCTTATCATTTTCATCTCTCTAAAGACACGACTAAGGACTAAGATATCCGGCTCTTTCCAAAAAATTTTTACTTAAGTATATAATATATAATAATGTATAAAAAAATATATTTTGGGAGAGTTTTTCCCAACTAAAAACGATCAGAGAGACATCTATAACAAGAAGGTATAAAATTATAGCTAGCCTTTATAATCTCATAATATAGTCTTTCTTGAGTAATTTTTACCATCAAATAATAAGTTAAACAGAATATATTGTCATTCTTTTGTTGTTTCTTTTTTTGTTAAACAAGTTAACCTTGAATATTAAAAATGTTGATTGCGAATCCAGATTGTTTCATAGTTAGGTTTATTTGTTTTGACTATCACACTTTACTTTTTTTTTATATTCCACAAATGCTGAACGACATGTCTAATCCTGTTGGAATATATTATAAAAAGCTTGTTTTTTTTCCCAAAATATTTACACAAAAGTTGCTTCTGCTACTTCTAGTATTTTTCATTTAGAATAAGTTNTTTTTTATATTCCACAAATGCTGAACGACATGTCTAATCCTGTTGGAATATATTATAAAAAGCTTGTTTTTTTTTCCCAAAATATTTACACAAAAGTTGCTTCTGCTACTTCTAGTATTTTTCATTTAGAATAAGGTGTCCTGGGAAATTTTCAAGGGCACTTTCATAGTCAAGAACTGGAAAAGAGAGACTCAACTCCTATGGTGTAAAGTTAGCTTAAGTTGATTAAAATTTTTTTTTTCTCCTGCAAAATTCACCCTTAGCCGTTGGGAATCAAGTATGTAGTGGATGTATTATTTTACTTGCTGAATGACTTTCAAAAAGTATCATAAAATTATTAGACAGTAAAGGTTCCATTAAAAAATAAGACTTGTATAGTTTTTCTGCTCAACATCATCAGAAATTGTATGAGAAGGTAGGTAGTGTAAAAAAAAATTCTCATCAAGGGATCCATGCTCCTGAGGCTTCAAATGACGAATATATGCTAGAACATAGACGAAAAATAATAATAAAGGGTTTTTTATGTCATTTTTTTTTTGCTTTATAAAATGCACTTTTTTTTTTGTTCTGTTGAGATGAGCAACGGAACAATAGGTAAGAAATATAAGGNAAGGTTCCATTAAAAAATAAGACTTGTATAGTTTTTCTGCTCAACATCATCAGAAATTGTATGAGAAGGTAGGTAGTGTAAAAAAAAATTCTCATCAAGGGATCCATGCTCCTGAGGCTTCAAATGACGAATATATGCTAGAACATAGACGAAAAATAATAATAAAGGGTTTTTTATGTCATTTTTTTTGCTTTATAAAATACACTTTTTTTTTTTTTCTGTTGAGATGAGCAACGGAACAATAGGTAAGAAATATAAGGTTATATAATAGTAAAAAAAATAAAAATGGAATTGTCCAGAGAGCTTGAAGCACTGTGAATACGAATTGGAGTTACTCCTGATTAGAATTTACAACAATATACAGTAGTTTTGGAGTGTCGGTGATGGAAATAATGAGTAGACTGGTTGAAAATCTTAAAGTTCTTATTGTTACGTTACTTTATTTTATTTTTTATTTTTTATTTTTTAAAATCCACTCAAAATATGCCTCTAGGAGATGGTAATTTTAATAACTGAGTAATCAGGATCTTATTTTTTTTAATAATCGGATGGTCTTGAAGAAATCGATTGTTGATGCGTAAAAATTTTTGAACGCATCTTTCCATTGAGATAGATTATGATAATGAGGAAGATTTCCCTAGACAGATCTTACATCATAAAAAAAATTTCTGCAAGCGGTAGCTGTCTCTTTGTTCCTAATTTTTATTGAATTGATGGATCCATTCCAATTAGTCAATATGAATAAGAATGTAACGTATTACTTAAGAAAAAGGAATATAACAATAGAACAGAGAAAGTGAATCAAAGTGAGAAATGGTTAGTTCCATTGTCTTCTGAACCGAAACGGAAAGTCCTGCCGTGTACAGAGGGAGCAGCGGGAGATTAAAAAAAAAATAATAATACAAAAAGACTCATCTCATGACCTCATATCTAGATGATAAATAATGTCTCTTGCAGTTAAATTTTTTATGAATAATGATGGGAATGCGTGGTCTAAATTTTGATTCCTTCCGGATATATTTCTAATAAATGAATCTGATTGGGTAATTCTTGATTTTTTTTTGTTTATAGGTATGTGGTCGGAGAGTGAGTCATCATCATGGCGGTTCAAAACAGACGGCTGATACCCATTACAAAGCTGTATGTAGGGCGTATGTAGCGGAAGCCCTGGAGCTGTCTAGTTTCTTACAAAAAGTATCTAAAGGAACACTCGATTTGAGATCAAAAATAAATTATGATAATTTTCCAAGAGTTGGTACTGGGAAGGAGCTCGACCAATTGGAATTTACTGATTGGGTAAGCTCGTTTTGAATATTTCAAAATAAAATTTTACAAAATTTACAAAAAAAAAAAAAAAAAAAAAAAAATTTTTTTTAAATTATGTTTTGAAGAATTTTTTATAAAAAAAAATGTTATTGAAATCCCCCCATAATAGTAAAAAAATAGTTTAAGATGGGAAACTAAAGTAACTTGAGAAATAAATTCTCACTCATGTTTGACCTAGTCGATTTGTGTATCACAGGTTTACTTCAACCTGATGAACTTGGATTTGCAAACTTTTAAAAATCCGACCATGCGACTTTGTTAAATTCAGATAAATACTAATATACTGAAAATAATTTCTTATCAAGGATTTATTAATACTTCAGCAAATGTCAAATAAACAAATTTAAGTCTTTAAACTCAGACGATAAAAACTCTTTACGATGAGTTGACCCTAACCTTTAGAGATAGCTCAACAGGGTACCAAACCGACTGATACACCCTAGCATCTGCAAACAGAGATTGGCATGTTTTTTTTTTNGATAGCTCAACAGGGTACCAAACCGACTGATACACCCTAGCATCTGCAAACAGAGATTGGCATGTTTTTTTTTTCAAGTATTAGTATACCAGACTTTTAAAATGCNAGATAGCTCAACAGGGTACCAAACCGACTGATACACCCTAGCATCTGCAAACAGAGATTGGCATGTTTTTTTTTCAAGTATTAGTATACCAGACTTTTAAAATACTCTTTAGTTCTATTTGACTTACAGTTATAAAAATTACATAATAATTTTATTAACTATAAATACATTGTATATATATTTAGTTATAAGACCATTCGATATAAGACCAACTCGGTTATTGACCTGAATATATTTTTTTCTATGGTTGCATATAGAACGTAATGCAGTTAGAATGAGAAGTAAAAAAAATCAAGTTCTTATAACTATGTGGTCTTATAGCGTATAAGACCACATAGTTATTAAACCTTTAATTTTTTTTTACTCCAAAACAAATGTTTTATAACCGAAGTGCACTGTACATTACTTACAGTCTGTCGATAATATTTTATTACAGTTTAAAGTCATATTATTTTAGGTTCTTTGGGAACTTTCTCATGGCATTCTGCGCTTGTCTGATTTTACCTATTTTTTTAAATATTTCAAAAAATTANGAGAAGTAAAAAAAATCAAGTTCTTATAACTATGTGGTCTTATAGCGTATAAGACCACATAGTTATTAAACCTTGATTTTTTTTTACTCCAAAACAAATATTTTATAACCGAAGTACATTACTTACAGTCTGTCGATAATATTTTATTACAGTTTAAAGTCATATTATTTTAGGTTCTTTGGGAACTTTCTCAGGGCATTCTGCGCTTGTCTGATTTTACCTATTTTTTTAAATATTTCAAAAAATTATTTTTTTCTTAGTTTTTGTTTCTAAGGTTATAAAAAAATTTATCTAGGATGTAAAGTACACAGATTGACANATTATTTTTTTCTTAGTTTTTGTTTCTAAGGTTATAAAAAAATTTATCTAGGATGTAAAGTACACAGATTGACATTGGCTGGTTGTATATGCTATCCTTATTAATTCGAATTATTATATTAATTTCCGGAAAAGACAGTAAAAAATGTTATTGTTTAGTCTAAAGTATAAATTATGTATAAGGAAACTATGATTATTGTTGAGTTCCTGTCTATTAACAGTTTGATTCCAATTGGTTGGACTCTCAGATGTCAATCTTTTCTTATTAGAAATGAATAAATCAGTGGTTATTGTTGAGAAACAATGACATAAATTACATAAATTGCATTTAAAGCTTCCACCTCCCTTGACTCAGCACTCTAAAGAGTTTCTAAGGTTCTTAATATTACAAAAGGTTACCAAAGTTCACACTCTCAAGAGTTGAAGACTATTAGCCAAAAGAAGCATTATAAATTAGCCATTAGTGTTTATTATATATATATATATTTTTGTAAATTTCACACTCATAAGTTTCTTATTACAACCAAATTTGTTGAGTAGTTAAGAAATAGTAATTGGAATTGGAACTCTTGGTAAGATTATATTGTCAATTTGATAAAAAAAATAATAATTTCAACTGATGACGAGATGAAGTAATGAAGTGAATAATAGTATTTCGAATTATTACAGTTTTATGAGCTCCTCTTTCTTTTTCTTGAGCAACTTTGGTTGAGTCTCGTAATTGTTAAGTCTGATTTATACTTTGGTGTAATAATCGGAAGACGTGGAGTAATTTTTCCCGTTGTTGTAAAAAAAAAAGTAGTGGAAGTTATTATTTTGAAAAAAAAATTGTTCACTTTTACACGTGTAGTGGTTAATTTGTTCGACTGGAATTTCATGTTTTTGGTTTCTGGACATCATGTTCTGAGATGATGATGGATGATGGGAGTCTGTAGATGGATGAACTGGAGTAAACTTTTGTATCTTATACAAAAAAAAATTATAAAAAAAACGAGTTGTATATGTGGCTCCAATGTTCAAAAATGATATGCTTACGAATCAAGCTGAGCTGTGTTAGTCAAAGTCAAGGAGAAATTGACTTTAGTATAGAAAATTAATTTCCACGCAAGACATAAGACGTAATTTGTGTGTAGTATGTGTAAAAATTGGAATTTGCTGNAAGACGTAATTTGTGTGTAGTATGTGTAAAAATTGGAATTTGCTGAAATAATGGTATTTTTTTTTGTTCTTGAGGTCCTAATGACGACGAATTCAAAATTGAACGTTGATTAATTTTTATTTTTTTTTTTTTTGCTTCCCGAGTGTGAGGGAAAACTGACTATACAAGAATAAAATAAATTATTGAACATGATTTTTTTTTTGAAATTATTGATTGATGGTTGAAGATCTACAGAGTGGAATTGAAGGGTGAAAGTAGGATAAATTGAAGATTTTTGGTTATTATAATTCTCTTGAAAAAAAAAAATTTTTTTTTCTTCTTGTGTATAAGTTGTATAAGTTGAAAAGTTGAAAAGTAATGATTTGTGAGTAAATTTTTCTTTTCTTCCAGGCCCGCCTTTGGGTTCAAGTAATCCGAGACCTCCGGCAAGGCGTGAAACTGAAAAAGGTTGAATTTGGTCGAGGTCCTCCGATTGAGTATGAATTGACACCCTATGAAATCCTAATGGATGACATTCGATCTCGTCGGTACAAACTAAACAAAGTGATGGTAGATGGATCCTTACCCAAACGAATCAAAAAAGATGCCCATGCCATTATTCTAGAATTTATCCGTTCCAGACCACCGCTAAGAAAGGTATGTCTTTAGTACCTTTATCGAATATTGCTTCCATTACGAATTACAATATTTACAACTACACGTGCCATTATTATACCACCTACATGCAAGGGCTATGCCCTTCAAGTTGGTAACTTTGTAAGAACTTGATATTTGAGAGCTACATGGTCCAACACAAGTTTTAGGGTGTGGTGGAAGGTACTTTTGGTCCATGCTCTTTACTGGAAAAATCATACCAAAATTTATCCAAAAAAAAAAATTTTTTTTTATCTTGGGTGGGGGTAAGAACAGTTTTAGACCAAAATGAAAATTAGAGAAAAAATCAAGTCTTTACGATCACTAGAACAAAAGTTATGATTTTTTGAAAATTGAAATTTATAGATATTTTTTTGAGACGATGTAACTACATCGTCTAATACTAATAAGAGATAGGAGTTTTATAAGTAAATTCAAAAGTTTCCATTCAAAAATTCATAAACTTTTGTTAACATCCTGGAAGCTTGATTTTTTCGACGGTTTACTCTACTTTTGGATGCTCTTTCTGAAACTATNTTTTTGAGACGATGTAACTACATCGTCTAATACTAATAAGAGATAGGAGTTTTATAAGTAAATTCAAAAGTTTCCATTAAAAAATTCATAAACTTTTGTTAACATCCTGGAAGCTTGATTTTTTCGACGGTTTACTCTACTTTTGGATGCTCTTTCTGAAACTATTGACACCCAGCTCTCCATAAAAAAATTTTCAATCAGGTAAGTTGTCGCATATTAATGGACGCATGCTTTTACCAGCAACATGCATGGTCCAAAAGTACCTTCCTTCTTTTTCTAAAACTATTTTACCTTAAATTTTTTTTTCCTGTTCGGTAGTTTAACAATTTTTATCGAGTNTTTACCAGCAACATGCATGGTCCAAAAGTACCTTCCTTCTTTTTCTAAAACTATTTTACCTTAAATTTTTTTTTTCCTGTTCGGTAGTTTAACAATTTTTATCGAGTTTTAAACACCTGTTTCATGCTTTTTCAAAAATCAGCTTTTTCAGAAATATTTTTCTGAAAAGGTTTGGAAAATCAATCCATACTTTTTCATTTCGTTGTCATTGCGTTTTCCATCCGTTGTTTGTAAATAATTTTTTTTTCTATAAAAAAAACAATACATACTTTTTCTTTTCATGACGAACTCCGATCGTCGTGTGAAGTTGAACCATTTCTTTTTTTTTGCAAAAAGGTAAATTTAGAGTACATCGTGACAACTTTATAAAAAAAAGAAAACACGACGATTTGAAAAAGTATGAATCAGGCGTNGTGAAGTTGAACCATTTCTTTTTTTTTGCAAAAAGGTAAATTTAGAGTACATCGTGACAACTTTATAAAAAAAAAAGAAAACACGACGATTTGAAAAAGTATGAATCAGGCGTTACCAGAACAGGAGAAATCAAAGCAATGAGAGGCACTACCATTTTCAAATTTTTCTGTCAAACTTTACCCAACGCAGGCGCAGGCGCAGTTTAATTTTTTTTGGTTTACCGAATTTAAGTATGTTTTTCTCTTTTTCTCTTTCAATTTCCAAAATCGGCGTGCCACTCACCACTTGGTAAATGACATCATGATACCAAGAATACCAAAATTCATTTACCCAACAACTTTACTAACTTCAAGGGTATACCCCTACCATATCCAGGGTATTTAATGGTCTCACTAATCCATGTAAATCAGAAATGGAATTGACATGATTTCTCACTTATTTATGTGCATAAAGGAGGAGCTGTGGGGGATATATTGCCTGACCCTATGTATTACCATAATTTTGTTAAATAATTTCAAATGACATTAACAAATGGCCAAAATAAAATGGAAACGAAATTGAGTTTATTCTTATGAAGATCTTATATCCTATTATTCTTTTCACCAGAGAGACGCGTAGGTTAAATTTTGTCTTAAAATTTTATGTAAATCAAATTTGAAGATAAGAATTTTTAAATTTCAAATCGATTCCTGTCTACTGACATGCCAAACACAACAATAGCTCACGAGCCAAGCCCATTTCCAAAATAACAACAATAATAATAATAATAATAATAATAATAATAATGATAATGAAAGCTTAACGTGCCCGTTCGAGGACGGGGGGTAGGAACAGTTGTGTCATTCAAAAAAAATCCATGGAGCGGTTGAGGGTTTATTTTTTGATAAACCGTCGACCTCTATGCTAAACCTGTGCTTTATGAAATTTTTAGTATGAGTTTGATTGACTTGAATGACTATTTATGAATTTATGTCGACTTTGTTAGAATTTATGTAACCGCTTACTAAAAAAAAAATCAAATGGTCTTGTTGTAAGTTCTGTTGGAAGTTGTCCGACGAGTCTTGTCGTTTTTAATTATTTTCCAATATAGTGAGATTGATGGGAAAAGGTGAGACGTGAGTAGTTGGATTTAATTTTTGGATAGATCATGACAAGTTTACGGATTTTGACATTGCATGCTGAATTTTTGATGTGATATGAGAAAAATATCTTTCTGGAGATATATACTGTGGAAAAGGAGTAGAAAACATTAAGGTGAATAAACATGATGTAGTAATTTCTGCAAGTCTACCANATATATACTGTGGAAAAGGAGTAGAAAACATTAAGGTGAATAAACATGATGTAGTAATTTCTGCAAGTCTACCAGCCTCTTCGGCTTTAGCCAATCCTTATCTAAAGGAATAATTATGATTGGGTATTTGGAAAATGGTAATGCAGTTTGCATGCTCTGCCGATGTTTTACTGTGACNAAAGGAATAATTATGATTGGGTATTTGGAAAATGGTAATGCAGTTTGCATGCTCTGCCGATGTTTTACTGTGACATTAGATTAATGATTGTAATAACATCTCGTGTGTTCTCACCTTGAGAATTTTCGAGTTGGCACTTCATCCTGGGTTTATCTGGTGATTTCAAAATATCATGTAAATTTTGACAGGAACAGTGATGGACAAATTGTTTGTACGTTAGCACAATTTTCAATTTCGTATTGGATAGTATTTGAGAAATTTTTCTTTTATTTTGTCTATAATTCCTTTATATTTAGTTGGTATTTTTCAGTTGGGTTATTCATCTGTATATAATAGTACTACAAATAACAAAGCTATGGGAAGAGACTTTTGGCTCATGCGTTTTTCGTGGGGAAAGCAGTGCCATTATAATTGATCGTCAAACAGTATTTTGAATGGAATTTTTTTTTTNATGCGTTTTTCGTGGGGAAAGCAGTGCCATTATAATTGATCGTCAAACAGTATTTTGAATGGAATTTTTTTTTAAGGGGAAGTATTACCAATTTCAGACCATCCAAAAGTAATGGAATAATAATAAAAAAATTAAGACTCTAAGATCACTAGAACAAAAGTTATGATTTTTTGAAAATTGAAATTTTTTAATATTGTTTTGAGACGATCTACGAAGAGATGGGCACTTTAAAAAAAACATTCAAAAATTTAAATTTTCATAAAACCATAAATTTTGATACATTGATAGTAGAGAATTTGTTATTTNGAAAAGTTATGATTTTTTGAAAATTGAAATTTTTTAATATTGTTTTGAGACGATCTACGAAGAGATGGGCACTTTAAAAAAACATTCAAAAATTTAAATTTTCATAAAACCATAAATTTTGATACATTGATAGTAGAGAATTTGTTATTTTTAATTTTGTGTTCTAGTTTTCAATGGTCTTTCTGAAACTGTAATATATTTTTCCAGAAAAAAAAAATAAAACTAACAACTTTACGCTGCGAAAAAAAATCTTAATCTCTTTTCTGCAGCAAAGGGCATAGGCCAAAAGTCTCTTCCAATAGCCTTTACTATTTGCAGTTGCACTGTATTGTTTGATTTTCTGCAACATTAGCATATGAACTGGGGAATTGGAACATAATTTTTGTTTCCTTTTCAACAATTGTCGAAATCGGTAAAAATTAGCTAAACGCTGTCCACAAAACCCATGACGCTGCAAAGGTGAACTTATAGGAAGCGAGAAAAATGAAATTAAGATTTTTAGTTGACTGAATTTGATGTATACAAATCAATTTTTTTTAAGTTATAAGTTTTAGTGTGTTACTGAACTATCCACTTTTTATGCTCCTGCGCACATTCATAGACAGTTGTTTTTGAATCTAAAAAGAATTTTTGTAACTGTTTCACAATTTTGTGAAGTCCAAAAACGCCCATTTCTCTAAAGCTATTTGTTTTCAGTAAAATTCAACAAATTTAATCAAAAATAAAACGTTAAAATGGAAAATTCTTGCTAAAAATCTATAAAAATTTTTCTTAAAAAAAAGAATCCGTAGTGTAATTATCATACACTAGGTCGCTTTTTCCAATTTTTTCGTTCTTTTCCTGATGAGAAAGTTCAAACTTTCACCGTCATGTATGAGCTCCAATATTTTGAAAATTTCAACAAATGTCATAAACCTTTATGGCACTACAGTTTTTGCCACCAGATGACGTTACATCTTTAGTGCACAATTGAAACCTATAGCAACTAGGTAACTAGTCCAAAATGATATGCAAAGAATAGTATAAATGAGTAACTGAGAATTATTAATCTTAAATGGCTTGGATATCTTGATGAAATTGATGAAGTCGACAGGTGGGGAAGAGGAAAAGTTTTTCTAATAGATTTTATTTAGGTTAGGTGGCCAATGAATTAATCCTTGTAGAGGAGAGACTGAAAATGATACAAGATAAGACAAGTCAATATGTCATGTCAACTGAACGTCTTCATTCACTCTACACCTGTACATGTCTCAAGAATTACAGATAAAAGTACTTCCTGTGCTCATCTAATTAATCAAATATACCCAACCTATCTCTAGTTCAACAGCTACAAGAAGGTGCACGCAGCCGCACAGAGAGCTAGCTGAACATAAATTGTTGCTAGGACATAAGCGTGACCAGTGCGTGGGTTAGCTTGTGCTGTCATCAATTACATTGCTTATACAGTACGTAGAACAATGTTTTGCATGCTGTAACTTCAATGCAACCTAGAATCCAACCTAAATTTCAATAACACTTTCTAATTACTAAATATACTATATCCTAACTTGTTCTTTTGCAAAAAACTACTACAAAAATTAAGCAACTCTATTTACCTAGTTTACGCATTCAAATAAAAATAAATTCAGAAATGAAAGGAATTGGACCACAATGATCAGGGACGACATTGAAATAAATATTCCAAGCACGACACTTAATTCCCAATGGTAATTTTGAATAGATAAAAAATGTATATATTATTTAAAAATATAGATTTTTTTTTAAGTTGAGAACAGAATGTTAAAATTTCAGTAAGTCCCAGTTTAGAATGTTTCGGTGCACACTTCTACATTTTCCAGTCTCTTTGGCATTTTAAAATGAAAGAAAGTTAGTATCTCATTTAAAATAACTCTCACTATGTACACTTTCTCGCACAAAATAAGTACATATAAAAAGTGAGTCTGTAGTGAGTTAGAATAAAATGGAATAAGGGTTTCCAAACCCTTAATTTATTCTACATGCGTCTTACCGTTATGGCTTTCACCATAGGTACTTAATTCTGCAAAGCCGAGTTGCAATGAGAATTATTAAGATTTCACATACCGGTTAAGAAAAAACACTTTTGTTGGGTGAAATGACGAAAACTTAATTCAACATGGTAAATTTACTAAATTTACTAAATTTCGTAAATGATACCGTAACAGAACGTTGCATCCTGACAAATTATCTATGTACTAACGTTGGGAAGTATAGCGCAAAACTTTAGGTTGTTGATGATGACTTAACATTCGTATAAATCTTCAACCTCTGGCAACCTAAAAGTGAAGGTTACATACTTATATAGTACTTTGCACCAACGTGGACAACATGTTTACACCAGCTTGTTAACTGAATGTTAATATCTTTTGTTATACTTGATCCGATATCTTCATATTCTTGCTTCTCATCCTTGTAAATTTGAGATTGACAGAAGTTACGTGAATGGATGATACTTTTTATTTTTTTTTTGGAAAGTGCCATAATCTTCGGATATATTTCCTCTGTCAACAATTTCTTATATGAAATGCATGACTAATTTTTCTAACAACGATTGCGAGGCAATTAATTTCTGCTAAAAGCACAAAGTAAACAGTAATTTGTGTGACTGCGGTAGAGTTGTGTGAATGGGTTTTGATTGGGACGAGTGAGCATTTGGAGCCTCTGGGTGATTGCTTCTTCACTGGCATAAATTATGTGCCGACTTTGACACTCTCTCTGACTTGCAAAAAAAAAAAAAAAAAAAATCAGCTCAATTTATCTGCAGAAGAAGACTGGTTCAATAAGTCAAATCCTATGCGGTTGCGTTCTTCTTTCAAGAGGGATTTATGAATTTTTTTTTCTTCTTTGTCGAATTTGAATTATGAGTTCTAATACAATTCTGTAGAATACAATTCTAAGGAATAATGTTGGGATATAGTGAGGCTATAGGAAGGACTGACTTAATTAGCCTACTTGGACACTTTATTTTTTTTTTTACTATTGGTTGGTTTGCTTAAGGCCTGACGGCCTATCAGTTGATAGCTAATGACCAAATGCACTGTCATAAATTAATTAGAGTTCATGTCAAGGAAGGAATGGATTTTTACTGTTGGGCACTATATTATTTCTGACACTATCCTTTTCTCTTTTCCCTATCATCATTTCATTATTGACAGGATTTCCATGCTTTTATAAGGAAATTGACGCCTGCGTGAGATGTGCGAGACAAATTTTTTTAATTTTTTTTTATTATTATTATTGAGCCGATGGTGGTAATTATCAATAATAGAAGATTTTGAGAACAGGATTCGGATTTTTGAGGGTATTGAATTGAAACTTTTTTATTGAGAAGACATAAGATGGTATTCGGTTGTCAATAATTATTAGAGAATTTTTTTCAAAGTCATTTATATGTCATGAGAGATATCCTTGTTATAGTTTCGAATATAGTAAATGAGTCTGTGGATGCAAAATTCTTAAGTAGTTGTTAAAATATTGTGGGGAAATAATTTAATAATAAATTCGAGGCCAAGATACTCATTAATAAGTTAATGAGTATTTGCGTTAATTCGCATTTTGACCTAAATAGTGTTGGTGTAACTTAAAACTATTTTTATGAGAATCAATATAAGAAACGATGAGACGGAGGGGATTATAATGAAGAAGAGCTTAATTTACTTTACATGTTATTTTTTCTTTTGCATACTCAAAATTAAGTGTCTTCAATGGATAGAGTAGAATATGTTAATTTTAATATTTTGGATACAAGAGGACGGTTGAAAGATGGCAAACTTCAAATTTTATTTTTCCTTAGGGAATATAAGAGAAAAAATTCAGAACATATTTTAGAGATTGTAAAAGTTTTAAATTTTTATGAAGATTAAGTTACGTCACTTTGATACACTTTACACTTTGGTTTGGGAATTGACAACAGTGAATATTTTATATGGTTTGTGAAATGAAGTAAAAACAGAAAGGTTGTACTGTTTTTATAAATAATACTTTTTATTAAAATTTTTAAAAAATTTTTAGATTATATACATAAAGTTTGATCTCTTAGTTATTTTAATTCTCAGAAGTTTATACGCTTTATAAAACGTCCTTTATAAAAGAAACAAATATTAATTTTATTACTTTAAAATTTTTGCTTTTTGCTTTTTGTTTTGTTGAAAATTTTTTTTTGGATATTTTTGGATATTTTTTTGGATGTTGGATATTTTTTTAGCAAGGAAACGTTTTGAAATTTATAAATTATTATAATTTTGTAGAGAAAAGAACGCTTGCATTAATAGAAATTCTGATTTTTGGTAACAAATATTAAAAAATTCTATGGAGTTTCTAAAGTTTGAAACCTACTGTAAACATTGTCTAAAATTGGCATAAACTTATACTCATGTTAATCTTTTGATTTGGATGTTTCATTCTTTTCTATGGTATATTTATATATTTATAGTTTCAAAATGATTATATAATTATACTCAATGTTTTAAGTATTAAGATTTAAAAGATTCTTTATACTCTTTCTCAGATTACTCTTTGTTGTGATAGAAACGAAAATTAAGCGTCATATCGACAATTATATATATATATATCATATATTTGTANTTTTGTTGTGATAGAAACGAATATTAAGCGTCATATCGACAATTATATATATATATATATATCATATATTTGTATGGGTGTAAAAACTCTTCAATGAGTTTGCAAATAATTGTATTGACAATTGTTTATCCATGCTTAAAAATATACGATTTCTAAATATTTCATGTATGATATAAGAAAATGACAAAATATCATGAGAATAACTACCATAAAAACTCTAATAATATGAGAGATTCTTATATTATTCATATCTGAGAGTTCTATTATAAAATAATACATAAAATTTACCATTTGATTGTGTGCAAAGAATATGATTTGTATTCAAAAAATTTATAAATTTTATATTTCAGTAAGAGCGACAAATTCGTACATTTAGGATCATTTCTTCTATTGAAATTGTTGTATTACCTCTTAGATTCAACAGCGGGTCCTATTCAATAACATATGTGATTTAATTAATATTAGTTGTTACCATTAGGGTAATACTTCTGGTATTACTGACATTAAGTAAATTAATAAAGTTTTGCATGTTGAATGAGTATGTGGATTCTCATAAAAAGTGGGATTCTAATAATCTTAACAATCGAAAATAGTGTTATACTGTTAGAATTTTTTGAGTATTCTTAATGTTACACTATATGACTAGCTTCTACTGTATCCTAGATAAATTTGTGTTAAAATTTTTCATATATTGTGTGAATGATTTGATTTGTGTAGAGTAAGTAAATGAAGGAAATGGTTATTGTTGGACATGGAAGAGAGGGCTTGTGGTGATGTGACTGTGTGGTTTTGTATTACCATAACCTACCTCTTTATAGGTGTTTCCACTTTCCATCCACGTACATACTCTTTGAGTCTGAAATTGAAATTTTTAATAGGGCGTAAAAAGGAAATAAAGGTTTTGAGAGAACCGACAGACGTGAAATAGAAACATTAGATGTGTGGACACGAAAACTGTTTTTAAGGGAATCTTAAGGAAATGCCGACGGATTTTCTACATTTTCCACCCAATGAAGGTTTACGTAATACTTAAGTAGACTTTAAAGTACCCTTTAAGCCTTTTACTCTTGTTTTTAAGGTTATTTTAATGTCTAGTATTTCATAATTCCTTTTACGTTGAGGCAAGACGTCTTCCAGCCTTTGGACAAAAGATTTTTTATGTGCAAAGGAGGTAAAAAAAAAAATGTTACGTAAAAATTTTATGTGAAGGTCAATGCATAGCTGGTTGTGATTTAGTGAGAAGCTCCACGCTGTTAAAAATTAAAAAATTGGAAAAGTAATTTTATATTTTGATGCTTTATCATAAGAATTGCTATAATATGTTTTCAACCTGGAACACAAATGGATTACTTTATATTTGTCGATGTTGCTGGACATTGGTTGACATTGGAGACAACAATTGTTCGACATTGCTTAATATAGTGTGACATTGTTCAGCAATAATCAATGGTGATACACATTGCTCGATGGTTTGTAACATTATTGGTCAATGTTGAACAAAATTGCGATAGATGTTTTCACGTTGGAGACATTGCTGGATGTTGATCGACATTTGTGATTTTGGAGAATTTGTTCTACATTCTTCGATATTCTTTGAAATTGCTCGACATTGATGGAAATTGCTTGTCGTTGTTCGACATTGTTTCACATTCGTCTAATTTGCTCGCAATTGTTCGACTTATAAATTAGTTTCAACTATAGGAAAATTTGCTTAGACTTGAATCGAAATACTGAGTGAAGGCAGAAAAACAGATCACTTATTCACTCAGTCAGTACCAACCGAAAGTTTAGTTATATAACTTTAGGAAATTTAACCTAGAATAGCCTCATAAATTCTTGTCGATATCAGTAATTATAGTATCACTTAATACGTTGGTTGGATGCATGAGAATGAATACTTGAATCAGGATAGGATAGTAGTAATGGTGAAGTATATTGGCCCAATTCCCGCAATTGTATAGAACGCTTCATAGTACTGTAAGACTATGAGACTATGAGATTAATACAACTATGAAACGTGACTCATTTTGGAGGTTGTTAAATTTTATTTGGTTGAAAAAACTGAGGCTCCCGCTAGTTCTAATCAACTCAGAGGCATGTATAAATGTCATAGTCCCTCAATGCAATCCTCTCCACTCAAACTCAAGAGAAACAAATTTTGTTTGAGAGGAGTTGTGGGGATGGAAACACATTTTCTCAATTGTCTAGTGATTTTATGAACACAGGTTTGTTGTCTCCTTGATAATCTTCTTTACACATTTCGGTTAGGAATAGCAAAGCAGTTAATTCTATCACAACTTTTCTATCATTTTCGTTCTCGTAAATTTTCTATAATCTCAAAGTACTATGAGCCTTAATACTATCAGGCACTCTATACAATTACGGGAATTGGGCCATTATAAATACCAGCTTTACTAATCATAGCATCAATCCCAACCTTAGTTGACACTATAGCACACTATACTTAAACTAGCATCGAAAAGTCGAGTGGTGATAACGAATAGTAGGGGTCTACCAATAGCGTGCGTGAATTTGCGTGAGATTGTGTAAGGTTCCTCTTTTACACAATCTCACTCAAGTGGGATGGGCTTAGTGACTCTAACCAATGAGAGGATACAATTTCGTAAAATCTTTCTCGATTTTTACACAAACACACAATTTCACGTAAAATAGGAACCTTACACAATCTCACGCAAATCCACGCACGCTATTGGCAGACCCCTAGTTTCTTCCAGCATTGCATCAACCAAGTTTGGTTGACAATATGGGAAAATATTCTTTGTCTAGTATCTAAAAATCATGTGGAAGGAAAACATAGATACAGTCTTCTCTAATCATATTTATATTTTCAAACGAAAGTTTTGTTCATACTAGCATCGAAAAGTTGAGTGGACGCAAAACATAGATACCAGCTCCTCTATCCATAGCTTCAACCCAAAGCTTGGTTTGAACATATAGAAAATAATTAGAAAAGCATTGCGGTGCACAGGAAATATTTAATTATATTATTATCCTTGAATTTGGTTGGAAGCAAAGAAAAGTATGCTTAGATAAGCATCGAAAATTCGAGTGGTAGTGAAGGTTATACCAGTTTTTCTACAGAAATATATTATTAGACTTGCACTGAAACATCGCATGGAAGTAAAACATGGATACCAATTTCTATTATCATATCTTCAATCTAATCTTTGGGGAAGGAGGGGGGGTGGGAGNGACTTTAAGTAAATTTAATAACAGTTTACTGTGAGAACAATGCTAGTATGAGCCAAATTAAAGTGTATTAAAGGCTTTGTGGCGATGATGCTAGTATTTGATAAACTCACGGTGTACAAATGGCTCTGAGACAGTGTTGCAAGCTCGTAATGACTACAAATGATAGGAAAATTTAGTGATAAAAGCTCTCTACAAATCGTGCTTGCATCACCTTGTTCAACTGTCGGCAGTGGTGCTAGTAAGGGCTTCAAATTCTGTATTATTTATTACCATCTTTTGGAGTGGTTATGATGTTGAACTTTCTGTTATGACATTCTATTATTGGAATTGTCACATGTGTAATTAAAATTATTTTAGGATAAAAGCACTCAAAATAGGCTAAAGCAAATTTGCCAAAATGTTACATTGGAAGCACTCAGCGGTCTCTATAACTAGCTTCGATAGGTTGCAATGATAGCAAAAAGCAATATTAATATGCGCTAGATACCAAGCTGATATGGTAGCGAAAATTCGAAATCTACAATTAACATGCAATACATCTACAGAAAAATATGATAGGAGTGACAGACACGTCAATCGCATTCACTCTTCCAAACTTCATTGTTAGCTGTTAATAATTTAGGGCGGAACTTACGAAAAGCTGAGTTTTGCTTTTCTTAAGTAATTATAACTTTCACTTAGTTTGAACTGGATTCATTCTTTTACTGTTAATTTCATCTTTTTCGGTAATTTGAGATATAATTTATATTTCTTCGAAATTATATTACATTATTGCAATTTCATTTTAAATTTTGGTTAGTTTCGATTTTAAAGAAATGGACAACTTTTCACAAAACGGAAGGTTTCATGATTTCTTATTGAGGTTTAAACGGGCAAACAAAGATTGGAATAAAAAACAAATTCAAGTGGCTTGTTGTAACAAAAATGAAGTATGATAAATTTCATGAAAAAGTGAAGCTTTTAGGAAGAATAAACCAGGAGTGATGTTGCATATAAATTCGGTATATTTCACTACTTCCAATTAAAGTGTAGTATACAATATTTACTAAGGTTAAACTTGTTTCCTAATTTATAAAACTTGTAATTACGATTTTAATTTTCCCATCTGTTTTCTGTCATGACATTGTCATTCTTAATACCATGACATACATAACGTATGAAATTAGAGAAACTAGTAGTATATACTTTTATAATCAAATTATGTTTGTAGTAGAATTTTTTATTAAATTTGTAAGTACTTTTTAAATAGTTGAAAATTGCTCTCTGTGCTACTCTTCTTTAGACAAAACCTATGCTCTATTCATACTCGTGCAGATGTTGAACTAGTAGAAATACCCCTATTTACTCATTTGTCATTTCCTTCCTCTCATTTCAATAATTTACTGTTTTGTTTCAGATGTGTAGGTTAATGATCCCTAATTTTTATAAAATTTGAGGTCGAATCCAGTAGAAGAAGCCAGTGGCAAGAGACAAAATTCTGATCGGGAGAGTACTCAATTTTCTTTCATCAAAGCTTGACTTCCTCAAAAGTTCAATTGCCGAAATTTCAATTTGGTGTCATTGTTGTTATAACAAAAATCCAATTTCAATTTCCAAGCTCTATAATTTTAAAACTCTAGCTCAATCATACCTCCTATATGCTTTCCTATGTAGTCAAGAGTAATACTAGGGGTTGTAATTTTTCGTGACATTTTGACAAAAGTTTTTCATCTTAATCTCTTTACTACAATCGTTTGTTTCTAAACATTTTGACATTTTTTTTTGTTGATAACAATGTGATAGCTAATGGTTATAGTAAGTAAGGGTGGGTAGAGGCTACTGTGCCAAAAACCTGAATCATTTACCTACATCCATTTATTGCCTCATAGTTCATCATACAATTCATAAGTATAAATGGTATTAATTGGATATGCTTTCATACTTTTACAAAGGAAAATATATACTTGTCAACTTTGACTCTATGGTAGTAAATTTGGGTTTTATAGGGAGCAAAGGACTTTTGAGAATTTGACAAGTGAGAAAGTCACCAAAAATTTCTCACGCTTTTTAAACAAAATTTTATTGAGATTCCTGTGGTGAAAATATTTTTGCGTATAAACATAGCATAAAGTATCTTAACCCGTTTTTTTCTTTTGATTTATTTTATAGTTTTTTTTATAACAATGTTTGTTAAAATAGATCTTCTATCACTACAAATTGAAACAAATTGAAACAAAAAGCTTTTAAATTTAAAATTTATGACTTTAGTGTAAAAGTTTCAAAATGAAACTAGTTCTCAACGGGTTAATGTTTAATTTTTATAAAATGACGATATTTTATAAAAATAAAAAATGACAATTTTTATATTTATAATACACTTTTTAGGCAGCAGAAAGGATCCTAGGACCAGCCCCAGAGAAAGATCCATCACCAATTGAAAAATTAATGGAATCAATACGACAAGAGCACAAACTAGCCCCTGTTATTCGAAAAGGTAAGTGAAAATAAAAGATTTAATAAAAAAAAATATATATTATAAAAATTTGTATATAATAAGCCTCTTGTCTAAACTCACTTTCAAATGTGCCACTCAATAGTATACATATGAAGCATAGGAATTATCATAATCATCCTCTCATTTCCAATCATTTAACTTCATCATTCTGATTTCCTATTCATAAATACCGGTGATTTAGCTCCTGGATTTGAAAAGCTAAATTATGATAATAGACTCTTAATTCTTTTATACTATTGAAATTTTTATATGAATCTATAAATCAAATATTATGATAGGACTTCTAAAGATGTGAAAATTTAAAAAGAGTAAATAGCACAATGGATTGATAGAATAGGACCATATTGGGGTTTGAGTATAGGACCATAAATTTTTTTCTTACATTTTCACGAGTTTATTCTTCTTATTCAGATGTTAAAATTTTTTTTTAATTTTGAGGACAAAATAATTTAAAAGTTAATTTATAACAAGACAAAAGGAAAAAAATTAAAGTTTTTATAGTAGTTTCTCAAAAAAAATTTGCTTCTCTCATATATTCATTGTCTCAAGTTAAGTGGGTAGAAAATTTGTCTCTTTTCGTGCATCACTTTGGTTGATCGCCAGAAAGAAAACCAAATTTTGAACTGATTTTTTTTTGCAAACCTACTACTAAAACATATAAGTTGCAGTGTTTAGAAAAAAATACTATTTTATTATACAAAATTTTTGAACTAGGTATTCATTACATAGTAATTTAATTAGTTATCAAACTAGTAAGTTGATAATTTGCTACAGTATATAATAAATATACAAAACAAAAGTATAATTTGTATAAATTTTTAACTAAAAGCATTATATTTACACTAAAGAGTATAATACACAGACTATGTGTGTATTAAATACTATTGTCAGATTAGCTTTACATTGTACGCATGTGTCTTGGATAAGGTAATATCAAACTAAAAGGTATGTTTTTAAGTAATTTAGGTATAAAATCATAAAAAACCGTATTCTTCCACGTGTCATATAAATACTAAACCTTCTGGAAATCGGTCAGTGGCTCGTACTTGAACAAATTTTTATCTGACAATGTCAGCAAAGACCAGTTTCTTGAGTAGTTGTCTCGTCTTGGTGTTTTTTTTCTTCTTAAATTTATGTGATATTTAAAAAAGAGTAGGCTGACGTTTCCTATAGTACGCACTTTGAAGTTCCCTTCATACTTTTGTTTTACTAATGCTTGGGACAAAAGTGACAGGAGGAATTTAGCAGAAAAGATGGTTAGTAATTATGTTCCTATGTAGCGGTAAAGTTTACTAGGAGTAAGCAAAAATTTTTTTTAAAGATTATCATATGATTGGAGCTTATATGCTCGCGGACTCACTTCATCCGAATAAATCCTGACAAGTTGTACTTGTGTAATAGAATTTATACAAACTGTATACTAAATCTCCCACTGGGTGACTTTGACTTCAACCGGCACTTTTCAAAATTTGCGTAGTAATTTATCATATCTCAGTAGATAAAACCTGCAATTTTGGATAAAGATGCAATAGAGAGAACGTGTCTGTCAAGATTTGTATTTTTTTTATTATAAAATTTTTTTTTCTTAACCATCTTGATTCATATGACAGGGAAATGGATAATGCGTATGTTTGTGTGTAACCTAACGGATCCTTATCCCTCTTGGACAATATTAAATGCAAAATAATTCTCAGGTTCATTTTCAGGTTTTGGCTCATAGGTAGAATTGAACTTTTTAAAAAGATATCATCTAATGTTTTTGTGGTTGAAAATTTTATTAACAAAATTTTGTCGGAAAAACGGTATGTTTGTTTATGTACTGTACAATATAACAAACAATCTATTAATTTAACTTTTCTTATATAGCTATGATTGCAATGAGTGTTTTTTGTATCCTTTGAAATTATTTACAATTAGTCAGGTCATATTTATACTTGAATACACTGTTTTGAACCTGCACGACCAATTCTAATAAAATAAGAAACTATGTTGACAGAATCTAGTACAAAATTGTGATGGTCATTGAAAAAGATAGACTTAAGTCATAGTAAAATATACAGTAGCAACTTTCATTCATTCATCTACTTCATCTTCATTTCAATGTCTTCAAAGTTATAATCTCCAAAGGAAGGGTTCCATTGCAATTACAGGAAGTGAGTGAATGTAGTAGTTTGGAAAAATACTTGTAGTTGTTTTGCAGATGAAAGGTATTAGGTATTATTTGTATATAAACTTGAAAGCGAGTGATTGGTTGATCGACCGATCTCCTGATCTTATATAGCTGTAAAATAGTAGATGTAAAATAACATTAAAGTTTAAGAAATAAGTAAGTTCGGTTGTAATTGATCGGAGACCGGATTGTTTATGATTGCAACCTAATATGTAAGAACAAATAATAGGATGAGGTGTAGATTTTTGACGTTTGACACTTGCTGAGGAAGGGCCAAGATCATCATCTAGTTTGGCCACTTTTCCACTTAATACAGCATTCATAGTTAGTCAAATTGTAGTTAAATATATGATAAAACTTAATAATGTGTTATGAAATCGTTATTTTGTGGTATTAGTTATTAAACTAAAGAATATGCTCAAGATATTCAAACTTCAGAAATCAGAGCCTACTTTTCTATTGTAGTAAGTGGTCAATACAAAAGCCCAAATTCAATAAATTTATATAATCCTTTATTCCGCCAACTAACTCGATAATTCACTATCGTATTATATAAGTCATTATCAAAGTTTTAGAACTTTTTTTTTCGTCAGAAAAAGGAAATAAAGCGACTTATAAGGCTTTTCAAATAAATATATCAAACCTAATTTTGCTTCGCTCGCCACATTGTTTATGAATTTGCATTTTTGTTAATCGTTTTGCTAAAAGCAAAGATACTTTACACCTTAAAGGCTTATTTTTTAAAATATTATATCAATTCTGTTTGTAGGTTGTATGTATCAGAGTGCTAAGTACAATAACAACCAATATCAAAACTAATCACTTAGCTGCATGAAAAAGTGGAGTGTGTATTTTATGGAGAAAGCTTAACTAACGTTTTTTACAAAATGTATACCTTATTGGTATATTTTGTTATAGGCTAATGTTTTTTCTCAAAGGGAAAGCGTTAGGTAACTACCGCTACTTGTTGTAACAGAAATGAGACATAACCTGTAGAAAACTTGAAAGTTTAGCTAATTTCACCCAGTTGGGTTGGTCCAGTATTATTATTATTTTTTTGTTACAAATCAGAGTAATTATTATGTACCATCAAGTGCATGTAATGGAAGACGTTTTACTCAACTAACATCTACATACTCAGATATGATAGAAAAAGTATAATAAATTTCACAAAGAGCTTTATAGCCTATAGACAGATTGATTAAGATAACATTGCATAATTGGGAATGTAACTGAGAATTAAGTTGTTGTTTACACGTAATTGCATTTGAAAATTGAAGGATACTTAACATATTATGTGAGATGCATAAATGAGCATTATGTTATTTGAGAATTCATTACCAAATTTGATATAATTAGATAATATTAACTGTTTTCATTGGTAGTAATAATATATAGTGTATTGGATTTATATTGTTGTATGTATGATAAGGTCATTGAGTCTTTTAGGGAAAGGCATCTTAACTAAATCCATAGAAGGAGTTAGAATTTGGGCGTCTCATATACATTTTTTACATACATTGTATAGGTTGACCTTTAGAGTCCAATTCATAAGCTAAACAAGTAAAGTTCAAAATTTTTGTAATTGGATTTAGTTTGCGGTTAGTAAATTTTAAGAAATTATGCACAAAAAAAAAAGTTATTCCCTGAGCATTATTCTTACTGGAATTATTAACACTAGGACCATGAGAAAAGTTGATGATGGAAGATGACATGTTAATCTCCTACTGGATTTTATAATCTATTCCACGAACCAATTCTACTGTTGAACATATCATTACTCCTCGTAAAGTGTTGATCATAATGGCTCATAAACAATATCCAAAGAAATTTATGAATGAATCTTGCAAAAAAAAATATTTGCCTATGAAACCAAATTTAAGTTTCTTATGTTAGTGTAGTGCAGGAAGGATAAATAATACAGGAAAAGGCGTCAGTTCACTTGAAACAGTAAATTTATAAACCTGATATTTGAAATTTCTTTTAGTATTTCTTGGAGAAATATGAGGGTGGACATTAATTGAATGTTCAAAACTAGTAGTTTTCAACGTTGATGGTGTATAATTAAATAAAAAAACATGCTCATTTTGCAAAAAAAAATATGTGTATAAAACAGAACACGCAATTGTTATACTGAGAAAGAAACTTCCTGAGAGCGGAAAAGGATTTTCAATAGCCGAAATCCCTGTCAGGTAAATTTTATGGTTCTGTTAAGGATACAAGAATATGAAAGTTGAGCTGACAGGGATATAAAAAGTCTTACATTGGACATGGTGATATGATTGGCGGGAACGGAAGAATCTAACGTTATTTTCTCTCAAGCTTGGGAATCTTACTGAAAATGAATCGGATTCACCAGGATTTATAATATAATTTTTTTGATACTTTTACACAAATTCTCAAGATGCCTGTCAACTTGGTGCATCCTTTTCGAAAATTTCTATAAAATTTTCTACATTACATTACAGTAGGGAACGATAATTGCTAAGCTTTTATACTGTAAATAGTTTTGAGAAAGTGGTGTTTGTCGTGATTAAGTTATATAGTCAAAGTTCTTTATAAGAGCTTAATGGAGTCATGAAATTTGGTTGTTTGGAAGCGGTTCTTATATTCGATATTAACATAAAAAACAATTCATTTTGTATTGTTGTAATAAGATTGTTGATATATCTATTTTTTGTTGTAAAATAATTTAACTGTAGTAACACACAAAACTCTACAATGCAATGTTTAGTATAAAATATACGTACCTATATATAAATTTTTATACCGGAGGAAATATCATTACAAAAATAGAACCTTAAAGTTGTAATTTTACTAATATATACATAATAAAAATAATTTATAAAACACTGATATATAATAATGATTTCTTATTTATAAAATATTAATAATTATAAACTATAGATATATATATTGCGTGTTTCTTCGATGCTAGTCGTATTTACCACAAAGCATTACACAAAAGATAAAGAAAATGCACCGTTGCAGATTGTATGAATTAAAAATAACATAGGAAACAATGCTGTTAGTCGTTGCAATTATTAATTTTTTCTTGACTTTATCCCGGCAAACATGATTAGAATTTGAATTATACGGTATAATACTACATTATCATACCTTTTCAATGCAAATATACTTAACCAATTCCTGTGCACCTAGAGACGCACAATAATCCAATCAATGAAAAAATTTCATCCTACAAATTTGCATTTTATTGATACCGTAAGTACTTTTGTGGTAATCTTTACCTTTCCCTTTCTTCCTTCTCAAGTTTTTGATTGAGACCATTTTGACAACAATCGTTGTTACAGTTGAGTAATATTACATTGGAAGAATGATTAGAAAGGTTCTGTTGATAGTTGACTTGTTTACTTTTTCCAAATATGATACAGTTTCACTAAAATGAAGGTCTCAATGTTAATTCCTGAGTTATTGTTTGTCATCTCATAGTCCATTACCATAAAAAATTTAGGTAGAAAAGAGACATCAATGTTGAGTGTAGAAGGAAAGGATTGTGAGCGTGGTTGGTGACATTGAGGTGAAGAGGTAGGAGATGGACAGGTCAATCTCTGAGGTCAATTGAATCAGAAATCTCTCAATGTCTCCTGGGGTTGAGTTTGTAATTGAATATTAAAATTAATGTAGTTTCGTTGTTAGTTGGGTATTTGGGTATTGAATGGTACATGAGATGATGAGTATCAGGTGTGTAGACTAACGGGATTTGGAACACTCTTCACCTGCTCTCTTCTTCCCACCTCAATGGAGATTTTAGATGGCCCATTCTTACTAGAGTCCAACTATGGACAAGAATGTCTCGTGTCTTCAGTCTATCCTACCTCATTCTTTTTTTTTATAATAAGTTTTCCCTGGGGAAAGTCGTGAATCGTAGGGTCGTCTTCGTGGCTCTTTGGATGTTTTCATTTTAAATTATTATAATGTAAAGTACCCTCAAGGGTTTCTTTCGTTGGGTGTTTATCTTTCTTAACATTACTCAGCACGGAATATAGAATGAAAGTGGTTATGCTTTCCAAATTCTCTGTCTGTATCTATCTGTATAGAGTCGAGTCAATGAAACCTTGAGTATCTGTTTGATTACAAGCATAGGAAGGAAATATAGAAAGTGGGATTACTGTGTAGGTTTAAGTAAAACATCTTATTACTATCACTTTGCCCTTCTGGAACCCGAAGATTTACTGTTTACTTCCTTGCAAATTCTCCTTGATTTTATTCATATGACGAAGCGGTTTTAAGATAAGTAAAATGGTGGTGAGTTTGTACATTACCGTTTTCTAATAGTTTTCAAAATAAGGCATAGTGATTTAGTCGGTGTTGTGGGAGCGTGGGGTTCTATTCAATAAGTATTTCCGCTTACTCCCATATAACATACAGTGGGTCTAGAATAGGTTGGCAAAAGAAAATTCCAACTTATTGTTATAAACTTTCAACTCCACATAGCCAATTGGAGGGTTAGACCTTGACGCAGAAAAGGATGCTAAAAGCCATCTGTATCCAATGAAATTTGTTTTACTTTGTGGGCCCTTTATACATATATACACGCATACTGATGTCCAATATAAATTGTTTTTCTAAGACTATGTTTTCATTAGTATAAGTTTTAAGTAATTATGAAAAGATAGTTAGTAACTATATTGCGTTCCAACGAGAGCTGGACTTTGCAGCGTTTGCTCCGAATTTGTCTCAATTGAATACCTAAGCACATCCTTCTTTAAATACAATACTTTCTCTAATACAAAGCCTGGTAGCATTGGTGCGCTTACGACTTTTTCTAGTTTTTAACAGGTTACCTCTAGGTATAAAATAATGTTATAATTGAGCGAGATGAGACATTTACGAATTGACATTTGGAAACGGGAGGGGCCAAGTTAAGACATTAAAGAATGCCGTAGCAAGAAGCGGCAAGAGAAACAAGAGTTTGAAAACCAAACCAAATTTATTCATTTAAAAAGTCTCACTTTTCGTCAAATTAAGCTTGTAAGTTACTAGGTAGCTATGATTCCAGATTTTAATAAGATTATAAGATTTTTATAAGATTCAATAATAATAGATAAAAGATTAATAAATAAAGTAGATATTAATAATAGATAAAGTAGATTTAGATAATAATAGAATAAGATCTTTAACTGTCTTAATACCATCTTACGACGGTGATATCGTTAGTAACTAGGTTTTAATGATGATAATAAAAAAGATAGTGAAATAATAGGTACAATATCCGCTTTCATTACTATAGCTACCGACTTACTATTGTAAGTATCATGGACTATGTATAGCTTGCAAAACTGATCCCTGTATCAAATGTTCGGAAATACGATGTGGTGAAGTCACTAACCACTTATAAAAACAATGGTCAAACAAAAACATCTTCCTGAACTTTATGTACAGCCGATGTAGGGAATGATGTCATTTTAGCTCACTCCATATCTTTAAGAATATCAAATTTAAAGAAAATGTTTGTAATTCTACCAAATTAATTTTGGAAATGACTTATCATATTTCAAAATCCGTATCTTGCTGTTATCCGCGGTATACACTCCCGTGTATACATTTTCCTCTTTCCTATCGTCTAGTGGATTGTACATTTTATGTGGTAAGGATTTGATTCTGAATGAACACAAACTCAACTCCATTCATTTCCCCCTAGAAGTTAATATTTATTTTGGTATCCATTGAAATCCATTTCTTAGTGGTTGGTCTTTGAATATAAAGAATTGATTGATTGTAATAGTATATTAGAAATAATAAGAGATGGAATTGAAATTCTGTAGATATAAGAATAGAAATGCATTAACGGCTGATTGTCTCTGAGGGGAGTAAATGATGGTCATTTATTGAATTTTAGTCTTGAAATTTATGGTTTTCTTATGATCGGTTTCATCAAACGTTTCTGATAAAAGTTTGCTGACTCACTTTAGTCAATACAACTATTGATGAAGGTCCTGTTTTATTTATTGACTTTATTACTTATTATAAGAATTTTTTAAATCAAATTAGGTTAGGGATCTACAGGTTCCTCATGTGAATATCCTTAGAATTAAAGAAATTTACATAAATTTGAGTTGGAACAATAGGAGATAAAGTTGAAATAGAAAAGTTAAGAAATTCAAGTACATAATTGTTGTACAACAATTGAGTTATGCTTTTGCTCCATCATGCTCATCGTGCCTGACATAATTGTAACTGACCAATCAAAAGGCATGAGTTTGATGATCTGATTTGATTTGAATTTTGTCGACCAGATCTCAGAAGGTTAATTTACAAAGATTATTTTTTTTTTTGCAAAATTGCATGTTTTATTATGAAGTTTTTGCCAACATTACGGAATAGTAAAAAAAAAATTCCTTATTGAGAAAATTTTATCAGTATATATATTTGTTTGGAATTAAGTAAATGCATGATGGAAATTTGAGGTAGGAGGGACTATCACTCTCACGGAACCATTATTGAAGAAATTGAAACTGAAAATACAATGGGTGAAATAAATTTTTTTGTTATATATATTTTTTATATATATTAATCTTAAGTATTGTTGTAAACTCAAGTCAGTAATTGATGCCACAGCAGGCACAATTGTGCATTGCGTCGAACATTTGAGAATGTGGTTGTGGTGGTTTAGCGTTCTCCCGAGGTGGTTACTCTCTCACCACCTCAAATGCGAAAGCAGTGCAGCAAGTTTTTTTTTAACACATCTAATTTTTTTTGGCATTTTTTTTGTTTGATGCAAAAAAAATTATTTGATTTGTTAGTAACTAAAATGAGAAAAGTGTGATTGACCTTCTTTTCTTCATCTTCACCAACATAAACTCATTTACAACTCAAATATCTTTAGTATTTAAGTTTGAGTAGAAAGTTGAAAAACAGAGAACTGGATATGTAATAATTATGATCATTACGGTAAAACTAGGACAATGTTTGGTATGTTGCGGCTCATTTTGATTGTTGACCATCTTCAAAAAATTTTTTTTTGACAGAGTGGGCCAAATGTCTGTATCAGTCAGACTTTAACTTGGGTGTAGGCGAGAGTTACTGTAGGATATATTTTCTACAATCCAATTGATTTTTTCATGTACAAAAGTTACTATTTTGTTATAGTTTTCTTCACATTACTATTCTCTAGAGAGTAGATAGTGGTGTTAGTTTATACTTTTGGAAAGTTTTAGTTTATTTGAAAATTGTAGCCTTGTGATATAATTGTTATTGTGCTTTTACTATAGCTAAAACCAAAGTATATTGGTATACAAGTACAAGCTGTCTATATTGAAATCAATATCATGATGACCTGGTCGATTTTTAGTAGGGAGGGTTTAGAAACAGAGTTGCGTGGGTGCATTTTAAATAGAACGTGGGTATTTATCAACTAAAATATCAAAGTTTTGTGTTAGCAAAAATAAGACAGTTGTTGAAAATGTACTAAAATTGTTTTTAATTAATATTCTACTAAACATATAATAACTTGGAATAAAAATTAAAAATTAAAAATTAAAAATTAAAGTTGAATCATAAGTAACTAGACGTGTAGCGAACACAATCTGCAAGCAGTAACAAGTAACAAGTTACATAGGCAGCAATATGAAAATATTATCCAATAGAAATGGTTTTAAAATATAAATTTATCATCAAATATATGCAAAAGCTAAAATTCCCAACAATGTGAACCAGAGTATCTTATAAACCAGGTTGACAAAGTTATTTTACTAATGTTATATTCGTTTAAACAAAACTTTTTACCAAAAACTAAGCGTTTTTATAGAAAAAATTAGATTAGAAAACTTTAAAATGTGGAAATTGTTACCAAATTTTTTCTCGATTCCTGATTTCAAAAAACTATAGTTTCTTTTTTAATAAACCATCAAAAATTTTTGATAAAATTAACCATTCTGGAGATAATGTGAAAGCTTTAGAGGACATATGGTGTTGGACATATGGATTCGGTTCTATTCGGAGTAACTCCATTTCCAATAACAACTCTTTTGTGTGCCGTGGCAAGAAAATTTTTTGCAAAGAGTGCAAAAAGTGAAAGTAGGTTATTTGAAGAGAACTAGACCTAGTTTTAGTAGGTTGCTGGAGTAAAAAATGGATAATAATGGTTGTGAATGTGCGCAAGAATGAGAATAGTACTTTCTTCTACTTTCTCTACGACGGTGATACCTGAGAGTCGGAATTCACTTACGTCCGCCTTCGTTCTAATTCTCCAGACAGGGATATTTTCACATTTTAATCTAGTATACGACTTCTTTTAGTATAGAAATATCATAAAACCAGGTATCTAAAGTGAATTGAACCATATCACAGATGGAAATAGAAAGTGAACCAGAGGCCAAGGGTCAATCCATTCAATTTTTCGCCTTCTGTGACAAGGATACATAGTAATCAGGTCAGGTCATTCACGAACGGCTCCAGGATCACTCTTTTGAGTAAGGTCAGATAAGAAGTGAAAGGTTTTGAGTTCAACTAAGGACGGACCAAATATAATATATTATTTTTTATTTTTTGGGCATTCTCCATTTGGCAAAGGGAGACGAACGATTTATCAATTTATCACCTTTTTCTTGTCAGTAGTGGCACTTCTATCAAGATCATTTACTAGTGATTCAACTTTTTAGCTATATAATTAGCAGTGGAACTATACTTTGTTTTTAAATATTATCCTATAGGGGCAATCAGTTATCAGAAATATATAATACATTAGCTACATAATGTTACCAGCATAAGTTTCTTATTCGTTTATTTGTATAGTGCAAATTGAATGGTAATTTGTACAGTTTTGATACATTGTGCAACAACATCTTTGAATCCTTGCATCTGGAAATACTTTGACAATTAATTAAATTACATGTTTTGTATGAGGATTTGTACTTATAACTATAATATATTCGAAAAGTACTATATATCCATTACCCATATATATCTAAGTATCTATGATCAATATTATATAATTATATAAGAAACCAAACCAGAATCACACAATTACATTTGAATATATTCAATTTATTTCGAATGTATTCAAATTATTTTGAATACACTTAGTTGAATTTGAAAATTTTAACTTTTTTAATTAAAAAACAACAACAATTTTTGTCATTAGTTATAGTAAATCCGGTGTATATATTTGCCAAATTTGTGAATCACTAAAAAAATTCAAGGAACTGAGAGTTGAACTTATATGTATATATATGAACATAAATAGGCAAGTATTTTAGCATAATTAATTGCATATTTAGATTGCTATATACATATTATAAATATGTGATTGCTATACTGATTTACTTACTCTAAATTAAACGTATTGCTAAGTACGTATAAACATATACCCAAATGGAAATGATATGTTTATGTATAAGAAACTTTTGGTACATTATGAATCTTTCCATTTTTATTTCTTTATACACGAGAAGCTTAAAATTTCAGTCGTTTTTCATAAATGTTGTTAGTGTTTATGATCCAACGTTAACATAGAAAAGACACTTTTCGAAAAGTATTACTAATTTTCATTTAATTTGATTTTTTTTGTAACCACTTTGGTTATCTTGACTTGACACGAATTAAATTTATTACAGTGACGATTAGACTGTTGTTTCTAAAGTTTATTTCCTATTCCTGTCTACATGGTTACGACGATAAACAAAAATTATGTGTTTTTTTTTTCTTTTTCTGTCCTGTCCTTTTTCGTGTTCTTTAAATTTCTCTCTTTTTCCGATAAGGCGATTATGGTATTGTCTTCCGAAATCATTACCTTATTACAATGAAATTAATTTTTATAAATTTTTTACAACTTTTCTTGTCATAATATCCATATTAGTAAATTTATTTGGTAAAAATATTGTTTTCACTTTTATACATAATAAATCTGTTGGGGATTTTAAAAAGACCAACGAGGGATATTTATTTGATAGAATGAGTTCAAAAGTGTTAATTTTTTATTATTAATTTCTCTCTGGGCTATAGTGTAAGTACACTATAATTGTTTGTTGTAGGAGTAATCAGTCCATATCTCATTATCATGATTCAATATAAAAAATNGTAAATCCGGTGTATATATTTGCCAAATTTGTGAATCACTAAAAAAATTCAAGGAACTGAGAGTTGAACTTATGTATATATATGAACATAAATAGGCAAGTATTTTAGCATAATTAATTGCATATTTAGATTGCTATATACATATTATAAATATGTGATTGCTATACTGATTTACTTACTCTAAATTAAACGTATTGCTAAGTACGTAAACATATACCCAAATGGAAATGATATGTTTATGTATAAGAAACTTTTGGTACATTATGAATCTTTCCATTTTNTAAACATATACCCAAATGGAAATGATATGTTTATGTATAAGAAACTTTTGGTACATTATGAATCTTTCCATTTTTATTTCTTTATACACGAGAAGCTTAAAATTTCAGTCGTTTTTCATAAATGTTGTTAGTGTTTATGATCCAACGTTAACATAGAAAAGACACTTTTTGAAAAGTATTACTAATTTTCATTTAATTTGATTTTTTTTTGTAACCACTTTGGTTATCTTGACTTGACACGAATTAAATTTATTACAGTGACGATTAGACTGTTGTTTCTAAAGTTTATTTCCTATTCCTGTCTACATGGTTACGACGATAAACAAAAATTATGTGTTTTTTTTTTCTTTTTCTGTCCTGTCCTTTTTCGTGTTCTTTAAATTTCTCTCTTTTTCCGATAAGGCGATTATGGTATTGTCTTCCGAAATCATTACCTTATTACAATGAAATTAATTTTTATAAATTTTTTACAACTTTTCTTGTCATAATATCCATATTAGTAAATTTATTTGGTAAAAATATTGTTTTCACTTTTATACATAATAAATCTGTTGGGGATTTAAAAAAAACCAACGAGGGATATTTATTTGATAGAATGAGTTCAAAAGGGTTAATTTTTTATTATTAATTTCTCTCTGGGCTATATTGTAAGTACACTATAATTGTTTGTTGTAGGAGTAATCAGTCCATATCTCATTATCATGATTCAATATAAAAAATTTGAAGTGGTTTAGTGTAAAATAGTGATTGATAATTTCACACTCTAGTTGAGTATTTGTTTTAGGTTGTTCTTAACCTACTTTTCTGTTTCATTCCAGATCCCTTACGAAGGAGTTCTACTAACTCTGCACCTCGTCGAATGAAGTCCATAGAAGCCAAAGAAATCAGTAGTGTCAATAACAATATCACAAAGTCAAATTCATTAAGAAATGATACTAAGGGATCATCTGCCAATGCGGGACAGGGTTCTCAACCTCAGAGACGACTTATAAAAGCTGACCTCAATTTCCTCTATGACCTCGACACAAAGGTAAATCAAAACAGATTTAAAGGGAAATCTGAAATTATTTTATTAAATCAAATCATTTTATTCTATTTTTATATACATAGTTTTTTGACACGTGTATGATATGAGTTTTTATAGCTTGTGTTAGCACTAACGGGGTTAAAAGGATGTTGACAGAGTGAATTAAGTCGGCTTATAACAAGGGTAGAAGTGATGACAGACTGAGATTAATAATAAGACTCCATTTTAAGGAAAGTGTGGTGATAAGTGTGGAGTGATAAGTGGTTTAGAAAATATGAAGGGTTATGAAGAGGGCACGGTAGTATCACTTTTTCATTAGATTGAGTTCCTTCTCTTTAATTAGAAGTTAATCTGGTTTAGACTTAATTACATAATATGAGTCTTGCAATCAGTACATAATTGGCGCAAAAAGATCTGAGAAGAATTTGCACGGGAAACATTTCTGAGATGTTGGTATAAGTGATTGAAGTATAATTGAACTTTGGAATTAATTCGTCTTCAACTTTTTCATAAGGTCAAGGATTATGCAACTCTTGAGGGTCAAGCTTAATTGATACTGTAGCAATCACATTTACATTACGGTGGAAATTTACCGCAATGGTTGATATGGTTTCATAAATATTTTGTTTCTACCTTTTTATTACGAATCATCAAAGGATACGAATATACTCAACATGGATTTTTATGTTGTATTACAATGTTAGCAGTAATGAGTTGTGCGTGCTAATGTACATATTATGAATTTANACATGGATTTTTATGTTGTATTACAATGTTAGCAGTAATGAGTTGTGCGTGCTAATGTACATATTATGAATTTATAGTTAACTAATGCAAAGCGTTTGACTGATACGCAGTAATTAACACTAGCTAGCTGTTGAGATAACTAGTTGGAATTATTTTTAGTAATTATTAATTATTGTGTGATTTGCTTCCTTTCCCCAAGGCAGCGCTAGCCCGTAGGAAGAATATGTGTTTTCATTAAATTTGATTATAAATTTACCGCATGAGTATAGTATTAGGATGGTTTTAGTTTTAGTATACAGAAAGCAACAGGTGCAATATGATGCTGGAGTAGCCTACATTTCGTAGTTATACTACAAACTTTTGGTAACTGAGGTATCAACGGTTGGTAACTGAGAATCTACCAATCAAATTTGAGGTATCAACTGGTAGCCAAACTATCGACATTAGATATATAACTGTGGTAGCAGCTTTACGTTGTTAAAGTATTAGCGACAATAGATATATGGTACTAACACCAATCATAGATACAAAAGTCGACGGATCTAAGATCATCGTTTTCGCATCGACATTTTGCGTTTTATAACCAATGTGGTCTTATAACGAATTATTTCCCCATGCTAAATGCAGTACACTGGCTCAAAACCACATCTTGGAAATTGGGTATTATAACCAAAATGGTCTTAGGACGGATGGTCTTACATTTGCCGACTATTGTACTATCTGCGTTGCTGGCTGCACGGTGAATTATACAAATCTGATCAATGCAGAGTGCGTTTGTAGACACAGATATCGTCTATAGGTCCGTTGATAGACGATGCCTATTGTATAAAACAAACCATACCCGATGCATTCCAAGTCGTAGAAACCGGCTGAAGTGTCGCATGTAGATACTCATCGTATACATATTCAGAATGAATACGTCTCAGCGTTCATAGGTGTACACAAGGTTTTTCGACTTTAATAAACAAACGGCTGATAAGGTTACTTCATACCTCGTAAACAAATCAAAATAATTAAAAAGTGCCGAGATTAGCCAGCAAAGAGCTCAGTTGGCTAGCAACAGTGAAATATACAGTATGAAATATATACATATGATCAACCGGTTTGTTTGTAGCCGAGTTTGTTGATTAAAAAATATTAAGTAGAAATTACTTTTTTCTGAAAATTTTTTTAGCTATGACATAACCTTATCAAGAGCAGCTGGCTGTTGTCAAGGAAGCTTGAGTGTATCTATTTTCTATAAATAAGACAACACACCAAAATTCTTGACCACAGACAGACATACATACACGACAATCACTATAACTCTCCTGCAACTAAATTAGTCTACGAGTAATAAACACTATGAGTTATTTTTATAAAAATACGGGTGTAATTAATAACAGAGTTTGTGAACATAAGAAAGGAGTATTTAAATCGTTTGTTGTTTCTACGACTTTGAAGCTTAATATCCTAATTTGCGTTAAGCCTTATAACGAATAGGTTTTGTAGTTACCTGATAACATCAAATATTCAGTTCCAAAATCCTATCATGTGACAAGTTTTTTATTTTATTTTATTCAGGCACAATTAGCTAAGTGTAGTGGAGTTGGATGTTGCCTAATCCTTCGTTTCAAGATATTTGATACATTCCATACTTGAGGAGTGTAAGGAGATTTCGAAAGTAGATTTAAGATTATTGTACATTGAAAATTGCTCTTGTGCCTAAATATTTTACGACCTGGTTGAAAATTTTGAGTATGATAGTTATTCTAAATTTGTTTTGTTGATGCGTAAGTGTTATAATTTTTAGCATAGGAGTAGACTGCCTAGAGCTCTCCTGCTAACTACCTTTCTTAGACAAGTGGGTCTACATTCTACAAGTTCTGTTGTACCTTCCTTAAATTTCACATCCATCTTGTCTTATCACTGTGTATTTATTGGCCTCCCCACCGCGTCCACATTTGTTTGCCTATCAAATATCCATTACGTTAGACAAATAATCACAGCTCCTTTTGTTTTATGGAGAGACTGACCAAGTGACCGATATGAGGAAGGAATCCAAATTACTTCACCCATTTCTAACCTTACGCCCTTTCCTCATGTCTTGGGTGTGTTTCCCTCTGAAATTCAATAAAAACAACCAGTTTCTCAACTCTCCTCTTGCATTTTAATCCCGGATTTTTACAACAATGAACCAAAGGAGATGAAATTGGATGTTGGTAGAAAGGAGTCAGTTAAGTAGTCTATCTTATCAGTTTCATCCATCATTTCCCTATATTATTCCTCAAACATAACTAAATTAGACGACGTCTTCTCTACTCTTAACCTACCAGTCTCCAAAAAATCATATATACTATATATAAATTTTTTGATAAATATTATTTTTTTTAATATCCTATTTATATACGATTTTCATTAATTTTTCATATACTATACACTTTTTAGTTGTGTTTTTAATATACAATCATAACGATTGTATATCGATAATATACAAACACGTCAGAATCCAGGTAAAATAAATTTAAAATTAAAGATAAAATTATGTTACTAACGTATCTGTTTAATGTTGTGTATGTATGGCTATAATGAACATCACTTGTAATGAATTAATGAATCTAATTACTTCCTATTAATGGATTTATTCCGAAAAGAATTTGAATAAAAAATTGTAATTTATTATTTCATGTTTAATAAAAATTTGATATAATTTTAAATCTTTTATTTTTCATAGATTTTAATTTATTTTAATTTTAAATCTTTTATTTTTCATAAATTTTTATTTTATTTTATTTTAAATCTTTTATTTTTCATAAATTTTTGTTTACTTTAATTTTAAATCTTTTATTTTTCATGAATTTAAATATAATTAATTATAAATCTTTTATTTTTTTATGGGTTTAAATTAAACTAAATTAACTCTCTAAAAAATTTTACTTTCATATATTTTTACTAATATTTTTATTTTTATTTATTTTTTACTAATAATTTTATTTAAATTTATTTTACATTGTTTAATTTAAATTTATATGCATTAGGAATTAATTTTAAATAGAGTTCTTAAGTATTTGAGTTGGAACCATTGGAAAATNATTTAAATTTATATGCATTAGGAATTAATTTTAAATAGAGTTCTTAAGTATTTGAGTTGGAACCATTGGAAAATATTTAATATATATAAACCGCCAATTGATAAAAGTGTTGATGGCAGAGTTAAGTATTCAATTTCAGGATCTATTGGGGTTAATTTTTCTTATTTTAATCAAATCAAAATTAATGAATAATTTGATTAAAATCAATTTTTTAATATTTTAAAAGAAAATTTTTATTTCTTTTCAATAAATATTTGTTTAAAAAGTGAAAAAATTGCATGATATTAAGTATAAATAATATATATCATGATAAATATCAAGTTGATTCTTTCAATTTCTGGTTCTTCCTCCTTGACTATATATATATATTATTTTTTGTCTCTCTTTACCTTGAGTTTGTTGAGGAAAAGAAATGGTGGATTTATTATAGGAGACAGATGAGTGAGATAGCTAGAAGAATAGATTTTTGTAAATATAGAGACAAGACATAATAGGTTCGTCTCCATTGGATAATTCTGGTCAATCCATGTTTCCTCTCCTTACATGTAGGTAGGAGTAAGGTCATCAAGATATCCACTGAAAATCAAAGTGTCCACAGCTTATACTCACTTCAAATATAATAAGATCCAAATTTTTTTTTTCAAACCTTTTACTTTTGATGACTCCTACCCAAGGCTACATGCTACCTTTCCACACGTGTTTTTTTATATTTGTTTTAGCAGAAATGGAATGACAGGGTTAGGTCTAATGCTGTAATTGGTTCCATTCCATTTTACACTCTGTCCATAACTAATACAACAAATACAAAGATAATATATTTTTATTGTCATTGTTGAATCTATATAATCATGACACTCTCAGTCAACCTGAATTTGATCCAATTCTTACATAAACACTCTTTATAATCANGAATCTATATAATCATGACACTCTCAGTCAACCTGAATTTGATCCAATTCTTACATAAACACTCTTTATAATCAAAACATTAACATATCTAAGTATAATTTTTGCAAAAAAAAAGTTTTTTTATCGGTATAGTTTCTACTATATGATATAGTATTGATTGCTTAGAGACCTGATAGAGGCGATATACCGAGAGTACTGATGAGATTAGTGGCTTACATTTGCAAAGTTTTTAGTTTCAAGGTTTCTTAAAAAAAACAAGGTTNGAATCTATATAATCATGACACTCTCAGTCAACCTGAATTTGATCCAATTCTTACATAAACACTCTTTATAATCGAAACATTAACATATCTAAGTATAATTTTTGCAAAAAAAAAGTTTTTTTTTATCGGTATAGTTTCTACTATATGATATAGTATTGATTGCTTAGAGACCTGATAGAGGCGATATACTGNTATAGTATTGATTGCTTAGAGACCTGATAGAGGCGATATACCGAGAGTACTGATGAGATTAGTGGCTTACATTTGCAAAGTTTTTAGTTTCAAGGTTTCTTAAAAAAAACAAGGTTTTTATAAAACTATAAATTTTTAAACTATTTTAGGATGATGACGAGGATTTTGACTTCAGTGATCCTGATGATTCCCCTCCTGAACCGATTTCGGGATTTTATGGACACATTTGTCCAGAAGGTAGTCAGTCAACGCCTTCAACACCACAAAAGTACCAATTAGGTTTGAATAAAATTTTATTAAAATTTATAATACATTGTATTGTACTAATTTTATTCTTTTATTTACTCCAGAAACTAAATTGACTAATGGTCAAGTAGACAAAAGACGGAGACATTCAATTGGAAATCCATCAGTACGTGGTAATGAGCATGGTGCAACACTCATTACATTTCCATTTGAATATACAACTGCAGAGAATGTCTTCAATACACTCAAATGTCCGCGGGCTTCTCCGCTATTGGCTCGTAGAACAGCCAAGCTTCCGCGCTCAGTTTCAAAAAGCTCTCTTCAAGAAGAGTTTTTCCAGTCAAATCATTGGCAAACAGCCATTGAATGCCTCTCGCTCAACCTCGAAGAAGTTGTGCATATCCGACATGTTCTCACTAAAGCGGAATTAGAAAGTCTCCCACTCGACTGTAGTTTGAAAGAAGACGTTGAAAAGGGAAAGGTACGCAGGCGTAGATCCTTACTCCAACTATGCTTATACAGGGTGTTCAAATAAGAAAGCGAAAATATGGGACAAGAGTTTTAAAAACTTTCACGAATTGGACTTTAGCGACATTTTTGAACCTAAAAAAATTTAACTAAAACTTTTGTAGTAACGGTTTTCAATAACTTGAGGAGTTGGTAATGTGTGAAAAAGTGTGACATACGAATCAGTTTTTGATTTTCTGTAAAATCATTTCTCAAAAAATTCACCTTCTTATTTGAACACATTGTATACAACAATGTCTCGTATTATGATTAAGGTGTAGGGATTTCAATTACAGATTTACACAACTACACAGTATATATTATATATACATATAAGTAGGTTGTCGACATAACGGTCTAGCACAAAGACAGATACACTCTTTTTGGATTGTTACAACTGGAACCCATGTCATGCGCATGTGCGTAAGTATGCATGACATGTGTTACACTGATGATGTTTATTTCTTAATTTACTTTAATGAACTGCATGTCAATGTCAGTTTTTTTTTTCAATTCTCTAATCAACCTAATATCATAAAAATTAAAAGGTAGGCTCTTGTTTTCATTATAAATTCNGATTGTTACAACTGGAACCCATGTCATGCGCATGTGCGTAAGTATGCATGACATGTGTTACACTGATGATGTTATGTTTCTTAATTTACTTTAATGAACTGCATGTCAATGTCAGTTTTTTTTTCAATTCTCTAATCAACCTAATATCATAAAAATTAAAAGGTAGGCTCTTGTTTTCATTATAAATTCACTTAACAGCTCCTAAGTGAAAGAACCCGAATATTTTTCTACTGAAATGAAGAGGTGAAAAAGTCAAGAGTTGAATAATAACTATACCCACTCTGAGAATGTGTTAATAACGTCTAAACTTTTTACGACCGTATTCATCAAGGTGTGTTTGACTTGTTGAGTTAAACTAAAAAAGTTCACTATCATCCTGAGTACTTTTCATTAGTTTTATGGTTCTTTTCAATTAAGACTGAATTCTCTCAGGGATTCTTTTTTCTTTTTATTCTAATGGATTTTTGTTCATTTCCAGGTATGTTTCCTTTGTCTCAAGACCCGTTTCAGTCTCATCTTTGGCCCGTGGGGAAATATATGCAAGCTCTGTAAGCGAACAGTCTGTAACAAATGTTGTGCGAAGGTATGAAAAAAAAATTTTTTTTNTTTCAGTCTCATCTTTGGCCCGTGGGGAAATATATGCAAGCTCTGTAAGCGAACAGTCTGTAACAAATGTTGTGCGAAGGTATGAAAAAAAAATTTTTTTTTTCTGTATAATTAGACATTTTCTGTTATGGTTTTGAGTTGTTAATTGTTTTTTTTTTGTTGAGTAGATGAGGATCCCTACAGAGCAGTTTGCAAATGTTCCAGTTTCTACTCTAAGTCCAAANAATATATGCAAGCTCTGTAAGCGAACAGTCTGTAACAAATGTTGTGCGAAGGTATGAAAAAAAAATTTTTTTTCTGTATAATTAGACATTTTCTGTTATGGTTTTGAGTTGTTAATTGTTTTTTTTTGTTGAGTAGATGAGGATCCCTACAGAGCAGTTTGCAAATGTTCCAGTTTCTACTCTAAGTCCAAATATGTCACCAAGAGACGAAGAACGTGAACTTCCAGGGTCTACAAAGAGTCTTACACCCACTCCTTCATCCAATACACTACAGAATGTGATGAGGAAAGGAAGTGGAGCTGAGAGTGTGCCTAACTCACCAAACATTTCTAGAAAATCTGGTTGGACAGACTCTGACAGTGGAAAACGCTCACTCTCTCCTGGAGTCCTTGAAGACGATGAGTCGAGAGATCAATTTGGACCAGAACATGGGAATTTTTTGAGCTCTACTGGAAATGGTCCAAGGAGTCTTCCCACTGTTCAATCCATTTCTCATGGACTCATGGCGATCAAGAGGTAAATTTTGGTTTGGAATCAAAGAGTGAGATTTCATAAATATATACTCAAGGTGTCAGATTGGAATCCTTCCAATTGGCTTCATCTTCCAGTGAAACAAGCTCCCAGTCTTTGGAACCTAATAAGCAACACAAAATACACGAAAATTGATATAGACTATAAAACACAAGCTGAAGGTTCAAAAAAAAAATTTTTTTTTATATACGCCGGATTTACACATGGGTCAACAACTATTGGTTATGCGTTGGGATTCTATTAGTCCTAGGTCTAATCAGTTGAATTTTTTTGGGGACTACGCTTGGCTACACAAAAAAAAAATTGAACGATAGATACGACCTCGACGAGTTAATATTTTGAAACCAATTTTATACCATCTGACTTCCGTTTCTTCTGATGCAAAANAGATACGACCTCGACGAGTTAATATTTTGAAACCAATTTTATACCATCTGACTTCCGTTTCTTCTGATGCAAAAATATTCGAGAGCTATTATTGGCTATTTGAGGAAGTTTCTTAAAGAAATTTTTATATAAAAATATAAAATTTTCAGTACCCTTCTTCAAGTACAATATTATGATTGGTTACGAAGCATTTCAATAAATATATGTTCATATATCTACGACGAAGGGCAATATGTCATTAAGAAAACCAAAATAAATATTTTTGCTAAAAAATCATAGTGAGGGTTTTCAATATTGCTCCTTTGGAGTAATTTACTTGGTCTAAATAGACCGATTACAGATTTTTATCAGACGAAAATTATGTTGCAAGTTACCACCCTTTGCTAAAAAGTCGAATTCCCGTTTTTACAGAGAAATCGATTAAAAACATGTAAACAACCAGTTCGTCTATCGACTCGATTTGGGCTGTCGAATTAGTGGAGGGAACAGTATTGTCGTTCCCACTATTCTACTATATTATACTTGACTACAGTTCAAATTTAATTCATGCACTAATGCAGAAATCGTAGCACAACTGTTTTACTCCTTCATCGTACCAGGATTTTCAAATACTGATATCATATTGCTAGATAAAAAAAAGTTTTATGTTTGAAAAAAAAAAGGCGTTTATACGCTTTAGCNAAATACTGATATCATATTGCTAGATAAAAAAAAGTTTTATGTTTGAAAAAAAAAAGGCGTTTATACGCTTTAGCCAACTCAGCGGCAAAATGTTATTTGAAAATCTTCTTGTTCGTTGAATGACTCATTGAAAATTCTATAGCTATGACAAGGGAACAAAGAATGGGTATGACTACCTGACTTTAGATGTACTGTAATACATTAAGTACACTATATTTATTTAGAAAACAGCAATTCTATGATCTAAGTCACAGATTTAATTTTATTGCTTAAATTTTATCTGTCTCTCCGGATATAAAATATTTTAAATATAAAAATCCACAAATCTGGAAATGGAAGTTTTTCCGGTCTCACCCAATATGCGTCACCCAAAAAACATAAAATATACAAAGCAACCTAAAATGAAACAACAGACAATCGAAAACTAAGATAAACCTAAAAATTACAGTATAAACCTTAAAATATTTCTTAAATTTGTTTAACACATGTTCTTTCTGGCAACTATTTGTTATTTCCTAATATAGTGTGCTTATACTTTTTTTTGCGCCTAAGTGCAACTTTGTTGTCTTGAATCCATTTCATGACAATTCCAATTATGCAATGTTTCTTCCTTGTCATTGAAATATTTTTTTTTCAAATTCTTTCATGTAAATAGACTATTAGGAAATGAAAATCTATAAACAAACCAAAACTCATGCATCGTTTTATAATAATTATGAAACTGGAAAACAAAATGAATTTGATTAGTCGAAACTAGGCCGACTACATCCTTAGTCCCTTTTCTTGGATTAGAGGTCTCCGATGAGAAAAGTTGTCCTAAATTCTATATATCATCTCTTTGATTCTTTTCCATTGATTATAATTTACTTAATATTAGTTAAATTATTCAAACTAAATAATGTAAATCAATTTTTTGTCTCATGTGCAGAAGGAGCTTCGGACGAGGAAAAGAAGAAGTGAAGACTGAAAGAAACGGTTCATTGATGATCGTATGTCACGACTGTAAGGCCATGGTACNTTCATTGATGATCGTATGTCACGACTGTAAGGCCATGGTACTACAAATTATTCGATCTTCGAGAGCCAAGAAAGCAGCCGCACTTATCAAGAATAATCTCACACTAGAAATCCCTCTGGTGCACTAAAATATGAGAGAGTTATTTTAATTCTGTTTAGAGTTGCAAGTGGAATTCGTTTGGGGGGTATGAAGGGGTTTGGTCGGAAATAAACCAATCGTTGAGCTAGAATTACCTTGCCAGCTTACTCCTTTAGTTATGACATGTACTGTACTTTCTTCTTATCTAATGTTACTCATTCCTGTAAATTCCAAATCACAACGATGGAATAACCCACAGAAAATAATACTCAATCACTTAAATTTAATTACAAAAATTAAAAAAAAATTTTTTTTTTCGAGAATATTTTTCGAACAATAATATTAATAAATGAGTTCATAATATGATACAGAAGGTTCTGGTAACGGCAGGTATTTTTTTTTTTCGAAAAGGTGTGACTTATTCCAGCGATGATGAGCCTAAATTCAAGAGATTACTAGTGTGTAATGTAGTGATTGGTTGTGAAATGGTTTCTTAATTATTATTATTATGATTACGTTTAGTAGTTTAATTACTGTGCCAGTGCCTAATGGGTTGATGCTAAGTTTATTGTGTTCTTTTTTGGGCTATGTATGATAAGGAATGGTTGATAGATTTTAGTTTCATAAATAGCTTACCATTTCTTTGAGTAAAGAACAAAGGAAGCTACTACTTTTGTAACACACTGTATTTCAAATAGTGTATACAATTGTTGTATCATAACTTGTATCATCGGTTTACAGTGGAACACGATTGTAAAACTGTTTTACTGTTTTGGTATTAGTATAAAGTTTATAATACTTTAGTCTTATAACAGATAAAGTTTCATAATATCATTATCAAAAAAAAATTTTTTTTAGTTTATAAACTTTATGATATAATCGTGTTCCAGATGTACTACAACAACAAAAAAAAACGTTCATACCTTTGTGTTTTACTTCCAATGTCAGACGTTTACATAGCACAGATGTACCTAGTCATTCATTCCATGTTGATTTCCTTCTTTCCAATATTACACTTTTGATCTAAGTTGCAGATTTACTAACTACTAATCTTGTATGTAGTTTTTAAGCTAATTAAGAGATTACTCTAATTCTCAAGTCCCGAATGACAAACAAATCTAATGTGCTATAGTAGAATATTTAAGTAAAAAAAAAATTTTTTTTTTGGAGGCAGTTTGGCAACGCTGCTTTAACTAACTAATAACGTCTTGACTGTTTACCATGTACTTACGACTGGTGCTCTACTATTTGAAAAAAAACACACACACCTTGTTAACCAGAAAAATTTTCTTAGCAATTACTATGTATTGGTTATACTTTTGCCTAAATTGTGAAGCTAATATTTAAAAACAAAACTATGATAGTAAGACTTAAATGTTAAAATTGATGGAGTTAGATACATTGTGACAGGATAGTGAACGTAATAATATATATGTTATGTAATTCCTGTGATTTTTAATTGATTCGAATAATTATTACCAACGTACAGATCCGCATTTATCTTTAAGAAAAACAAAAACAACAGACCTCCGTTTGTTATGTAAAACTTGAAACTATAGAAATTATGATTATAAGTACACAAATATAAGACCAGTACACTACCTCCCTAACTCTTATCCAAAGAAGGTAATGAATCACTATTTATTTTTAATTCTGAAGCAAAAAGGCAAAAAACTAAAAGAAATATTCTTCAAAAAGATGAATAACGAGACTCCCCCCAGTAGCCTATTGCTAAATGAAAAAAAAAATCCATTGAAAACTTGACATGAATATGTGATTTAATTATTATTAACTGATGACTAAAATATTGGATAATTGGTAAGAATCTCAAATGAATAAAAGCTCCAGTGAACTATCTTGACTTTGAATTTTGTTAATTTTTATTTAATGGTAATTTTTATAGGTTTGTTGAGACTGATGTCATTAGATTATTTTTTTTTAATGTCACAAATATCTTGCGGCTGTGGAAGCTTTTAGATGACTTAAAAATTATTACTGGTTTATAACTTATCAATTAGGAGTGGATTATGTGTTAAAAAATTGTAAAAATATGTACAGTGCACGACGGTTATAAGAGCTCCCCTCCGTCGCCTGGAAATGCTGCTCTTATAACCGTTTGTTCTTACAACGCTTATAAGAGCAGGATGTTTTTATAAAAAGTATATGGCAAAAAAAAATTTTTTTTCAAAATTTATAAAAAGAAAATCTATACTATAGTATAGATCTTAAATAAAGCTATCAACTGTAACTATCGTCGACAATTTCGTCAAAAATTGCAATTGTTTAATTGTTATTTAAAGTTTTGTAAAGATTTTACAAGAACGACATTTCAACTGAAATGATTTCAAGTGGTACTTTTAGAAATTGAAGATGTAAAAAGATTATTTTTGTTTGAGATTTGACTTTTGCTCTTATATCCAACTCCCGCTTCAAAAATTACCCAGCAAAAGGTAGTTCTTATAACCGTTTTGCTCTTATATACGTTGTTCTTATAACGCGTTAATGTCCCATGCTAAATGCATTAGAGCAAACCAAACCCGCAAAACTCTGCTCTTATAACACGAATGTTCTTATAAAGGAAGTTCTTATAAACGTCGTGCACTGTATATATATATATGTGTGGTTAAAATTTCAATATATGTGTGAAAATATGCGTTTTCAAATCAATGAGATTAGAATATAATATACAAATAGAAGTAGGCTTTGTTTGAACGATATACGTTCTGTAGTAAGATTTGTCTGATGTATCTCGCCGATGCAAACGAGTATCAAGGAACACAAGACGGGCACAAGACAATTTGATAGTGAATTTGTCACTTCTGCAATGGACAAATCATCTTCATTAAAAAGTGTTTAAGCGATACCGTTTTTGCTATTGGGCATCGAATTAATAACTTACAATTCTCCATCTTTAGTTCTGGATAAAACAAATTGTACACTATTATTTACTAAGAGACATTATATGATAGTGAACGTTTCTTTCTAAATCGTGAATGCCAAGATAAATAGCCATAAGCAATATATGAAATATTTTTTGTTATGTGGACCTATCTTTTCGATCCAATAAATTTAGCTGCAAAAAATTAATCACGAAAATCACGCGAATTCTATAATTAAATGCCGTAATTTTCGTAAGTAGAAATATGCGCCGTGATCACGTCGTCGTGATTACGTGATTGAAACACCTTAGTAAAATGTCGAGATTCCCCAAGCTATTTGGTGATAGAGAAGTGTCATTTATACAAAGCTGAGTATGGAATTCNAGTAAAATGTCGAGATTCCCCAAGCTATTTGGTGATAGAGAAGTGTCATTTATACAAAGCTGAGTATGGAATTCGGGTCTTATACCATTTCGTTTTCTTACAGAGCGATATTTCTTATGTCAAATAGAGTATGTTTTAGTGAAGTAGCACATAAGGAAGATACTTTTAGCCCATGCTATTTTACTGAAGAAAATAGATGGCTATTTCATTGAAAAATATGCGTTACTAACCAATTTTTTTTGTACAAATGATAACAGTTTCAGAAAGAGCTTTGAANAGAGTATGTTTTAGTGAAGTAGCACATAAGGAAGATACTTTTAGCCCATGCTATTTTACTGAAGAAAATAGATGGCTATTTCATTGAAAAATATGCGTTACTAACCAATTTTTTTTGTACAAATGATAACAGTTTCAGAAAGAGCTTTGAAAAATAGTGTATAATGTCGAAAAACTCAAGCCTCTACGATCACTGGGTCAAAAGTTATAATTTTTTGAAAATTGAAATCTTTGGATATTATTATTTTGCAACGTCAATCTCGTAGTACATCGTCTCAAAATAACATCCAAAATTTCAATTTTCAAAAAATTATAACTTTTGATCCAGTGATCGTAGAGGCTTGATATTTTCGACATGATATACTACTTTTCAAAGCTCTTTCTGCAACTTTTATCATTTGTACCAGAAAAAATTGGATAGCAAAGTATATTTTCCAATGAAAAATCCCACTACTTTCTCCAGTAAAATAGCATGGGCCAAAAGTGTCTTTCTTATGTGTTATTTGACCGAAACATACTTTATATATTTTAATATCAACTGCGCCAATATTGCATCTTGTAACCAATTTGGTGTTATAAAAAATTATCTTATAAGCATGCTCCATTATAATATTAAACATATTAGTCGAATAAAAAGATAAAATTAAAAAAAAAATTTGTTTTAATTTTACAAAAATGTTAGTTCTGTTTGCTAAACATGGAATGTTATTATTAGTTTATTCTAAATTCTAAAGTTTATAAAATGTATATAATTTATAAGAGAAAAATCTAAATAACCCACTATTACGTGGGACAAGTCAAAATTTACTAGACAATAAAAAGTTTTTCAATACCATCACTACAAGTTCTGAATCTGTAATTCAGTTTATTTGATTTAAAAAATGAATAACAGTTTCGTTTTTATTTTTCAACAATTTTTTTGAACTAGATATGTAAAAATAGCAGTAATACAAATTATTTGAGTTTAAATTCTACATGGCTTCCACCAGAGGTTAGTTAGGCTACACTAATATGTGAGTTCAAGGGTACAGAATAGAGTTCATTTATTGAAATTGAAACTTTATTACATCACCATAGAGTGTTGGAAGATCAAAAGGAACTTTCACTTAGAACCTCTGTAGTATTGAATTTCTACTGAACTATAAAGCGTTTGTTAAATTGATAAAGAGTAAAGAGAGTATATAAATGGCCTAAAGCCCTAGAAATTTGAACACTTTAGATTTGTCTAAATATAAACTTCAAAAAAAATACTGAAGTTTCTCTTTTGATGGTTTCTATCAATTGTTCAACTACAAAGGAACGTACTTGATATACTTGAATTAAACTAAAATTTAACTTTTAAAGTCCTAATCAAAAACCTAGGTTTGGCCGTCACTTTCATATGAGACTCAAACTAGGCTGGAATTTACTAAGTTGTTAATAGCAACTTTTGGGGAAAAAATTCAAACTTTCCAGATCTATTTTCAGCTTGGAGACTATGAGTTTCCTAGTTTAAGAAATAATTAGGAGGAACAGAGCGCAAACTTATGTAACAGTGTGAGTCAATCGTATCAAAGGAGTGGTTCTAACCATTTTGCAAACTTTACAATAAAAATCTACCACGGTTTCCGCTCATAAGCGTCAGGACGCATTTATGTGGTTTAATTTAGAGTCGAAGTGATTCAGGTTTAAGTCAAGAAAATTTTGAAGACCTCCTTTTCTTAAAACTTTTTCAGTAATAAGGTTTACCCGGCTTAAGCGGAATCGTAAAAGTTTTATTTGTCGCACATCAAATTTTGAATTTAATTTTAGAGTTTTTTCTATAGGTGAACAAAAAATCCACCTAGATTTCATAAACTTTTTCTTCAAATCTAATTCAATTAAAGTTGGAAACTAGAATTTTTTTCATAACTTTTATGGCGGTTCTGTAGTCCACATACTATTTATCCTATATCTATTTTTAGCAATAGAAATTGTTATAAAGTACACTAACTTAATAAAAAGAAGTTAAAAATTACACAATTGTTACAAACGGTCATTGACTTTTTCTTGATATAAAGTCAAGGATAAAAGTTAAAGNAGTTAAAAATTACACAATTGTTACAAACGGTCATTGACTTTTTCTTGATATAAAGTCAAGGATAAAAGTTAAAGGAAACTTCATTCTTACATTTGAAAACATGCTTAGCGAGTATATTTATTTTATTTTATATCGGTGAAATTTACTTACCCTCTAAATCTAGACAAAAAGAAATATAAAATTTTCAATTCGAAATCAATTCAATTTATTTCCTTAATTTGAATTTGCAGATTTNTAGACAAAAAGAAATATAAAATTTTCAATTCGAAATCAATTCAATTTATTTCCTTAATTTGAATTTGCAGATTTAAACTAAACTCTATTATTGGTTTCCAGTATTCTTCTGCAAAAAACTTTTTTCNCTTAATTTGAATTTGCAGATTTAAACTAAACTCTATTATTGGTTTCCAGTATTCTTCTGCAAAAAACTTTTTTCTCTTAGTATACTCCAAAAGCAACATACTGGTGTATCCAGTAAGATGGCATTGTTCTTTCATCACTTTNAGTTAAAAATTACACAATTGTTACAAACGGTCATTGACTTTTTCTTGATATAAAGTCAAGGATAAAAGTTAAAAGAAACTTCATTCTTACATTTGAAAACATGCTTAGCGAGTATATTTATTTTAGTTTATATCGGTGAAATTTACTTACCCTCTAAATGTAGACAAAAAGAAATATAAAATTTTCAATTCGAAATCAATTCAATTTATTTCGAATTAAACTTAAACGTCTAATAAACTAAACTCTATTATTGGTTTCCAGTATTCTTCTGCAAAAAACTTTTTTTTTCTCTTAGTATACTCCAAAAGCAACATACTGGTGTATCCAGTAAGATGGCATTGTTCTTTCATCACTTTNTTTTTTCTCTTAGTATACTCCAAAAGCAACATACTGGTGTATCCAGTAAGATGGCATTGTTCTTTCATCACTTTTATGAAAAGTGGCTGTGAAGTGAACTGACTAGCTCACTAGGTTTTATAAAAAGAGACGGTAGCCGATAAAAAATAAGGCTAATTATAATCTTATTTAACGGGCATTCATCGGATCTTAAGTGAAAATTTGCACAAGTGCAAGTGTAGCCAAATACATCTTAAACAATGTGGCATAAACCCCAACGAGGGGCATAGCTGTTTGACATGCGGACGTAATCGAAGCTGAACTAATGGAATTGACTGTTTATTGAAAAGTTATGTATCGTTAGAGAACGTACTCCATTCTACAGTGCACCTCCGCTTTAAAAATTAAGAGGGGCCAGGAAATTCGGTTCAAGAAAGTCAATGTTTCATTATAGACGAGTAATGAACAATATTAAATTTAACATGTTCATAACATCCGATGTTTTTGCTTTAATTAGTTCAATTATTTCCAATTTTCAATTTGATTACTGCCTCACCACCCAAATAAACCAAGAATTTACTTGAGCAGAAAAAGATGTCAAAAAAGCAGTAAAGAATGTCTTGAACATAGTGCACTGCTAGTATTTACTTACGATTTAGAAAAGCTGTAATGGCGGATGAAAAATAATAATAAATTTAAATTTTGACAATATTATTTTATTCGCTGTAACACGGAAAAATATTGTCAAACCAAAAAGCCGCAACCGGACCCGCAGCTAGATTTTTCACCACGTGACTAGACCAATGCACTTCCCTTCCTAGCGTTATAATTTCCCCTTGCCAGTGTTAGATAGGTAAGTGGTTTCCCACTTCCTTTAAAAAAATTAAACCATCCCTCAAGGTGGATGGCTCGTCGGTGTGGGAGAATTTCTTCCAAACCGACGCTCCATCCATCTTGAGAAAATGAGGATGGGAAGACAGTCTCTAACCGGCTGCTCGCCATCTTCTGTAAGACTGCAGGGTGTCTTACGGGGAAAATGGGAGTACTTAAGGGTTTATTAATAATTAGAGAATGGGAATGGTATTTTGGGGATGGTTGAGTAGAGTCGGGGAAGTGACGAGGTTTGGGTTGGGAATTGGATGGGTTTGGGAACAGATTNAGTACTTAAGGGTTTATTAATAATTAGAGAATGGGAATGGTATTTTGGGGATGGTTGGGTAGAGTCGGGTAAGTGACGAGGTTTGGGTTGGGAATTGGATGGGTTTGGGAACAGATTGGGATAACAATTAAAATAAGGGGAAAATTAGGTGAATAAGTAGGGTCAGAGGTGAAAGATAAAATCCTCTCTGGATTGAAGTTAAGGACCCTGGACCCTGGACATAATTGGTTAGTGATCCCNATTAGGTGAATAAGTAGGGTCAGAGGTGAAAGATAAAATCCTCTCTGGATTGAAGTTAAGGACCCTGGACCCTGGACATAATTGGTTAGTGATCCCTTTCACCTCTGACCCTACTTATTCCCCTAAATTTCCCCTTATTTTAATTTTTGTCTNTAATTGGTTAGTGATCCCTTTCACCTCTGACCCTACTTATTCCCCTAAATTTCCCCTTATTTTAATTTTTGTCCCAATCTGTTCCCAAATCCATCCAATTCCCAACCCAAACCTCGTCACTTTCCCGACTCTACTCAACCATCCCCAAAATACCATTCCCATTCCCTAATTATTAATAAACCCTTAAGTACCCCCATNTAATTGGTTAGTGATCCCTTTCACCTCTGACCCTACTTATTCCCCTAAATTTCCCCTTATTTTAATTTTTGTCTCAATCTGTTCCCAAATCCATCCAATTCCCAACCCAAACCTCGTCACTTCCCCGACTCTACTCAACCATCCCCAAAATACCATTCCCATTCCCTAATTATTAATAAACCCTTAAGTACCCCCATTTTCCCCGTAAGACACCCTGCAGTCTTACACCAGAATTTTTTTTCCCACTAATAATTTTAAATTAGTTTATAAATTCTGATCTAGATGTCAAACAAGATTGTTTAGAGTGTTAAACTATATCGCAATTCTTTTATTTAATTTGAAATTTTCGACTCAGATGTCGAATGGCATCCGACTTCCCTTTTTCACTAGTTGTAAAAATTTGAGGGTCAAACTGCACGTTGGAGAATTTAAAGAAAAAATTGAATTTTAATGCTAAACGTTTCGACTTGTTGTCTTCTTCAGTGGCTAAGATAATAATTTCCTTTTTCACTAGTTGGTATAGAAAAAAAATTACAGAAAAATGGGAATGAAATTTTTTTGAAGAAATTTTATTCAATGTTAAATCATATTTGTTGGCTGTTCATGTGCTAAATTAGAATTTTGGAAAAATTTTTACAAATTTGACTGAAATTTGTCCGAGTTCAATTGCAATAGTTTGTGTAAAATTTTACAATTGGATTCTACAATGTGAATTTCTGCTGGAATGTTACGATCAGCATCATTCAAATTTGCAATTTCATTAATAAATTACAGTTGTGCATCAATATTAAATGTTATATTCATAATGTCGACAAGATTTGGAATTGATTGACGTATCTCTTACCTGACTCCACGTTTAGATCCTCACATACAATTATTCCAAATTGGATGACAATACCAAAATTCAGTAAGATCAAAGTTTTTATTTAATTTTTTTTAAATTAAACCGTTTTTAAGAAAAGTCCAGCAGGTAGAAAAGGTCTGTTAGTTGAATACCAATTAGCAATGACGATAAGGTCATAGATGGGTACGGGGTGGGCCCACCACCCCTCCGCCCTCCAGTCAGCAAAGACCCCTCCACCCCTCCAAGCTAAATTGACCTCTCCACTCCTCCAAGCTAAATTTACCCCTCCACTCCTCCAGCCCTCCACCCCTCCAAGCTAAATTGACCACTCCACCCGTCCAAGCTAATTTTTTCCTTCCATCCCTCCGCCCTCCATTCAGCAAAGACCACTTCAAGGTAAGTTGAACCCTCCACCTTCCAGTCCACTCAGCAAAGATCTATCCGCGTCCGCCTACAACAGCTCCTACTGGATTACATCCATCCCACAATAATTTTTGATTAATTTTTAATCGATTTTCTTTTTATTTTAGTAGTGTTCTGTTTTTGTAATTAAATAATTTTACTTTATTAAATATTGAATACATCGGAACACAATCAAAACAAAATAAATAGATTGTACAGGGATTACGCGTTCAAAATGGCTCTATTGCTCTACAAAAAGACTCCAACCTTTCGCCCTCCGTTGAACATAAGAGCCCTCCACGGATAATAATACACCTCCACCCCTCCAGATCAACTTCAGCCTTCCACCCCTCCAGCCCTCCACATAAACTTTAGCCCTCCATTCCTCCGGCCAGATTTCACCCCTCCATCCCTCCGGCCAGATTTCACCCCTCCGNACATAAACTTTAGCCCTCCATTCCTCCGGCCAGATTTCACCCCTCCATCCCTCCGGCCAGATTTCACCCCTCCGTCAAAAATGTACCCCTCCACCCCTCCCCTCCGCCCTCCGCGGAGGGCCCTCCACGGAGGGGGCCCATGTATGGATAAGGTTAGTTAGAAAGAGTTTAACAAATCCTTCTTAAGTACTCAGGAAAAGTTTTTGTCCTAGATTTTTGGCCACTATAGATTCATTTTCATCAATCTCTTTTGAATTCGGTATTGGGTTTTCAACGACATGTAAAGTTGTTCGAGAAACATATATATAATTCATTGAAGGATGTCTATTAAAGGTAATAAAACTAAAATTCTCACAAATTCTAAAAAAAATACGTTGCTGCCTGTAGATTCAAACAATTGAGGAATGCGAAGCAGTCGCAAAAGAATTTTGAGAGCAGTGATAATTTATAAATTGCATCAGAGCTGATGGAAAGAATATCAAAATCATAGCTCCCAAAAAATCCGGAAGCAATTTCTTGTTATAAGGTAGAGCGTGAAATAAATGTTTCTGCTGCATTTTTTAATTTTGTAGGTTTAATATAGGGCTACTTTCCCATCGTCCTAATGGAGGTAGTGGATTCAAATTACAAGTTCATAATCACAGATGTTGGTGCGTTTGGTTCAAATTCAGACAGTGGAATTTGGAAGCAGCCAAACTTCAGGGATTCTTTCGACCTTGAAATGTACCTATTCCAAGTCCAAAAAAGTTATCCGGCACTACTACCATGGTTCCTTACGTGATATTGGGTGATGAAGCTTTGCAACTGCGACCAAATTTTATGAGACCCTACCTCTCGAAACAACTCAATTAGACCAGAAAAATATTTAATTATAGGCTAAGTCGAGCAAGGTTAGTCATTGATAGTCATTGATTGATGTTCTTACTAACATCAATTACTAACATAAATTCTTTTATTAATAAGGGATGAGTGGAAAACACATTTGAAACTCTTGTGGCAAAGTGGAGAATTTTTTTGATGATTGAATTAAAGCCGAAAGATGCGGACGCTGTTGTGAAAGCTTGTAATGTATTATAGAGTGAACGTCTTTGAAAACTCCTATGCTTGAAAATTTGAATTTTGGTTAAATTAAATTGGTTTTTGGAAATTCGGATAGCCAACATGTTTTCCTTAGCAACTGCAATAAACAGGGAGCAAAATATAAAGATTTAAATGAATTCCAAATAGGACAAAATTTAAGTTCAATGATCTTCATTGTTCTCTTTCCGCAGTTTGGTATGTTTAGACCAATTTTGTTGCTTTTACCTTGACAAAACAATTTTGTATATAAGAGGTTTGCTGTGTAATTTTCTGATTGCTGATAAGTTGGAATCAAAAGTTCTCTTATATTGCCGAAGAAGATATGCAGACGAGATTGATAAGAACGAAAATCTAGCGAACGGTGACTGACGAGATCATATGCAAAATTTAATTACATCTTTCGAAAACGTACCCAAGACTTCTATCAGAAATTTTACTCAGGAAGCTTTTCAGACCAGAGAAAAATTTTGTTACTTTGTAAAATATGAGGGTTCAGTTGTTTGGCAAGTTGCAGCTGCAGGTATCAATGAATTTTATAAATGCTAGACTGTGTCAAACTTGAAAATAAAAAATTAACGAAACATTCTCTTTTCTTCGACACAAATGATTAATCAGTTGTCTTCCTTATCGGCATAGGCATTGGCGACTCCAAAAATTTACTATTCACATCTTCGTTTTTTAACCCAGGAAATTGTCTTCAAAATATGCCTTAAGTATTCCAAAAAAGAAGTTAGTGGCTCTGATGTCGGAATGGGCACTGAGGTTGCCTTTCCCAGGATTTCCATGTTTTTTCAAATTTGTCATCATAGATATATATTACAGTTTTCTTTTTATAAATATGTGTGACAACGAGAATTTTAGTTCCGACGAAAGTAGAGAAGTGACTTCAGAAAATTGACCTATTTCAAAATAATAAAAACTAATGAAGTTGGTCGCAACAAAGCCCTCGCTTCTTAGTTTTTGACTTCAGCGACTGGTTCTGGGAAGCTATCGAATGGCGATAAAAATTTATAAAGCTTTGTTTTGGTCAATCGCATGGACTGCACTCACATTTGTCTGAATGTATTTGTTAGTAAATCTTGGGTTACAAGAGTTAGTTTTGCAAGATTAAAAAATTGCGACGTTGATTTTGTGCCTACTCATTTTAAAGGCCAACCNGTTACAAGAGTTAGTTTTGCAAGATTAAAAAATTGCGACGTTGATTTTGTGCCTACTCATTTTAAAGGCCAACCCGCAATAAATCGAGCCTACACAAAAATACCTTACATGTGTTGCATTAACCTTGGAATAGTGAATAGCAAACTAGCAACTGCTTAGTTGATGTGATGTCCCTTACNTTGCATTAACCTTGGAATAGTGAATAGCAAACTAGCAACTGCTTAGTTGATGTGATGTCCCTTACCAGTATAACTACTAGTTTTTATTTTTACTCGAATACTTCCTAAAATAAAATAACAACCTCAAATTTACTTTTGTGTATCCATTGTCCCTGGTACTTTTGCTATCCATTGTCCCAGTAGTATTTAAATTTAATTANGTTACAAGAGTTAGTTTTGCAAGATTAAAAAATTGCGACGTTGATTTTGTGCCTACTCATTTTAAAGGCCAACTCGCAATAAATCGAGCCTACACAAAAATACCTTACATGTATTGCATTAACCTTGGAATAGTGAATAGCAAACTAGCAACTGCTTAGTTGATGTGATGTCCCTTACCAGNTTGCATTAACCTTGGAATAGTGAATAGCAAACTAGCAACTGCTTAGTTGATGTGATGTCCCTTACCAGTATAACTACTAGTTTTTATTTTTACGCGAATACTTCCTAAAATAAAATAACAACCTAAAATTTACTTTTGTGTATCCATTGTCCCTGGTACTTTTGCTATCCATTGTCCCAGTAGTATTTAAATTTAATTANAAATTTACTTTTGTGTATCCATTGTCCCTGGTACTTTTGCTATCCATTGTCCCAGTAGTATTTAAATTTAATTAATAATGAAAATCTGCATTCTGTTTTCAAGAATGTATATTTTGAAATGTTTTCCTGCCTGCCTTTACTTTCCAAATTCCAAAACTTAAGCAGACAAAATGTTTCTGCGCATGCTCAGGACACAAAAATCTCGATTGAGGAGAAATATATCTGGTCTGATTGGATATCCGCGAATCGACTCTAGGAACAATAAAATATATGAAAAGTCACATCACGATTGGATAAATCGTCGTCGCGAAACTATGTGAAGACTTTTGCGTCAATCCCGTTTGCCAAATTCGTCATTGCGTATGTAAATTTCGTTGTCGCGACTCTATGTACATGTAGCTGTAAGGCTTGTGCTCATAGACATTTGATTGCGATTTTTCTAATTTTTTTACGATTTTNATAGACATTTGATTGCGATTTTTCTAATTTTTTTACGATTTTGTCCGAATGCAAATTCAAGTACGTTAACTCTCATCTCACAAATCACAAGAGCACTGCCCATAGGTTTTTTATGTTGCCTTGAATTTTTATTTGTTCACGCGGGTAAAATAGTAGCCTTTTAGAAATCTATTAATCATAAACTTAAGTTAATTTATAAAATAATAATTTGTTAAATTAATATTAATATTACCACTTCCACAAATTCAATGAAGTCATTTTATCAAAAAGAATATTTTTACAGCACTTCACGTTCATAATCTCATTTTNTGTCCGAATGCAAATTCAAGTACGTTAACTCTCATCTCACAAATCACAAGAGCACTGCCCATAGGTTTTTTATATTGCCTTGAATTTTTATTTGCTCACGCGGGTAAAATAGTAGCCTTTTAGAAATCTATTAATCATAAACTTAAGTTAATTTATAAAATAATAATTTGTTAAATTAATATTAATATTACCGCTTCCACAAATTCAATGAAGTCATTTTATCAAAAAGAATATTTTTACAGCACTTCACGTTCATAATCTCATTTTNCTTCCACAAATTCAATGAAGTCATTTTATCAAAAAGAATATTTTTACAGCACTTCACGTTCATAATCTCATTTTTTTAATTCATCCAATGAATCGTATTGTTTCCCGTCAACATTAGAAATGACGTGCCCCCAAAATCCCCAAACAACCCCAAACATCTACAAAATTTTTCTATAGGATTGAGTGGTAGAGATTATTATGCCATATCATTATGAGAATATTATGGTGCCGGAGATAATTCTTTGTGGCAATCGCAATATGACATCGGGGTCCATCTTTATGACCCAAAACGTCAAAAAATGGTAGCAAACATCCTTCCAAGTGATCCATATAGTCTTCAACGTTCTGTTGGGGAGAAGCGAAGGCCAAAGGAGACGTACTGTGGTAAGAGAGACTAGTCCAAATCATAAAAGATCCACCTCTGGTTCAAGAAAATTCGAACGTATTTATGCAAATCGTGCCAGTATGACTGAAAACAGTCCGTCGCGTCCAAATTCCTTCGTTTTTCCTCACTCCATACATATAATATTTTTACACTTTTCCTCTTACTCGATGCTTTCTCTAAACCACTGCAATCTCTTGGTTCTGTGAACAAGGGAAGTTTTTTTGTAGTTTTGCAAACTGAATGCGCTCAGACTTCACAAGGACCCTCCGTACTGTTTCTCAGGGGGCATTAAAATTCAATTTGTGTTTGATTTTTGACATTGCCGTTGAGTTTTTGCACATTTCCTGCAGTAAGGGTCGACCAGCCTTGTGAGAAAATTTTTCCTTTGGCCCTGTTTTCTATTTTGGAGTTGGATTTTGCTTACGCTGAAAGTATTTTAGTATACACGAATACGATTTGCCAACCAGACGACTGACTAGACTTGACCATTGTCCAGCTTGATTGAGAGCCATGATTTGACCCTTCTCAAAAGCGGACAGCCACTTTCCCGTGTCCATTTCGTTTAACACATATCTTTAACTGCCCTACAGTACCCTCGATACTTTGTTCATTTAGAGATAGGTTACCTTTTTTAAGTTTCGACGTGTTCAGGATTGCTATCATTGTTTTTAAAGCTTGTCAGCCACCGATTCAAACCTCTGTAATGCATTTATAGAACTTTGAAAAACCTCGTTTAAGTATCCAATCAAAGAAAAAAAGCGGTTGGTGCTTGCAGTTGGACAGTAAGCTGAAATTATTTAGTATGCAAAAGTCAACATAAAAAAAATTTAGCGAAAGAGGTTAAATTCGTACAAAAGTTTCTGCTTCCTGTAAACTAAAACTCGACTTTCCATCCGCACAGCTATCGTCCACTATTCCACAATNTACAAAAGTTTCTGCTTCCTGTAAACTAAAACTCGACTTTCCATCCGCACAGCTATCGTCCACTATTCCACAACACTACCAAATAAAATTCCCTAAAACACCCAAACTATTTTGGATGGCAACACGCATTTGTGAGATAAAAAGTTAGAGTAGCAGGTGTATTTCTACGCTGGACTTATCTCACGGAAGAGATTTTAACTCATACTTGTCATTGTCTCTGNTACAAAAGTTTCTGCTTCCTGTAAACTAAAACTCGACTTTCCATCCGCACAGCTATCGTCCACTATTCCACAATACTACCAAATAAAATTCCCTAAAACACCCAAACTATTTTGGATGGCAACACGCATTTGTGAGATAAAAAGTATAANCCTAAAACACCCAAACTATTTTGGATGGCAACACGCATTTGTGAGATAAAAAGTATAAGAGTAGCAGGTGTATTTCTACGCTGGACTTATCTCACGGAAGAGATTTTAACTCATACTTGTCATTGTCTCTGGAGATCAAAGCCTCATTTGGCTACCGTGAGAGATCAAGTCTCTTCACATCTAACCACCGGGAAATATAAAATACTTCTCACACATTCTACAAGTTACTCAATTTCAAAATTCTTCAATAAAGGAAAGTGGTTGAATATGGGACATTTTGAGGAGCGGCACTGTAAATAATGGGAGATCAACTTTCTTCTTTCTTGCTATTTATTTAGGAATGTTNCTGTAAATAATGGGAGATCAACTTTCTTCTTTCTTGCTATTTAGGAATGCTCCAGGTCATCCCACATTCACAACTACACTATATTTATTCTTTTTAATTGCTAAGTTTTGACAACTAGTTTTAATTCCCATAATTTTAATAGTAATTTTAATATCCTATTTTCATACTAACACGCATATAATTTGTCTTATTGATACAGCGATACGCGTATTATTGACTTATTGATTCATTGAAATATGTACTACAGAGCCAAAACATGCTTTGGAGAATGCAGAATACAGGTTGTAATTTTTCCTGAATTCGACTTAAATGATTATTTGTGCAGGAATAAAATTGGAAATAAATTAATTATAAGTGAAATCTGTATCATTTAAATGCTAAGATTTATTCCAGATCAAATAAAGTCCACACATCAAATTGGCTCAAAATGTACCGCTTGCTTTTCGTGGATGTTTTTTTCAATAATTACCTATATTAACTTGAACTACTAATCTTAACTTGTTAATAACATGTCCGAATTTAAGAGAAGGTGACTATACGCAAGGATACCTCTACTAGGGTCCCACATCACTTTTTGTTATAATTCATTTGAACATTGCAAAGGCATTAATTTGAAAATACAAAAAGCTTTTGCAGTCTAACCTACACTGTCACAGAAAACTAAATACACATAGTGAAATTCTTAACTGTGGAATGAGTAAAAAAATTTTAGGTAATTGAAACCAACTAACTCATTTTCGATTTCCAAGCATTAGAGAACCTCCAGGTCTTTCAAGACAAGACGGAAAACACCCAGATGGAATGACACTCGTCCCCTGGTCTAGAGAAAAACCATTGGTCTGGGACTTCACTTGTGTGGATACATTCCCCCATTCATACATCTCATACACCAAACAAGACCCTGGTGCTGCCGCTATCATTGCTGAAGAGAGGAAGATTAAAAAATACAACTTTCTGCCAGAGAATAAATTCACTTTCGTTCCTATCGCTGTCGAGTCAAACGGAGTATGGGGACCCAAAGGTCTGAACTTGATTAAGAAAATTGGCAATTACATTCAAATCGCTTCCGGAGAACCTCGTTCTACATCGTTTCTGATTCAGCGAATAAGTCTAGCTATTCAACGAGGAAACGCCACTTCCATTTTGGGCACTCTTCCAAAAGGAAAGCATTTGGAAGAAAATTTTCTATCTTTAACTTGCTTTTCAATTCTAGGTGAAGACAAGAAAATTATAATTAAAAAAAAATATAATGCATTAGGAAAATAAAAAAGTACCAGTTTTACTAACTCATTCTTCCATTCCATTCACATCTAACTTACTGTATAAATGCTTACTTAATTGTAGATATGTGGTTCTGGCTCAAGAGCATAATATTTAATAAAAATTATTGCAAATATCATTGTTGCTTCTCGCTTTCACAATGTCCGCTTTCACAATGTCATAGTAAATATTTTAACCGAGGACCAAATTTCTATGTTAAATCAGTTCATGAAATTTTATTGATCTTTAAATTATACTTCTTATGCGAGGTTATTTAGCTTAGAATCTACAATTTTGTTTCTTAATTTTCTAAAAAATAATTTTTTAAGTGGGCAGTGTCGCCGACCACTGACAGAATTAGGATATATAATTTCTCCGATCCTATCACTGATGTTTTGTAAAGGTCTAATATAGTAGTCGACGGTTATAAGACCATCGTTTTTGCGACGAACAATATATTGTATAAATGTCTTATATTTGTGATGGTCTTACAACGTAATACTGGCCCAGTGAGTCTAAATAAAAGGAGCTGGAAATAGACCATTTCTGTTTGAATTACACCAAATTTTGAAAAGTTGATATCACCTTATGAACAAATGCAAATATCAAAATGCATTTCTATTGTCTAATAACAACGCATAGAATTCCAACAAAAGCTGCCTATCAGCGATGACGATGAGTGATATCATAAATGCTGAAGTGGGCTAAAAGTGCTATCCTACAACTGAAAAACAATTCAATCCATCACGCCTCGTTTATATTCCGTCAGCTTTCCGACTTAGCATCTATATTTTCCGGTCATAGAAAATTTCTTAGTTATACTCGATTTCAAATTCCGGATTCAGCTTCCGAATTAAGAGAATCGGAAATTTCCGAGTTAAGCAAAATCGGAAGCGAGTTTATACTCGTCCTTTCTTTCAGAAAAGGAGGAGTTTTTTTCGATTTCTAACTTCAGGTTAAGGTTTTAAGGTTTAACTTTTCTGCAAATCGGAAACTGAATTTCAGCAAGATATAATGCAAGATATAGGTATAGGTTCTTCTACATATGTATAATCTCCATTTACATCAGAATCAGTTGAGGTCTACACCATTGGTAGAAGTGAGATGGATTACCCTACACTTCATTCAGAGATCAATTAATTAATGGGTTATAAGTTTAAATTAACTTTTGCCTAAATATACCTGAGGGTGATAGCAAACGTTTCCTAACCAGAAACATCTCCACTGTCAAGTTTCGACTTCTGAATATATTGCGAATGTATATTGTATTTGCGCGTTTCTGTTTACGACGCCGAATCAGAGCAAGAGCAATCAAACCGTTATCCATTCTTTTAAAATAAGTCGTTTTGAACAAAAACTTCAGTTTTAGTCGAACGAGCGAGTATAAACGAAAATCCTGTTTCAGAATTAGTTTTTTCCAACCCGCAAACCGGAAACGGAATTTGATTTATACTTTTCAGAATCCAAGTTTGGCCACAAATTCGGATTCAGAAAGAGGATTCGGAAAGCTGACGGACTATAAACGAGGCATTAGGTAAAAAAATTGGGTCTACAATGAACNTTCAGAAAGAGGATTCGGAAAGCTGACGGACTATAAACGAGGCATTAGGTAAAAAAATTGGGTCTACAATGAACTTTTTTTATTATAACGATGTGAAAAACTCAATCATCTAACCAAAAACATGGATTTATATCGTTTGGTCATACAGGCTTATCATAACTTTTGGATCACGTAGAAAGCTACTTTCTCCAAAATTAGCTAGGAAGACTTAAAAATTAAATTTAGCCAGNTTCAGAAAGAGGATTCGGAAAGCTGACGGACTATAAACGAGGCATTAGGTAAAAAAATTGGGTCTACAATGAAATTTTTTTATTATAACGATGTGAAAAACTCAATCATCTAACCAAAAACATGGATTTATATCGTTTGGTCATACAGGCTTATTATAACTTTTGGATCACGTAGAAAGCTACTTTCTCCAAAATTAGCTAGGAAGACTTAAAAATTAAATTTAGCCAGCGCGAAATTCAAAATAATGATTCAAGTAGTGCTGTGTAAAGTCGGCTCACATCACATGGAACTCATTCTCAACCTTCAAATGAAACTTATTTATTGGTATTCTTTTATTACTATTATTTGCTCAGAATATCATTAATCAAATTCAAAAAGACTTAAAATAATATTGTCGTTAGTTTACCGCAACTAGAATCTTCACGCTTTAGTTGTTGGACGTTTGTTTATGGAAATATTCAATCGTACGTAATCTCTAATTATTTTCTCAGCGGTTGAGACCTGATTCGCTGAGAATAATGGAATCCTTGTTTAAGCTTTGGGTAAGATTTAGGCAGCGGTCGCTGATACTCTCTGGCTTATTCCCCTTCATGTTCCTATGTTAAGTTTAAAAATCCGCAAAATATTTAAAAAACCTGTCACATTTTTGTTTACAAAGAGCATCAGCAACAGCTGCCTAAATCCAACCAAGCCTTGCGATGATAAATTTTATGGCTGTCAGATTACTTCACAATTATAGAACTTTTTCTGTCTAGGCGGAACAAAATTGAAAGGCCATTATGCGCGAACTGTTGCCAGACTGTTTAAATACAGTTCAAGTTCCGGACATGACGGTATTAATCTGAAGATAATCAAATTGGTCCAATACAGTGATTACTTTGACAACTTTTCAACAAAAGTTTACATAACTCTCATATTTAAAATATTCAACTGCTTACAATTACGAAAGCAATGTTGAGTGGCCACTATCACAGAGACAGACGGCAATTGAAAATCTTAATTTAAATTGATTCTGACAATGGAATTGCAATTGACTAATTGGAGTTAGAACTTGCCTATTGAAATCATTAACATGTTGACTATCATCAATATCCTGCATCTAACCCAACTCCATTGCATAACAGAGACTGTATACAGAAAATGTTGGAATTTTTTTTCTCATAACCTGCGTCTCATCCATAGAAGCGGGCTCCACATTATTATTTTTACACATTGCCTTAGAATGATTTTTTAATTTTGGTTTAAGAATTTTTGTAAAAGCTTCAGAATGTTTCCGAGGTCGGTCAAATTATAATCTGGGTTTTGGGCAGCAGTTGGTTATTTTGACTGTTACATTTGAAACTTTAGAAGCAAAAAATTAAGGTATGATTTGGGCCCACTTTACACGGAACAACTTTAGCCAGTATATTGAATTTAGCGCTGGTTGAATTTAATGTTTAAGTCCCCCTAGATAATTTTGGAGAAAGTAACTTTCTCCATTATCCAAAAGTTATGATAACCCTGTAAAACGAAATATTCGCATTATGCTAAATGCATTGGATGAAACCAAACCTTAAAAACCTTTAGTTTAAGCATTTTATCAACATGATCTTATATTCGTCGACCACTGTGGTTACATTGGTAAGCTGCAATTATAGATTACACAAAAAAGCCAAATATACCAGACAACACTGGTATAAAATATAAAAACGAACTGCATTGGAATTGAGTGAAGAACAGAAAAAAATCAAGATAATACTTGGGTAAATTAACTTTTGCAAAATTTAGCTTGAGCGTGCACAATGTAAACACGTTCTAAGTATCGACTAGGTAAACAACATGATATTGGAATAATTATTGCTCAATTATATCTGTACATAAAACAACTTTGCTAAATATTTCAAACGTTAATTGGCTAGCTGATGGAGAATGTTTTGTATTTTTAATTGACTTTAGCTAGAAATAATATCTAATAGTTGGGACTTTAAGGTTTCTCTCACTACCAGTGTGACATACAATTTATTCCAAGTAACAATGCTCACAGAAGAGGAATTTAACATTATAGTTAGCATAGCTAAACTATGTTCTCTCTTTTGTTTTTTGCCATTCAAATGGGAGGAACAAGAGAAACTTTTAGTTGTGACGGGTAGTCAATT
>NIPM01000030.1:282615-291529 GCA_002738285.1 Holacanthella duospinosa
AGATTTCCAACTAATCTGCTCACACCTGTTTCGATCTTTCTATTCTTATAAACAATTTAAGACTACCTAAGACTATTCTATAGAATTGTATACAAGTAAGTCAAGGACAAAATGTCCTTCCATATGGCCTAAGACCATCTTTTCCGTAGAAACATTAGAACGGGACCCTAGAGCCCAATTTCTTTATGTTTTTTTTCCGCCCGCAACAAAACTAAACTAATACAGGTTATTTGAAAAGTGTTTCTCTCACATCCTCTGACAATAAAAAACAAAGTTAGTTTACTCCCACTAGGATCTAAACACCTTCATGTTTTATACAACATGTTTCAACAAAATTGTGACTGGTTTTGTTCGCCTTTCAATCAAAGTGGACACGTGGTAAGTCAATGCAACACGAGAGTGTTGCATACGAAAATGATTGACAACCTGGCCCCTTTCACTCTCAATATCAATAACATGTGAAAAACAATAAAACTCATAGTCATAAGCAAACTCACGCCACGCTATCGTTAGATAGTTATTCCCGCTCCTTCTTAGTTTTTTGCTCGATTGAGTAATCCCACTCAATTTCAGAGATTGACTTTTATTGTAGAACCAACAATTAAATACCATGCGTGTGCGTAAATTTTAACGGACCAACTTTTCAACTTACCAGTTTGGTCTGTCTTCATTTGAAGTTTGTTATTAGGTCAGTCAGTCAGGCAAAACCAGTAAGCTGAAAAGTCGGTCCGTTAAAATTTACGCACACGCATGGTATTTAATTGTTGGTTCTACAATAGNTAACGGACCAACTTTTCAACTTACCAGTTTGGTCTGTCTTCATTTGAAGTTTGTTATTAGGTCAGTCAGTCAGGCGAAACCAGTAAGCTGAAAAGTCGGTCCGTTAAAATTTACGCACACGCATGGTATTTAATTGTTGGTTCTACAATAGGAATTTTGTTTTTGTTGGAACTAGTTGTACTAGAGCTGTTCCTCTGTAGTTTTCACTTCACATTCAACGTCTTGTATTTCCCTGAATTTGTGACATCAGAAAAATAAAATTTAGGATTTTAGGCTTCGCAAGAAATGCATCTGAGTCAGAGGAATAACTTATCTTTGTTTAAACAGACTAAACGTCTTTTGTGAATGGAAAGTTTTAGCTAATTTATTTTCTCTGAATTGTGGCTCACCCTGTTGGCGAGATGCCTGCATTCTATAACTACTCATTTCTTAGAAGTATTTACAAATTGTATCGAAAGAATGAAAATACTATCCTATTATTTTTAATATCAGTGGTGCTATTTATAAGAATTTGAAAATTTTTCATACTACCTGTTAAAAACAAATAATGTTTATAAAACACACATTTTGATGTTTAAAATTTTAGCTGGATATAAAACCTGATTAAATCAAATATAATTTTCTAGATTAGTACCCATTGATTAATTTATTAGTAGTANCAGATGTTTGATGTTTTAGCTGGATATAAAACCTGATTAAATCAAATATAATTTTCTAGATTAGTACCCATTGATTAATTTATTAGTAGTAAGGTGTCGAAATCGTCATGTCTATCTTTCTGCTCAAACGTAGTCAAAATTCTTTTTTATACACATCGGAGTCTATTTTTGAATATAGGGAAGAAACTTTTGACCTAAAGCCATTTGATGGTAATGCATCTAAGATAATTTTTTTTGGAAATAGTGTATCAGTTTCGAAAGATGTACAATGAAGTTCGGTTATAGTAAATCTGTAGGGACTGGCAAGATTGGTGCCGCCGATCTGTGGAAAATTGGTAAAGCCGAAGTTCATTATATCCGTATACTGAACTGACGCTACAATTCAGTAATTGTTCATTATATCTAAATATTTAACTATAAATTCAGCTACGTCGATGTAAAAAAGTACTGGTGATGGGAATTTGCTTGAGACTNAAGTTCATTATATCCGTATACTGAACTGACGCTACAATTCAGTAATTGTTCATTATATCTAAATATTTAACTATAAATTCAGCTACGTCGATGTAAAAAAGTACTGGTGATGGGAATTTGCTTGAGACTTTAAANAAATATTTAACTATAAATTCAGCTACGTCGATGTAAAAAAGTACTGGTGATGGGAATTTGCTTGAGACTTTAAATACGGTCATGTTATCATGTTGAATTTCCATTTCAAATAGATCAAATTTCCACCATCGAGTGATTTTGGTAAGCGTAAAGTATTTGATTCCTTCAATTGAACTAGCGCTTTGTTGCCTTCCAAGCTTGTCTCCCTGCATTCATAAGTTATAAAAAGCTGGAGTATGGGCAGGTAGGAAGAGGTGTTTAATATGCGTTAAATTAGGAACGGTGGATGGATGGCATAATTGTCCAGCAGCAACAGAGTTTTTCGGTTTGAACCCTCCTGTAAGTTTGTTTCCCANGGTGGATGGATGGCATAATTGTCCAGCAGCAACAGAGTTTTTCGGTTTGAACCCTCCTGTAAGTTTGTTTCCCACTGTATACGGAGTTTTGAAAAAATTTCAGAAGTCATCCTTCTTGCTTTCCTAACGATAATGAAAACTTTCAATTTCCTAAATTACTTTTAAAGCATCACGGGTTTCAAATTCAAAAAATCAAACCTTTTNATAATGAAAACTTTCAATTTCCTAAATTACTTTTAAAGCATCACGGGTTTCAAATTCAAAAAATCAAACCTTTTTTCTAATGACCGTAGATATTTCATTTTTATTGCATACACTAGTTTGTAATTCTATTTACACTTATAGTTTTTTTTTCAAAAAATACAAATATATATTTAAGGTGGTCTGTCAAACTCATGTTATTGAGTTGGTGTGTCGACTTGAGCGGTAAGGAGTTCCCTCGAATGCCGACTCGAATGTCCAAAGCAATACTCGTTCCAGAATACCTATTCTTCACTCAATAACTCACTCAAGTTAAGTTAACCCAAAACCTCATTCAAGTGCTCTTAGTTTCTGAGATCCGTGGTCATAATTATTGGGTCACTATACTTTCTCTATGGTAAGAAAAGTTTCTTCTATGTGTCTTAAAGCAGTGCATGGAGGTGTAAATGCACAAATATCTAAATATAACTTCAATGCGACAATTGGTTCGGGTTACACAATGGTTTCTACGAACAGTACTCTGAACAGTTTCTATGAGAACGGATTATTAAAAGCTTTTTTGTAGTGCTTGAACCTTCTGTAACTTTTCGTAATCCATGGGGTACACAGATATATGGTTTGTTAATTATAATTAGAATTGGATACTCTCAGTTTTGATTTCCGTCATATAACCATAATAGCTATATGCTATATAGCATTTTAGTAATGATAGTAATATTAGATTTGTTTCATAATAATTAATTCTGAAAATGACAATGTTCAACTGTGAGTTACATACAGTTATTTCCATAGCAGATATACCAGCTACTCTTTGCAACGACCATCAGAAATATCTCACTAACCCCAGGGCCAATGGAGATGCTTGTTTGAAAATTTAACTTTACACGATCTGTCCATTTCAACATTTTGGCATGATAGTTTTTTCCAAGAAGTTTTGGGTGCGTCGCGTAGAGTAGAANACGATCTGTCCATTTCAACATTTTGGCATGATAGTTTTTTCCAAGAAGTTTTGGGTGCGTCGCGTAGAGTAGAGAATAATTCGACATTTTTTGCATTCCCTGTAGCAACAATTTATAGTGAAATAAGAGTAAGTCACGTTTATCATTTATGTCTNCACGATCTGTCCATTTCAACATTTTGGCATGATAGTTTTTTCCAAGAAGTTTTGGGTGCGTCGCGTAGAGTAGAAAATAATTCGACATTTTTTGCATTCCCTGTAGCAACAATTTATAGTGAAATAAGAGTAAGTCACGTTTATCATTTATGTTTCCAAACCTTCTGCCGAAAACTTTTTATGTTTTTATAGATTTAAACATTTTTATTACGTTTCTTGTTGAATATAATGTATGAATCATCAGAATTTTATAAAAAGTACCTTATAAAAGTGAGATTAAGATTGGAAAACTTGAGGTTAGGTGTAGGGATTGACCGACGCCGATTTTGAAATCGGCACATTGACCAAATCGGCCATCTTAAAATAAATCGGCATCGGCCATTTTTGGCCGATTTCTCCGCCGATTTTCTTCCCAACTTTTTGATTTAGTTCTAGAGAAACGGACTCTAAATATATTAGTGGAAAAATTTATTTAACGTAATCAATTAACNTGAAATCGGCACATTGACCAAATCGGCCATCTTAAAATAAATCGGCATCGGCCATTTTTGGCCGATTTCTCCGCCGATTTTCTTCCCAACTTTTTGATTTAGTTCTAGAGAAACGGACTCTAAATATATTAGTGGAAAAATTTATTTAACGTAATCTTTCAATTAATTTTGGAATTCAAGTAACTTTTTAGAGGTCGAAACTAAAATTTAATTTAGGAATACGAATTACTCGGCCATGTCTGAATTCAGACGACTTCTAGACGACATAACCTAACAATCAGTCTCCGATTAAAGATTCGTTCACTATGAACGGAGTTGAAAAGTATGTAGGACGGTGAGCGGTAGGAACGGCTGGCTGAGAGCGAGCGGTATGGTGGGGAGGGGTTGATTTTGAAACAATTTTGTCAACAGATATTACGAAACAGGCAAAATTGTAACGATTTTTATTCGGAATAAATTTTTTGCCACACACGTGGTCATAGCTGGGCATTTTGAGTTAGCCGTACATTAGGTACGAAAAATGTTCACCATACCCGTACGTACCCTCACTTGCATGGGTATGGGAATGAGCGGAAGTTATTTTATTTCGATAAGGTACGGATATGGTATATATGGCGAGGAAAAGGTACGGGTACTGATATGAGCCGTTGTAGTTTTTTACGTGAAGATATGGGTACGAACCCCAGATGTACGCCATACCTGGGTGGTGCACCGTACATTTACCCGTACGGGTATGTGTGGAGACTAAATTTTTCGAAGAGGAGTGTGTACGCGTATGAGCAGACTCTTAATTTTTCAAAATGTACGGCTACGGAGGGGGATAAATATTAGTAGGGTATGAGCGGGTCAGATTTTTTTAAACAAGGGTGTTCGCGGTACCTCAAAATCCCCACCTGTGCAAGTGGTCCATTATGACAAATTATGGTAAAGTTGATTGCAATGGAAATTCAAATTTGCAGTCGCTTACAGCTTAGAAATACCATCTGTTGTGTGATGGAATCTTTGCTAAGACAGAGTTAGCGATGGAGAGCATAATGGTGGAGGCTTAAATTTTTAAAATTCTGGAATTTAATTTGGTATAAAATGTGCTGACTGATGGAAATTTTTCCATACTCGGGGCAAGAGTCGTATTAAGTTTTTACTAACGCAATTTTCAGTAGAGAATAATCAGTCAAATGTAAGTTTAAATATGCTAAGATCGATCCTATTATTGTTAGGCACTTATTTAAAATTATGACGCAAAGAAATCGGCCGCTGATTGTATCGGTATCGGCCATATTTTTATCGGCATCGGCCAAAAAGTTGACATCGCTCGATTCCTAGTTAGGTGTAGACAGGGTGCGCTCTTTAGCGCTAAATTCAACTTGCTTAGCGCTAAATAGCAGTTTTAGCGAAAATAGCGCTAAATAGTGCTAAATAGTGCTAAATAGTACTAATTACAAAATTTTGTGAAATAATCTGCTTAGTAAAAGCGGAAAATTTGAAATTTGAAAATTAAAATCAGGTGGAAGCATTGCTTTGATACATAAATCTATTAATTCGTTGAAGTTTCAGACCAAAAATTGGTAAGTATTTCATAATTAAGATTCCATAACGCTGGCTAAGTAAGTCTGCTCTGGTTTATGGAATCCCTAAATTTAATTGGCTCCATGTCTTCCTTCCCCCTTCCATTTCTTAACAGGTTAATTAAGGTTATATTCAATTACTCTTTAGCAATTTATTAATTAGTTTTAAATTTCTTTACTATACAGACGTGACCAATAACAACTGACAGGGGATACCCCATTCATATTCCGCGCCAAATGTTTCAAAAAAATTTAATTTAGCAGAATTCTATTTAGCAGCAACGGTCCATAGCGCTAAATAGCAGTAAATAGCGCTATGCTAAATTTGCTATATACTGCTAAGGGCGCACACTGGGTGTAGAAAAAGCTTTTAAAAATTGAAACACAATGAAAACAGTCTTAATCAGTCTATTTCCACACCTAACCTATCACATTATGAGTTTGTGTATTTATAATAAACTTTCTTAAGAAAAACGAAAGGAGCTTAATTTATGCATATAAAATAAAGAATATTTATAATCCTAAAAACTTTTCATCTTAAGCCATCTTATTGAGGGTAGTTAGATATTCATAAGTTCCCAAAGCAACGGTTTTATCTATTGCTCGGATTGGTGGAATGGGTTCTTTTGTTCTGTTCAAATGGTATAGTTTCCTTTGTAAATTTACTTGAGAAACTAAAAACTTTCTGTCGAAAGGTATGAAAAGTTTCCAACGGAGTTTCTGAATAGTAGTATAGTACTAAAATAATTTCAAGTTTTTGTGTGAAAATTGGAGAAAAGTTAAATCTCAGAGTAGAGAAAGTGAGGTTAGGAGTAGAAAACTTTTCCATGTCACATCCAGTCATATCTTGTTCATATTCATGGTAATTCAATTCTTCTTGTCAAGGTCTCGGACTACGACCTTTTTCAGTTCCACATATTCTGAAAATGGCAGATAGTCAGTCAGGGGTTGCGTGGTTTTTGTTTCCGACACAATTCACTTCATACTGTGTCACTCTTGGAAGTTAGGAAATTGAAATTGACAAAAAAATTATAACTATCGGAAATAGAAATGTTCTTGAATAAAACAAGATTGAATGATCGTTTGAGCTTTAATTGTATTTTGGAGTGCTTAGGGGTACTTTTTCATCAAGTCTCGTTGTGTTTACATGCCAAAAATGTATACTATGTGGAACTTTCTCTAGGGTTTTATTGATTGAACCGGAAGTTAGAATTGAAGATAACCTCTCAAACCTCGCTTAACAAGTTAGACCTTAAGACAATTTATATAAAGAAATCAGGACCATTGAATATAATAATACCAAGCAATAGTTATTTGAAGGACGATGAAAGTCTATTTGTTTTTGCACTAAATCGGGGTTTTAGAATTAAGACATTTATATTTTTTGCCACTTCCGACTATAGCTTTCAACAATGGTTGCAGTTCTAAGTTTTTAGAGTGAGACCAAACAAGAAAGCATAGTTAGCTCGATTTTTTTCATTAAAGGGGTTTGTGAAACACTTTATTTTCATAATAGAAAGTGCAAAATTAGAATTTAAATCAATTACCATGACTCCGCACTCATATAGTTTCCACCAAAGACAGGACAGAGTCGACTTGAGTTAAATCTAATTTGATTGAAAAAACTAACCACTAAATTATTTTCTATCTTTCTCAAAAACAAACCATTAAATCATTTTTCAATTTCCTCAAAAACAAACCACTAAATTATTTTTCATTTTCCTCAAAAACTAAACACTAAACCATTTTCCATCTACTACACTACATGTATGTTTGATGTTTTACTAAATGTTTCTAAATACGTAATAAATCAATTTTGTCGATATAGTTAACGAAAAATAAAATTTGGTACGATTTACATCTACAACCTTAAAAAGCTGTGTTCGAATGCAATTAAACATAATATAGGTATCAATCTACTACATTTTGATAACTCGTCATGACCATGAAGAAACACAGTTTCTAGCCGGGAAATTAGGAGTTAACTTAAAAATGGTACTTTGATTATCATTATAGTCATACTTAACTAATTTGACCTGCCAATTCAATTTATAAAGAATAAACGGTTGTAAACGGGGGTAAACGAGTCATGTGTTGCAATGATTAAAAATTTAAGTTGAATGAAAATAAATCAGAAAATTAACTTCCAAATTTGGAAGATGATGGGCGATGAGGAGGGTGGTGTGCAGTGTGGAAATAAACGTAGATTGCGCATGTCCCATGCTTACTGCGCATTCCAACATTGACGGATATGGTTCATCTTCAAATTTGTCCGTTCCTAGTGCATGGACTATCTATTACTGAAAACCGTTACTCAATCCGTCAATTTGTTGTTGAGCCATTTCGCGGACAGAGGGGCGCACAAAAGAGATTCATAATGCGTTTGCAACACATAATAAATAAAACATCTTGTTTCTAGATACTAAGAAAAAAACTAACTTTTCAAAACTGAAACGATTTTACGCAGAAAAAAATGCGTAAAATCGTATTTTTGTTCAATAGTAGTATATTGAATTAAATTGTACTTTCCCAGGTTTTAATTTTATATTCTGATAAAAGGAATAGGAATATTTGCAATACCTTGAATACAAATCTGCAGTGAACCTTGGCTATAGTGTATTTTCAAGGAAAGGAGAAAATTCCTCGTAACCAACGTTCACTATAGCCGAAGATTTTAAGTTTGAGTTTTGTATTTAACAGGTGAGTTGAAATTTCTGGTTCACTTTACATCGAGCGTCATTTTATTCCACTGTCTACTGTCTGTGAACATGAAAATAAATTGAAAAAATAAACCATTCCTGAGATATCCAGATGTACTGAGGCCACTAAAATAACAAAATGAATTCATTACTATTTACTCAAGAAACCAACATGTAAGTATAAAGCCAACCTNGAGGCCACTAAAATAACAAAATGAATTCATTACTATTTACTCAAGAAACCAACATGTAAGTATAAAGCCAACCTGTGGGGATTTGAGTATGAGACTCAATCCCCACTACTGTACTCATAAATGAGACAGTAGACTCCTTACCTGGCAATGAATGACCAGGAAGGAGAGTTTCGGAGTTGTATTGAGTTTGAGAACAGGATTGCCCAACTAGGCTCTGTAGCACAAATGGTTAGTGCGTTGGGTCCG
>NIPM01000030.1:291609-395123 GCA_002738285.1 Holacanthella duospinosa
AACCATATAACTGGCAGTTCAAATTACCTCTCATTAAAATTGTAGATACCATCGAGTTCAATAGATTGACAAAACGAGAGGAAGCATGGACAGCTAGTCTGGCTAGTTCTATAATAGTACATTGCACAATTTTTCCGTGCTCTTTGCTGGAGAAAGTAGTTCGATAAGTTTTTTTTGCAACTGCTGATTCCTGTGCTGGATTTTTTTTCTGACCTTGAAACCACTTGTTAGAGCTCAAAATTGAAGAGTAATGGAACATGTCCGAAAAATCAAATATTTTGATTCTCTTGTTAAAGAGCTACAATTGTTTCAAAAATTTTGTTATGGAAGGAAATTTTGCGACAACACACATGAGTCACGGGATAACCGTGGATACAGCATCGAAGAATCCAACCCATAACATATGTCTTGAAACCAAATGAAACTTGGAGAAAGCTAAAAATCCTACAAAACATTTTTGAAAGAAAGCACGCTTGTAACATTGACTTCCTTGTCTCAAAATTTATTGAAGCATATTCAGAACAAAATTTTGAGCAAATATCTTTGCATTTCTTTACAAATCATGACATTTTGGGAAACAAGAACCTAAAAATTTATACCTAGATTGCTAGTCTTTGAGCTACTTCAGAAAACTATGCTTTCTAATTCCTTACTATTTTTAACAAACACAAACAAAATTGGCCTAACTTAATTCCATTTTCACAAACAACCTTTATAGTTTAATATTATTTCACATTTGCCCAGATATATAAGAAAGCTAAAGACGCTGGTGTGCCTGAATTTAAAGCCAACTTTACAATAGATGTACTAGAAATTCAAGACAGGAGTAGAAATATAGTCCATTTACAAAATTGACAACCTGTAGCTGCTAATCCATTTGCCTGGATAACGCTTTAAGTTAAAAATACCCCATTCTGTATGAATAACTTTGAATTTTATGCTGGAAGAGTTCTGAATTTGATTAAGACATTTTTAAATTACATTTTTAGGTTTAAAAGCAATGCAGAGTAGTTCTGACTCAGAGATTTTAGGTATTTGTTCAAAATATTTGATTTCCCATCACCTGCCTCTGGTAATGCAGTGAATGATTGAAGAATATTTGTGGTTAATTACTAGTAGTAGAACCAACATTCTTTTACATAAAAGAATGTTTGTTCTACTACTCTAATGACCTCCAATTCTACCCTTCGCTAACCACAACTTCTGATTATCTTCAGCCAGCTTCCATATTTCATCCTGGAGAAGTCAGAAAGAAACCGCGAGATTTGAAACGGAGAATAAGCGAGTTGATGGAGCTACTTGTCAAAAAATTTGCGGTTCTACAGTCAGCAAGAAGCAAACCAAACGTTGGAAACAAACTGGACATGCGTTCATTTTATTCAAACTGGGCCTAATTAGCAGATACTGGTGTTGGCTCAACTAATTTGTCACCTATTCACTATTTCCATATTTTAAGTCAACAAAGAATTTTGATAGCTGAGGTNTACTGGTGTTGGCTCAACTAATTTGTCACCTATTCACTATTTCCATATTTTAAGTCAACAAAGAATTTTGATAGCTGAGGTGTTAATCGATGGTAGTTGAAGNCCTATTCACTATTTCCATATTTTAAGTCAACAAAGAATTTTGATAGCTGAGGTGTTAATCGATGGTAGTTGAAATATCATCTTTTGGTAAATGATGTACGAACCTTTGCTTGTTTGATATCTGAGGTATCAATATTTAGTAGCTTACTAGAGCTGTCTAGATATTCCTGGTTTGTAGAAACGATAGTGTAAACCAAATTCTACGTAGTGTTTTTATTATCATAAAAACAAGGATCATGAACCGTTTGTAAAAAGTAATTTGTATAAACCGATCAAACGCTGATACAAGTTTTTAGACACAAAAATACTTCTAAGCAAAACCAAGATTTTGATTGCCACTTATATAAAAGTAGCTAAAGTATTTTTTGCAGCAAAACTTATTTCTAATTTCATGCTTACTTACTTATTTGAATTAATACCAANCCTATTCACTATTTCCATATTTTAAGTCAACAAAGAATTTTGATAGCTGAGGTGTTAATCGATGGTAGTTGAAGTATCATCTTTTGGTAAATGATGTACGAAACTTTGCTTGTTTGATATCTGAGGTATCAATATTTAGTAGCTAAAGTATTTTTTGCAGCAAAACTTATTTCTAATTTCATGCTTACTTACTTATTTGAATTAATACCAANAGTAGCTAAAGTATTTTTTGCAGCAAAACTTATTTCTAATTTCATGCTTACTTACTTATTTGAATTAATACCAAAAAATTAATTTTGGTACAAAGAGTTATAAACTTTAGATAACTCTGTATTGTAAACTAGTCCTAAGCCGAACCTCGGTTAATACGAATTTATTTTCGCGGTCCCGGTTTACATATCACATAAGTTTTACCTCGGTTAAGCTGAACATCGACTATCACAAACCGAATATTCGGGTACCAGCTTATCCGACGTTTACTGTAAATGTGTAGTGTAAACCAAACCGAAAGAAATGAAATCATCACCATACAGTTCTGTCTGTAGAAACCATAATATAAGTCAGATAATACGTCTTTTGTAAATTGGTAGCATAAGATGCAGAATTCTTCAGTTCAATTTGAAGGATTTACTGGAAAATCAAATTTTTTCCAACATAATTCTGAGATACTATAGTAAAAGATAAGCGTTTCAAAATTAAGCTAGTAAAACTTGGGTTTCAATAAATCATAACTTTTGATCCTTTGATCCTAGAGATTTGAGTTTTATATATTTTTCCAAGACTGTAAAAAAAAAGCATATCTTTGTATTTTTTAAATAAAAACNTAGAGATTTGAGTTTTATATATTTTTCCAAGACTGTAAAAAAAAAGCATATCTTTGTATTTTTTAAATAAAAAACGTTAGTACTCTTATACTACTGGCTTATTTTCGTGCGCCATAATTTTCGTACGCTGTATTTTCCAAGTACCGTAAATTCGGTTCCGTAGATTCGGCGCCATATCTTNTAGAGATTTGAGTTTTATATATTTTTCCAAGACTGTAAAAAAAAAGCATATCTTTGTATTTTTTAAATAAAAACGTTAGTACTCTTATACTACTGGCTTATTTTTGTGCGCCATAATTTTCGTACGCTGTATTTTCCAAGTACCGTAAATTCGGTTCCGTAGATTCGGCGCCATATCTTAAGTGCCATATTTTTTGTGCGGTATTTTCTTGAGCCGTACCTTAGTGCACCGTATAACAATAGTGATATCTTGCTCTACTAAAATTCACATCAACTTAACTGTCATGCGTTTTGACATTTCGTTTACTAATTGTTTATTTTTGTACCTAGACATGTATTTCCTTATCAAAAAATCTATCNTGCGTTTTGACATTTCGTTTACTAATTGTTTATTTTTGTACCTAGACATGTATTTCCTTATCAAAAAATCTATCAATAGTTACAAAATAATTAATTGAAAGAATAACATTACCAAAAGTTCAAACGAAAGATGAAAAAGTTGAAGCAATCCTAATTATACCTTTCAATTTTCTATTATTACTCTTAGTCGTTTGAATTTTAGTTATTATTATTATTACAATTTCATCGGAATTGGTNCAATTTTCTATTATTACTCTTAGTCGTTTGAATTTTAGTTATTATTATTATTACAATTTCATCGGAATTGGTATTTTTAGAATATGTCTCACTATACAGAGTGAGTCACATAAGTTGATTTCATAACTACATCATCCCTGTTGTGTTGTAGCTTCTGGGTAAATGTTTTACATAGGGCGTCGGTAATGAAGAAGTTGTTGGTTCTTTTTGTGAGTGACAAGCATCTACCTGTTGTTTGTCTAATAAAAATAGAAANTATTTTTAGAATATGTCTCACTATACAGAGTGAGTCACATAAGTTGATTTCATAACTACATCATCCCTGTTGTTTTGTAGCTTTTGGGTAAATGTTTTACATAGGGCGTGGGTAATGAAGAAGTTGTTGGTTCTTTTTGTGAGTGACAAGCATCTACCTGTTGTTTGTCTAATAAAAATAGAAATAAATGATAGTTGGAATGAGACATAATCAATAGTATGAATAGCTCTGTCTCAAACAAAAAATAACATATGAGAAGAAGAGAAATGTAATGTAATACTGAAATATTTTGGGGACATTTCTCAGAGTTTAATTCATATGTTAATGAAATCATTACCTCGTGCTATAGCTACAGGTGTCGAGCGATTCTTCAAGTCTTAATATGACAGATTTCGGTATTGATGCTAAAATTTTGACACACACGTGCCACTGTCCTGTCTCCATCTTTTACTGTCAAATATTAGTCTATACAAATTTAAATGAAATCTAAAAGGATTTAGGAAATCGGTAATGAAATGTATACTTTGATGTCTGTGGAGAACCTTTTACGTTGTGGTCTATACTTTGATTGACATCCTAACGAGTAAAATATAAGCAAATAATTATTCTGAGGTTTGCTTTTCTCCTCTTACATTTCTTTTAGAGAAAAGCTCTTTGATTCGTAAGAGAAATGAGCCAGAAACGAGAAAATGGATAGAATAACGAATATATTGGCTGTTTCTAATAATAGTGTTATACAAATACAGCCTACTTTCATCTTAAAAATTAGAAAATTCTTAATCTTGTAATTCTTGGTTTCCATTAGAAGCTTACGATAATAAAATGGTAAACTGTAGTAATGGAAACGGGTATAGTTACTGATATTTTATAACGTTTCCATTATCATCATTTTTACTAAAGTTACTAACCATCTTATGCGCATAAGATGGTAATACGTAAAAATAACTCATTATGAAATGAAATTGTAGTAANATAGTGTTATACAAATACAGCCTACTTTCATCTTAAAAATTAGAAAATTCTTAATCTTGTAATTCTTGGTTTCATTACAAGCTTACGATAATAAAATGGTAAACTGTAGTAATGGAAACGGGTATAGTTACTGATATTTTAAAACGTTTCCATTATCATCATTTTTACTAAGTTACTAACCATCTTATGCGCATAAGATGGTAATACGTAAAAATAACTCATTATGAAATGAAATTGTAGTAANAAGTTACTAACCATCTTATGCGCATAAGATGGTAATACGTAAAAATAACTCATTATGAAATGAAATTGTAGTAACCTAGTAACTTGTAAGGGTTGGTCGAGGAGAAGTGAAACTTTCCCAATGATTTTATCCCAGAATAAATGAGTTGAATTTGATTTTCAAATTCTTATTTCTCCCGCCGATCTTTGCTTGCAACTTTCGGATTCATCAACTTGGCTCCTCCCTCCGCAATGCCAATTCTCAAATATCTCAACTTACCCCGTTTCACACTGATTTTTTTTACCCAGAGAGAACGTAGTGAGTGAAAAAGCAATAGCCATAAGCACATGCAAGCTATTAGGCTTCGTATTGGGTAGAGAATTGGCACTTTAAGAAGTATGAGTTAAAAATTCATTCATAAATTTCAAAATAGCTAGATACCACGATTCAAATCTTTCATTGGAACGTAGTGTGGTTACTAACTTGTCTTATCGTAGTTGGTTTTAACTATCGTAATGGAAACTAGACTTAATATATGCTCCATGCCATTTTCAGACCACATTTTTTAAATTTCGAAAGAAAGTTGTAATTTTCGAAACAAAATTGAAAATATGTAGAGTTAATCGGAGTTGGGTGACGGACCGTCGTGAGACAGGAAACAAGTTTCGACATTTAAAATAAATTGAGTTATGGACTAACACTTTGAAAACTTTTTTTTGTGTAATAATTCCTATTAATACGTTGCCTATAGCAATATGTAATTTTATAGCCCTGTTCGCTATATTGATTTAATTATNAATAATTCCTATTAATACGTTGCCTATAGCAATATGTAATTTTATAGCCCTGTTCGCTATATTGATTTAATTATATCATTGTTATTTGGTCAACCAAGACAAAAACAGACTCAATTACTAACATTGGTCGGACTGACGGACATAACACAAAGAATACCCTACTTTACTACAAAAGTACTTTAGTGGTAATGAAAAATAAAAGTCGTCCCAGCTGAAAGCAATCATGTTACAATATGAGTATACCGACCGCATACTTTGAAATTCAACAAACTACATTTCAAAGCGTCACAATAAATATACAGTGGAGCATGCTTATAATATATTCGATTTTACACGGAGAAATCTGGTATTATAGCCGTCATGGTTTTACAACGGATATAAACCAGCTTGGTCTTATATAAAAGCTTTGACAGTTTTGAATGAAATAAACGATTATATTTAATTATTCCATGGCAACTTAAGTATATAGAATTATTTGGCAATTGGTAATTTTTAAAGTTATAAGGACACCCGGTTTAGTTCACTGGTGTTACCATCCGTCGTGCCTGTGGGGAACTAAATTTTTAGCGTGAATTTGCGCAGATAAAATATTAACGACTACTCATTAATTGTGAAATGCCACGGTCTAGATTCTTGTAAGATTTATGTGGTACCAGAAAAATACCAAATTTAGTCGCGGATTATTTTAGCCGTAGAAATTTATTTTTGTCAAAAATTATGGTGAAATATTTTATTTTAATAAATATTTGAGAAATTCCTAAATCGAGTTCCATGATTTCCGGGCCAAAATTAATCTGCGACCATATTTGGTATTTACTTTGAACCAGATATGTATTTGGGAATTGGGTAAATCGTACAAATTTGTTTTGGCCAGTTTTACGATTTATGAAAAAAAGATTTTAGCGGCCAAATTATTCCACGACAAAATTTGGTATTTTTCTGCAACAAGATGTGTTTGCACTGTCAGTAAGTGATACAAGTTTATTTCGAAATAAGTTTTGCGATTTTTGATAAACATATTTCAAATTTATACGTGACTAATTTTGGTATTTTTCTGAAAAATGATGTGTTTGAACATTGAATAAGTGATATGAGTTAATTTATAAAAAAAAATTGTGATTTTCTAAAATAATTTCCGAGGCCAATTTAATCCGCAACTAAATTTGTTAATTTCATTGAACTAGGTATGTGTTTGAACGTTTAGTAAGTGATATAAATTTACTTTCAAAATATTTTTGAGATTTTCTAAAGAAATTTTGAGTCAAATTCCCGACTAAATTTGCAATTTTCCCGGTACTACATATGTGCTTGAACTCTAAGCAAATAATTAAAAAAAAAATCTGATTTTCGAAAAAAAAATTTTCTGCGACCAAATTAATTAGCCACAAAATCTGGTGTTTCCCACATAATTGTTTTTAACTAGAGAGTTGCATTCGATACTATTCTAAAATAATGTTGGAAAAATATGCACCGGGGCGAAATTAATTCATGAATAATGAATGATGAATGCAATGCGAAAATTATTGGTAAAGTGTCAAGTTAAATTATTGCTGTTGAATCCTTTCTATTTCATTTGTGTGTTGAGATTCCCACACCCCTAGGCAGGTTTTCATCCTGCCTAGTGTGCGAAATACAGTGCCTTGCGCGGCAATACCTTTTCCAATAACCGATTTAGAGTGGAGCTTGAAAAATTTGATTGAAAAATTATGCCAAGATACATATAAGATTTTGAAGTCTGTACTGGGACGCCTCTCCAGGAGAACTTATCTTCTTTTCTCACCCTTCTAGAACGCCGTATGACAAGTACTTTTGTTTTAGAAAAATTGACCTGTAGACGTCGTAAAGTGAAAAAAGTTAGCAGTGATAGTCATCTTTAGTTGAAGGAGTTCTTGTGACTGAGCAGCAAGAACTAAATCGTCCGCTTTAAAAAATGTACAGAGTGGAAATGGATTCGAAAACTCGCAAGGAGACACTTTCCGAATTCATTCACCAATTCCTAATCACAATACTTCTGAATCTGAGTAATCTGCAGCTGTAGAAGGAAAGTTATGCACCTGACAAAAAGAAAGAAATTCAATTGAATTGAAAATAGATCAGGCATTGGCTAAGGTGATTGAGGAGGTTAGTGGGAAGAAACCCACAGTTTATGTTTAGTCGCTAGTACAGAGTAGTCAAACTAACTAAAAGTGAAATGAAAATGTTTGAAACCAGTAATTCAAGGGGTAACCATCTTCACTTGACATACCGCCGATATTTAAAAACAATTATTTCCACCAGCGTAGAATTCGACAGAGTTTCGGCCTCCGGATATTTGTGTAGCAAGATCAGCTCAACTCTGAGCGATGAAACAAGCTTTCGTTTTTGCATTTTTATTTTTAATTAAACGAGAAGTAATATGAATTAAATTTGATTGTATTCCTCAAATTCCATATCAGAAATCTTTTGGACTCGGAACTTGAGTTCATCATAAGCACTCGAGTCTTTTAACTTTAGGCTGCAGTCATAGCGGCAATTGCTATCAATTAGCAACAAAATTCAATAGATTTCTAGAATTGTTGCAAACAAAAAAAAAATTTTTTTCTTGTCTCCAAATGCTGCTACATTGAAATGGTTAGCATCATCTTTCCTAGTGAGAACATATTATTTGGAAACAAAATTTGTTGCAGAATGTGATAAAAACTATAAAAAAATGTTGAAATTCTAGTTACGATAGTCAAAAAAGACAATTTATGATAGTCCCTGTTCTATATCTATTTCTACATATTAGTTCTTATCTTTTTCCATGTTTCTTTTCATTATCTTGTTCAATTACCGTATATTCTCAAATATAAAGAACAATTATGTATAAAAGAAAATATTAAACCGAGCAAAAACATTGAACAGTAAATGACACTTTTTTCCGTTTCTCAAAAAAAGTGTGAAAACTGGGATAAAATTTTCAACTAGCTAAAGTGTCTTGGACAATAAAAATTATATATTACCGTCGTTATACTCGAGAAAATACTGTATAAGTATAATAAATCTGATAAAATACTAGTAAACTGATGAAGGTTAATGGTATCCTAAAAGACATTTTCACCTTGATACTCAAGGAATTTTGATGAAATTTTTGGTGGTGGAAGTAAGGGTTTGTAATCCATTAGAATAACTCATCCATGGTAGACTTGTTCTCAAATACTATTTGTAGGAAGTAGAGGCCTTTGAAAAACTAGACAATCTACTTGCTTCCTCAACCGATAAATGTCTTCTCAGTTTAATAAACTTTGTAAAATTTGTACTTTCCAAAGTATTGGTTTTAGAGATAGAGTATGCTATATTTGTACTACCAAATCTAATTTCAAGATTTCAAACAGATTTCCCTACCACCTTACACCTGTTCAGGTGAGGTGAAGATCAAACGGTGAATCAGGTTTCCTTTTTTACTCATTTTAAATCCTTCATGCGAGTCCGGAAAGATAGAATTCAGACTTATTACATTCAGTGTTCGAAATAGAATAAAGGGTTTATAATTCAGGAAATCAGTCTTGCAGTAGAAAAGGATAGGATTTGAAATATCTATATAAAACCAAGAAAACGGTTAGCTAAATTTGTATCAAAAGTTAAATAAAATTTAAAACAGTAGAATTATATTGAAACTGCCTTTGATTCTGGGCAGATCTAATATTGATTTATCCATTGTATAGTTTAGCATTATTACATTTTAGCAAAAAACTGATGCGGAGGTGTCAGTTCTCAGAGACTGATGCTACGTCTAAGAAAATGTAGAAAATATAAAAATGAGACAGACAGATAATGAATGATGTCAGTCGGAAATCTTGTTTATAAATATCACATACAAACATGTAAGAAAGTGTTGAAAAATAATTACTTTCGAATATAAGAAATATGTATTGAAACGTTTCATGTAAATTAGACCTAACCTACTTTAGCCCCAATGGGAAAATTCCCCTAACACGTAAATAGCCCCAAAAGCAATTAGCTAGAGTAGCATCGGGAATATCAATTCCGAATGTTGTACTTACAAACCGTCATAAATTTTTTTTGTAAAAACACATAGACTTATTTGGTAAACCCTGCTTTACAGATAAAAAGATTTCGAGGGAAATTGCATGATCCAAAAATGGTGATGTTTTTGATACCACCACCGGAATTGAATCTTATAAGAAACTTTACATTATTGCACATTTATTTCTTTTTGAGTTGATACATACTATTGTCGGAAATAAGTTATTCGAAATAAGACCTACTTACCAAGAGAAGTCGATTCTAAAGTTCTTAAGTGAATTTTCTTATTGTTAGGTTTCTCAGGTTCTTATGTAAGGTTGTTAGGTAATCCTCTAAGAATCTACACTCCATCCTCTTCACTACACTGGCACTATTTTTAACTCCACCTAATTGTTATATATATATACGTTTATATTATTATACTACCTATATATGTTATTATATATTTTTTTAAACTTTAAAAACAAAACAACACAGTCACTCGTCCATTCCGCGTACGATTTTATACGAAAAAAATATACATATCTNCGTTTATATTATTATACTACCTATATATGTTATTATATATTTTTTAAAACTTTAAAAACAAAACAACACAGTCACTCGTCCATTCCGCGTACGATTTTATACGAAAAAAATATACATATCTCGGTGTTTTTTGCCGCACTTAGTAAAAAATGATAACTTCTTTGCTCAACTTTTTCGATGACTAAAAATTTCTGAGCGAAATAGAATGATGTGTAAAATGAAAACCAAATTGTATGCGACAATCTCAAGATTTTGGATGAAATTGGCTATTTGTAAACCCAACTTAAAACGACTATTGATAATATATTTGACACTATTGCATTTCCTTAACCTAGATGTGTACATAATAATGGTAACCAATTGTTGTTAATTTTTTAAATTTATTGGTAGGGAAAGTATCAAAATCCTTCTATCAAAGTAAAATCACATGTCGTTGAAATTTAGTACAAACGGAACTAATGTTTTGTTTCTACTTGCGTCGTTATTGAATAAAAAATTCAATACCTGAGGAAACAGACAGACAGACAGATAAAGAAAATATATATATATTGTTTGCTCATTTTTGTATATTCGATATTTACAAAACCTTTATTATTTCTANAGATAAAGAAAATATATATATATTGTTTGCTCATTTTTGTATATTCGATATTTACAAAACCTTTATTATTTCTATCCATAGTTTGTAAACATATACTAGTAGAGAAACGACGACACATTTCAAAAAAGTTCTGGAAGATATAAACAAGCAATTATGAAATCTGAGGATCCATTGAGCCTTTCCTTCTGCCAGACAAATTTTGACTGGGGTGTAATATAAAATTCAGTGTTTATAAATTGAGTGACTGTCTCATTCAATGACTCTTTATGCAAGTTACTATTTACACTTTTGTAGGTACCAATTTGTGTTTTCAATCGTGTAGTTGAATAATCAAAAGTTATTTCTGTCAANTGTAGTTGAATAATCAAAAGTTATTTCTGTCAACAAAATTTTTTTGAAAACTTTAGAACGTCAAAGAAAATACTTGTTTTACCATTCTCCATCTACTTTTTTTTATTCTTTAAGTTGTAGAAATAATGCGCAGTTTCCTCTAAAGAATTCTCAAGTGCTTATCTTTACTTAATCAACAAGTAAACAAGTTTACACATCGTGTCTCAAACTAATATCTAAGGACTTTTACAATTTATAACATTTTTATTCAATTATAAGAAAGTCTTGCAGGCTGAGGGAGAAGGCAAAAAAATCAATATTTTACACTACCTCATAGTTATTCTGTAGCTATTTGTCATATACATACTACATAATAAAGTACTCAACGTTACAAATTTAATAGACGATTTTAAGTCTTTTAGACGATAGGTTATTGTGTGAGGATAGGTGGTAATCTAATTTAGGCTAGAGGCTGCAAACATTTTAGTACCTAAAATATTATTCTAAGCGTCTAGTCTATAAACTGAGTAGAAAGTTTTCAACAAAATAATATTGAAAAATTATTATTGATTTCTCTATATTTGGAGCGAAATTCAGTACAGTGCAATTCGATCATAANAAATAATATTGAAAAATTATTATTGATTTCTCTATATTTGGAGCGAAATTCAGTACAGTGCAATTCGATCATAATAATTATTACCCTGTCGTCACGAAATTTGGGTAAAGCATGAGGTCTTATAACGAACAAATACATTAATTTTTGGACTTGACTTAGATTTTNAATAATATTGAAAAATTATTATTGATTTCTCTATATTTGGAGCGAAATTCAGTACAGTGCAATTCGATCATAAGAGTTTTTACCCTGTTGTCACGAAATTTGGGTAAAGCATGAGGTCTTATAACGAACAAATACATTAATTTTTGGACTTGACTTAGATTTTGAGATATTGATAATTCGACCTTGTGAAATAGCATAAATTTTCCCATTAGTTTGATTTCAAATCATAAAATTCTAACAAAAAAAAAAGAAAGAAAGGTTTTTGATTGTTGAAGCGAGGTGAGCTGAATACTAGAAGTGAGGTGAGTGAAGGGTTTATTTCACCAAAAATAAACCCAACTCAAACTATTTAATAAGCAAAATTTGTGTTTTAAGGATTTAAGATTCTGAACTATCAAGGCGAAAAAAAATGTCTGACTCAAAGTAAATGACTCATGGAGTCATAACTGACTCTCACAACTTTAGGACTCGACTCTCCAAGTCATCGCTCTAAGGGCCGGATTTAGGTACACCACTTGAGTGAGTATTTGGATTGACTCGACTTGAGTAATTCTTTGAGAGGAGAGTTGTATTCAAGAACGAGTTTTGTCCATTGATGTGGCATGGGAGTTTGGAGTTGAGATTCGAGGCAGCTCTCACCGCACTCCAGTATTAACTCCTAATCACTCACAAATTAGTCACTTGAGTTTGAGTGGCTTACCCTAACTCCTTGATTTTTGGGAGTTCACTCTGAGTCAGAGTTATGATTTTGACTCCTGAGTCACGATATACAAAATATGAAAAATCGTATAGGACAATCTTAAAAATTTAAAAAATTTTAGTCACCCGCCATCTGTGGTGTTGACAAAGAATAAGGAAATAACTTGTTTATGCTCATTTGCGCATGTTGGAAAAGAGGCATCACTCCTAACCAGAAAGGAGTCAAAGTCACGAAATGACTCCTGACTCACAAAAACTCTAAGTCAGAGTCATGGAGGACACTAATATATTAGTTGGTCTTATAACGCATTTCTAGATTATTTATTCTACATACAATAACGGAAAATCAAACAGAAAATAAAAAGTGTAATAACCGAGTTGGTCTTATAAATTAAATTATTATAAACAAACTTTACTGTATAGCTAAGAGAAGAAAATTTTTTAAGTTTTTTTCCCCAGTGAATCTTGTTTTCACTTTCTTCCTTTTACTTTCACTTTATCTAACAAAAACAAACAGGACCNCGCATTTCTAGATTATTTATTCTACATACAATAACGGAAAATCAAACAGAAAATAAAAAGTGTAATATCCGAGTTGGTCTTATAAATTAAATTATTATAAACAAACTTTACTGTATAGCTAAGAGAAGAAAATTTTTTAAGTTTTTTTTCCCCAGTGAATCTTGTTTTCACTTTCTTCCTTTTACTTTCACTTTATCTAACAAAAACAAACAGGACNTTTTTTTCCCCAGTGAATCTTGTTTTCACTTTCTTCCTTTTACTTTCACTTTATCTAACAAAAACAAACAGGACCATCTGGTTCCTTGCTCTTTTGTCAATAAAATTGAAAGCTTTTAATCATTTTTAAAGCTCAAACCAATTCCAATTATTTGAGTTTTCTGTCCTCGTTTCAATTGGGTCAAGTTCACCTACCACCAGTTTATTTACACCATTACTAAAAGACTTATATACACCAAACTTTCTTAGGTATCAAACACTTCCGTATCGGTAGAGATATCAAACACTTCCGGAATACACCATTCCCAAAATAAAATATCTTACAAATTGCTTAAACTTAAGCCCCAGAGTCATACCAGTGACATGGTTAAAATTGGTTTTGTGGCATAGTTATTGGTAAAACAAACAATAGCTAGCAAATTTAAAACACATGGTAGGTCCTTCCCAAGAGAGTTGATACTGTGCCATTGTATGTATACTAAAACTATAATTCACGTTAAATAAATTTTTACTGTCCACAGTTAAAACAGTTAATCTAGAACTAGAACAATAGTTTACAAACAATATATTTCATACTTTATTAAATGTTGTGTTGATTCCTAATGACTTTATTACTTTCTCAGCATCAATGTCAAACTACCCTAACTATGGTATATATATACATTCTCATTAACCCATTTAGAGTACCCTTGAGAGTCCTACTGTTCTTTGACGATGTACAGTTGAAAACGCGGGTAGTTTGAATAGTTGATGGTTTCTCCTAATACACTCCACTGACTTGAGTGGATTATGATGAAAGCTAGTAGAGCTATACATAGTTTCTAATTTTACTATCTAATTATTTCTCAAAATCCCTCATTCTAACATTTCTACTTCTCACTTTTTGAATTCTAAAGGTTAATTTTGAGGGAAAGCCCACTCCCCTTGTCATCCTTGAAAAACACTTCCATCTTCAATGTCAGACCTACCATACTCTTCTATTCTTACCTTAAAAAGTACATTTTTACTATTTTGACATTTATAATTAATTACTACATGTTTCCTATCAAAATGAAATATGGATTTATGAGGTTGAACTTATATTAGTTAGAAACCTATATTAGTTAGGTTAGAAATAGTTGAATATATTTGTAGAATAGTATTACTAGTAAATAATAATAATGCTAAAGGAACTAAACTTTCTTTAAGTTAGAATCATCTATACTACTGTCTCAGAAATAACTTCCAAAAAAAAAATTTTTTATTACAATAGCCTATAGTTTTTTTCATTTTACATATCGTCTAAAATTTCTAGAAAGAGTGTAATTGATTTAAAGCCAAGTATGAAATCAAAATTTCTAATAATATTACACAACGTACCATTACTCCTGTAATATAAAATTAATATAAACATGTCACATTTGATTCATAGCATATAGTATCAATTTATTGTTAGAAGTTAGACGTCGTTATGTTATTTCTGTCAAGATGATTTATTTTGACTGAATTCAGTTACAAAATAGTCAGGTTTCATAATATTTTATGAGATACTTAGAAAAAATGTTTGTTTAGTTAGATAGAAGAGTCAAGTCCAAAGATATACCAGGAGTAAATAAATACATAAATTTGTAATAAAACAATGTCTAGCAATGTCTAATAATTTCTAGCAATGCCTAATTTATTAAAAACAATCTTTCAAATCAAATTTGTATCTTATATAATACAGTGCGTTCAAATAAGAAGGCGAAATTTTTGAAAAATGNTAATAATTTCTAGCAATGCCTAATTTATTAAAAACAATCTTTCAAATCAAATTTGTATCTTATATAATACAGTGCGTTCAAATAAGAAGGCGAAATTTTTGAAAAATGATTTTGTGGAAAATAAAAATTGAATTTATGTCAAAATTTTACATACATTATGAACTGCTCAAGTTCCTGAAAATCGTTTCTACCAAAGTTTTGTTAACTCTTCTTAACTTAAAAAGTGTCACAAGACTCTAATTTGTGGGATTTTTAAAAACGCTAGTGCCGAATTTTCGCCTTCTTATTCGAACACACTGTATATACTACTAAACTAGTATAGATATGGTATTGAATTTTTAATGTTTCAAAACTATATACCCAGTTGTAGTTTCCAATAAGTCGTAGTTGTTTTAAATAAACTTTTTAGTTACAAAGGTTAAAATTATAGTAAATAAATTGTAAATACACATTTATTTACGCACTTTGAAGAAGTAAATATATATCCTATACCTATATTGCATGTACCTTAAAAAAATTTTACCCAATGACAGCTGTTATTTGAAACTCTACTTTGAAAGTCTATGATATAAATTATTAATAAAACGAAGTACGTATAATTCTTAAAAACAACAACTTCCACCAGTTGTTTCTTAAGTGCTGTTAGTTGGAATAAACCCGAAATGGTANTACCCAATGACAGCTGTTATTTGAAACTCTACTTTGAAAGTCTATGATATAAATTATTAATAAAACAAAGTACGTATTCATGTATAATTCTTAAAAACAACAACTTCCACCAGTTGTTTCTTAAGTGCTGTTAGTTGGAATAAACCCGAAATGGTATATAGTTAGGAAGGAACTAAAGTTATCCAACAGTATGAGGGGGGTTGTATACATTTGTGTACACCGCAACTGGATATATACTTTGGAGTAAAAGTGTAGCAGTGTTGTCAGTAGTAAGAAAATGGCTATTTGTCAATGCCATAGTTGTATTCTATGAAAGTGTCACTCGGGAATGGATCCCTATTCTCAAAGCAAAAGACCTATGTTGAATTCTATTCGCAAATACGAAGACTTTACTCTCTATTCGCCATTTTTCCCTCGCTTCCCTCAATTTCGTTGAGCTCTTTTAGGGATATGGAGTCCATGAAACCAATTTTTGACTCTCTAGTCCTGACCTTGAGCTTTTTCTAAGTCTCTTCTCCATCGCGCAGAGTGGTTCCTTTTTCTTCTTTTATTCCATGGGCTAAAAATATCCTCAGAGAATTTTGGCAATGGTATATAGACTTATAGACTCCATTTCTTGACAGACCTTCTCTTTTGCAACACAATCACTTCCAAACTCTAAGATTAACAAACTCAAAGATCAGGATAAAAAAAATTGTTTTTTTTTATTCTAAAAACAGAAAACATTTCCAAATGGTTCTTCTATTTGTCATCTAACAAGTGTTTCTACTAACGGAACGACAGAAAAAGTGGAAAGAAGGTAGCAGACTGAGGTAGGTATTTCAAATCACTCACTAGTCACTCACTTCAAGACACACTTTACGTATTCAAATATTAGAAAGACACTTTTCACTCAAAAGGAACTTCCAAATACTCTGATTTTTATATAACTTATATACCTTTATACACTTTCATTCTTTCACTCTATGAGTAGCAACAGTTATCTCATTTGTTTGAAACAACTTTCTCAAACCATATAACCTTATTTTTCTGTTGACAGACAAAGTTTCAACAACCCTTCAACACTTCCTCACCACATTATTATTTATTACCTAACATTTCACTATTAAACCACTTTTGTCAATTTTGAATACAACCTAAAACCTCATACCACTAAATATTCGTAAAAGGTGACAAAAACGAAATAAATTTTTGAATGTTGGGACATCGTGGTAATCATTTTGTTCCTTATTTCAACACGGTAGACGAAGGGTATAACAATTTTCTGTTATACAGTAGTCGACAGTTATAAGACGAACGATTTTGATACAAAAAATTTGGATATTTTATGTGTGGTGGTCTTATAACGAATATAAGACTCATTAGGGTTTATAAAAAGTATATGGAGATAACCAATTTTCTTTAAACTCTTTTTTTTTTACATTTTAATTTTCATTTTATTGCATTAACTTTCAAAAGAACATTATAATGAAAATATTTCATCTAATCTTCGCCCAGTCGTTAAGGCATCGAAAAATTTTTTTTAACTTTACCAAATTTTGAGAAATGGACTTTGCGAAATAATACACATCAAAATTATCTATTGTGAAATAAGTAGTGATGTATTTATTAGTTCTTGAGTTATATGTGGCACTTAAACTTTTAGCAGAAGTGGCAACACTACATAAAAAATAGGTTACAGATTATACCACAGTCGATAGTTATTCATTTTATTTAATTACGATACATAGATTTTTAATAAAAAATACGGCCTATTGGGGATGAGTAGTAGCAAAAGTAGTTGGCTAGGGGGTTTTATCTCATTAAATCTCAATGTAACTCATTCAATAAGGAATATCTTATAAGGAGAAATACAGTTATCTTATAAAAAATTAGTAACCAATATTAAAAATGCATTATAACTAAGCAGGTATTTTAACGGTAGGTCTTATTACCGTCCACTACTGTATGATCCTATTGGTAAGAAGACATAAGTTTACAACTTTTGGTTTAATGCAATGGAGTTAGCGTAGTTCTATATGATTTGCAGTAAAACGAAAAAGAAGATATTTTGATTTGCATTGTTACACAAGGTTACATTATCGACTTCTCAATAGTTTGTCAACCTCAAACAAAGATAACCTCCCTCCATATACGTTTTATAACACCACTTTGTAATCATAACATCCGTTGTAAAACCATCAAATTGTATAAAATCCCAAATAATTTTTGTTAAAATGGTTTGTCTTACAGTCGTTGACCAATCTATATAATGAACAGATGACGGTTATAAGACCGCCGCTTTTGAAACGACTAAGTTTGATCTTAGATCTGTAGTGGTGGTAAAACGGACGCAAAATCCAAATGGGTCTTACAAGGTTGTATAAAATTTGTTGGACTTGACCAGATTTTCACCGGTCGATAATATGACCTTGTGAAACAAAGTGTATTCGAATGCATTTTTTTTATTAACTTCCAGACAAGATCTGAAATGAAATCAGCTCTTGATTTTGACTCTGGGGAAAGAGACGGAANTGTATAAAATTTGTTGGACTTGACCAGATTTTCACCGGTCGATAATATGACCTTGTGAAACAAAGTGTATTCGAATGCATTTTTTTTTATTAACTTCCAGACAAGATCTGAAATGAAATCAGCTCTTGATTTTGACTCTGGGGAAAGAGACGGAATAAATCCTATGTGGATTATAGTTTAGACAGGCAAAAAACCAACCATCCCTTAATTTTTCAGAGAACTGACGCGTAATGTTATCAAGAGTGACTTCAAGTGTTAAGCAATAGGGAGCAAGGGAGAGGGAGAAGAAGAATAAAAAAAGAGAAAAGGAGTGATTTTTGATCAGGGTTCTCATGAGCCAAAAACATCAACTTTTGTAAGAGGGTTTGAGAGCCGAAATCAAAAGCACATCGATTTTTAGATCTTGAACATGGAACTTTATATATAAAAATGTTCCATAAGAGTCAAAATTAAGAGCCAATTTACAAATTATACATTTATCTAATAAACAAATTGATTTTTAAAACGAGCTAGAAAATTCAACATTCAAGACCAAAAGAGTCCTGATTCGTTTTGGTTTTTCATCCATAAGTCTTAAAATGGGTAGCAACTCGCAGCAACCGCGTACACGGGTAGAAATAGAAAGTGGAAGTAAACCATTTGGAAGGAAATATGAGTATGGTGGGAAAAATTTGGTTAGACATAACTCGAAACGGTTTATAATTGTTTTGAAATGGCTTCAAATGACTTGAGACGAATTGATATGTGTCGATTTTCCTTGTAGTGGCTTGAAGTAGTGTGAAATTGTTTGAAATGTGTTGATAGAATCACTTAAAGTCACTTCAAATGGCATATAGTTGCTTGAATCAGCTCACAATGTCACGAAATAGATTGAAATGACGTTGAGCGATATGAAATGTCTTGATGTGGCTTTGAATCGTATACGGAATGTCTTTAAACGAATTTGAGTCACATAAATTGGGTTGAATGACTTGAAATAACTTGAAATAACTTGAAATAGATTAAAATGGCTTGAAATGGCTTGGAATGATTTGAAATTATATTAAAATAGTACGAAAAACGTTGAGAAGAAAAATGGTTTAAAGTTGCTGGAAATGGGTTGAACGTGACCAGTTTCTCGGATGCTAGTGAGAGATAAAATGATAATGTTATTAACACCTAAAATCGAAATAATTGCAAATAGAATCTTCTTTTAGAATATAGTTTCGTATGAGTAACACTTGTTTGCAAGAATAAAGTCAAGAATTTGATATTAAATTACCAAAAAACAAGGAATGACTTTTCAGCTAAATCGAGAAAGTTTTCCAGTAACTTGTTATTTCCAAGTATACTGGCGACATAGCTGAAATTATGCAAGCATATACTACTTCTCTCATAACTTCAGTTAAAAAGATGAATGATTCTACAGCAGAAGCGATAAAAAACGTTAATGAGTTGTAATTAAAATTAAGTTGGGAGTCATTATGTAGTAGTTTGGAAAAGCAGCGATAACTGCAATCACACAATTTGGATAACATATTACAAAAATCCTGAAAATAAACATCATAGAAGCGACAGGGTGGTTAGACGGACGGATTGTTCGATTGTATAAACCTTTTCAATTTTATTATTCGCTGTAAATAACAAGTTATTTTTTATATGCTATATAATAAATGAAATGGATTATACTACACATCAAAAAATATAATAACTTTATAACCAATATGATTTATGGTCCTAAGGTCTTCTAACCGTCGACTACTGTATTTGATAATTTTAAACAGTTATGTAAATTCTATCGTCAACATATTGTATTTCCAGATAATTTCCGAACATTTAAGTATCAAAATACTTAAATTTAGGGAATTTTCAAAAACCTTTTTTTGTAATTTTTTCCATTTTTACCTATTAAGCTTTCGATTCTTTCGAATCCATTATACTTCTGCTCCTCCGCTGTTCATATTTCTTTTTGAAGTTATACGCAAACTCAACCCCAGAGACGTTGTTATTGAAGACGATCCTTTCATAACTTTTATATTCTAATATGAACAGCAGCAGTACCAGAATTCAAAGTGTTATAAAATTATGATAAATGTAAATTTGATCGTGAAGGTAGCGTGCTGGGAAGTTCATGATCAACCACAAAATTGAAAATAGGAACTGAAATGTCGTAAATCATAGGTTCATTAGACATGATATCCCTCGACGTATTGGGTTTTCTCTTTTTGAACATGAATCCTCTACCTACCCATCTTTTATTGATCTCCTGTTATTTATATCACCTAGTTCCTATTGTACCACTAAACGAGGTTGGAGGTTAACTTTTATCTCTTCCTTACAGAAGGATCAGAGTCTACCAATTGCTCCCACTGAGTCTCTCTGGACCAGAGTGACAGAGACAGAGGACGAGACAAGATCCTTTTGCCCAATCCCTGAGTCCCGATGACAGTCTGAAAGACAAGTAGGGCAGTTTGGAGATGAAAATTGAGTATAAAGTGGACGAGGCGGAGATGACGGGGACTGACCAGAATCTCATTTTCATCGGCAGCCAAAACACCTTCGCATTTGATCAAAAAATTGATGAGCTCACTTCTCAACTTCAGGTAAGTGGACTAGTCAGGAATAGAGCTCTTAACGGATGGCCATCCGATGTCCTTAACTTATCTGACTCACCTTAACAGATCATTATCAGATGTGTCATTACTATCTGATCTGTTAATCATCTGATAAGAAAAGCTTACCAGATCAGATGAGATTGGATGATCTCATCTGATATTGATCCGGTAAGCGGATACGGTAAAAATTGAAAACTTAATTACTTTAGGTATTCATTTTATCTACTAAGCAGTAGAATTCGACAGATTACTAAGGATTGCATTCGGTGTTAAAGCAATGTAAAATAATTCTGGTAACTAAAGAATTTGTAAGAATTTGTACTTATATTATTGCTCGAATGAAATATGTTGCACAGTTGAACTTGGATACTAAATTTTACACTCAAAGCAGCTTAAATGATGGCTCTTCAACTTCATTGAATGGAATGTCACTGATAACTATCCAACGTAACAGAATCTCTCTAACCTTTCGTTGGTCACATCTCTAAAACGCAAATGCTTTATACTACAATGAAAATGAGAGATAATTTAATAACTAATTTAGTTACGTAAGCATGCTAAGGCGGGTTATGTTCTGTTCCTACACTATTCAGCTGATTATTGTTCTCCTGAAGAATTGGAAGCAGTTCTGGAACCTTCTCTCGATGATGAACGACCAAATGGCTTCTAATATTTCCGGTACTCTGGTGTGACTTTCTGCTTTGTAGATAACGACCAATGCCACTGGAAGTACAAAATTTCTAGTTTGGAATCTCACAATTTTTGAGGTTTCCAATGTTGACTCACTCACCTCGGACAATACAGACACTGTATGTATCGCTTGATTTCACTATTTTCAAGCGTTAATTCAACCCTGCAATGACTCCAAATTGGACTGCGTTTTAGACGAAACTTTGGTGACAAAGACTCCATAGCACAGGTTACAATTTAACTTTACTATTAATTATTTTTACTCAATTAATCTATAAACTGAATATAAATTTCTATACTAATTTTCAATATAACTAACAAATAACCACCAATTCAAAGACGCAACTTTCTTGAATAAACAAAATTCATTAACCAACACTTATACTAATCTCATCAAATGTATCCTTACCACTCCAAGTTTTAGAAAGGGCTCAAATAAGCAAGGGAATACAAAATCAATTTTTCACGACAACACTTACTATTTCGCCACTTCGAGTCACTCTAAAAGCCACACCTTGATCCTATGTCTCTATTGTTTTCTTAAGGACATCAGATATGGCTTTACCATCCGATGTCTATAACATTCCATCACTTTTCATTTGATCTGATCTGATGACTGTTACCGGATGAAACCTTACAATCTGATGTGATAATATTTACCGGATTCAGATTGGATTATCAGATTATCAGTTATCTGTCCGAGCTATAATCAGGAAACAAAAAAATCCAAACTTCAGAGTCATATAGGGACTCAGATCCAATCTCAAAGAGTGTTATTCTCAATTTTACAAAAAGTCTGGTTTTTTATTCAACGAAAACCTAATTTCTTTGGATCAAAAGCTCAAAACTTATATAAGATGGATTTTGTGGATCTAGGGAATAAGTAACAAGGTTTATATAAAGCCAACCACTTTAATCCGGGCCGTAGCAAGTTACTTTTACCAAACAAATTTGAGGTAGCAAATAAATATGGCGAAGAACAAAAGTTGGAGGGAATGAAATTAGCGTATGTTTGAGAAAACATACCTTTACAAAAATTAATTATTAACAAGAGCAGCAGAGAGTTGAGAGAATGAGTGGAATGGTCCTTTGGTCCCTTTGCATCTATTCCACCTCACTCAACAGATAACCTGTCGACCCCTCTCTCTGCCTTCATCATTTGCACTGCTTTCCAATAACTTGTCTAATCAAAACTAACTTTGATTTTTTTTTGTAAACAAACGCCAAGCTGTAATATTGATAGATGCGTAATTGAGAGAAATTAACAACTAAAGGAATGGGGTAGATCTCTTAGCATCTATTCCACCTGGCTCAACAGAGAACCTGCCGACCCCTCTCTCTCTCTCTGTCTCTCTGCTTTGCTCCATTGGTTTGCATTAGTGTATATAATTGAAACAGATATTTTATAGTGATATAATAAAATTAACTTCACTTTCATTATTTACTAATTGTATATTGCCTGTCCCAAGCTGTTTTTGGTGAAAGGCGGAAAAAGAAGACCCAGGTTAATTTGGCTGTCCCTGTACTAATCAAGGGATGGTTGGAGAGAAAAAAAAATTAAAAAGGATTCAAATGGGGATTATTTGGTTGAGAAAACACTAGACGCTTCAGTATACGCGTTTACTAAATATTTTTCATATTAATCTGCTACCTAAAGATTCAATATGAGTTACCAGAAATAATTGTCTCAAGTTTTCACCTGGTCTCATCCTTGGCGCGAATGGATAAATTAAACAACTTTGCTCAGCAGCAACCTAGGCTACCGTCGTAGACGTCGGCTACGACAAATTCCTAGGGACCACGAAATTTGGTTCATAAGAACCAATGTTCATTATAGCTGAATATTGAACTACCATTGAATTTATAATCATGTTCATAACACCGGATGCTTTTGATATTTATTGGTTCAATCTTTTCCTTTTTCTAGTCTACTACCTCATTGCCCAAATCAACTAAAATTTACTTGATCATAAAAAAACAGTAAAAAAGTAGTGTCGAATATCTTCAACATTGTACACTCTTGTATTAAGTTACAATTTAGAAAAGCAAAAATTTCTTATCAAGAATAAAAAACTAAAATCGTGACAACTAGCTTATTTTGTTCGCTGTATCACGTAATAACAAAAAAGTTGGTTCAATGATTTAAGGTTTCACTTTTGCATTCATTCGCATCGCATTTTATAAAATTGAGTTCAATTTTTCAACAAAATAGGTTCTACTTCATCTATGACGAAGGAGAAGTGAACAGTTGGACAGCAAGATATGGTACATTAAACACTCATGTTTATTTAAAAACCGAGTTCTTTATGACCAAGGTTTTTAACATTAATGTACCTATTTGTAAGTACGGACTTGCGGTACATGTTCATCAGAGCCGGGATTAAATTATACCTGAAGTCATAATAGGTGAGGTACACAGTGCATTTTATACAGAGAATTATTTATATGACACAAATTACTATCTCCATTCAAACTTTAAAAAATTCCAACGAGGATGAGAAGTTTAGAAGTATGTGCCGGTGGAACACTANATGAGAAGTTTAGAAGTATGTGCCGGTGGAACACTACAAACTGAGATTTAAGTCTAAAACTTGTCCCTTACTTTTAGCAAATTCAAAATATACGCTTTTTGTTTTCTTGAAAATTATTTATTTGAAATAATAACTCCACTGNCATTTTATACAGAGAATTATTTATATGACACAAATTACTATCTCCATTCAAACTTTAAAAAATTCCAACGAGGCTGAGAAGTTTAGAAGTATGTGCCGGTGGAACACTACAAACTGAGATTTAAGTCTAAAACTTGTCCTTTACTTTTAGCAAATTCAAAATATACGCTTTTTGTTTTCTTGAAAATTATTTATTTGAAATAATAACTCCACTGNCTTTTAGCAAATTCAAAATATACGCTTTTTGTTTTCTTGAAAATTATTTATTTGAAATAATAACTCCACTGAAAGAAGTATCCCAATGGTCTTAAGGAACGCGTTCGCACTGGTAAAAAAAACTGGCAACTTTTGCTAGAACAACTNAAGAAGTATCCCAATGGTCTTAAGGAACGCGTTCGCACTGGTAAAAAAAACTGGCAACTTTTGCTAGAACAACTTTTCATAAATTATGGGTTCGCATTGACAAAAATCCACTGCTAATTTGTTACGACAACTTTTCAATTGCGAACATTCAACAAGTTGCGTTTTCGCATTTGGCCCACAACTCCCTGCGGCAGACAAAAAAGTGTCTGCACAACTCTTTCTTTTGTGAGCTTGGTCTGACCAAGTTCAAAATTGTGAAAAAACCATTGAGTTTTCTGATTGGTTGTTTTTGAATAGAAATGGAAAATCTTTTCATCTGATTTTCATTATTTCCGTTTGATAAACAACAAATTAAATGCTCTCAATTTTATTGTGCTCAATATGAATAAAATTAATTTCTATGACTAATGAATTAATAGCTGAAAAGTTTTGTATCGACACAACTACTACCAAATTCATTATTACGTAATATGTATTATAATATATTAATATATATAAATATATATATGTATTCATGTCTATATTATATATTATGCATTTATACAGTGGTTTTAGTTCAATGTCACTAAACTGTCGCTAAACTCCATTTTCTCATGCAGTAAATACACTACCTATCGTCACAACGCCAATTGTCGATTTCCGGCTATGGTCATTTTATTTGAAAAGCATGCATGACAGATAACCACACTTTAGCCCAATTATTGCTCACTTACCTATTATTACCAATAGTTTAATAATCAAACTAAATTCCCAAATTGGCAAGTAACAAGTTACGGAGAAAATTTTTATATTGGAATGTTTGTTACAAAATATTTCAAATTTTATGCTTTCGTGGTTGGAGAACGATTGAGACTCCTCCTTCACGCAACGGTTGCAAAAGTGTTTGCGTTGAAAATCGCATAATCAAAATTTGCACAAATATACTTTAAGATACNTCACGCAACGGTTGCAAAAGTGTTTGCGTTGAAAATCGCATAATCAAAATTTGCACAAATATACTTTAAGATATTCTAAAAAATGATATATATCCAAGTTCGATGCATTGTTTAGTTGAGCTTTTATGGTTCACCAAAGATCAACTATCGAAACTCAACAAACACAAGCTGGTGGTGTATCAACCGAAAACTGTTGATATCAGTAATCTNTCACGCAACGGTTGCAAAAGTGTTTGCGTTGAAAATCGCATAATCAAAATTTGCACAAATATACTTTAAGATACTCTAAAAAATGATATATATCCAAGTTCGATGCATTGTTTAGTTGAGCTTTTATGGTTCACTAAAGATCAACTATCGAAACTCAACAAACACAAGCTGGTGGTGTATCAACCGAAAACTGTTGATATCAGTAATCTAAAAAAAATAATGGATGACCTTTGTCATTTATGGGTCACCAAATGTAAATTATCGGATTGTAACGAACAAAGACACTTATAATGGTAAAAATTATCAATCATATTAAACTCAAACAATTATCGAATTATTCATAAGCAAAAATTGACATCACTCTGAATGGTCACGTGATCAACTGTGAAGTTTATACCAGTTATAAAATTCTTTTATAAACATTGACAGAAACTTTTGAAACTTTCTCGGTTTCACAAGGTATTTAAATTCTAAAAATTTTTTATAACTTTTTAGAATCAAAACTATATAAAATCCTCTGATTACGATTTATGGCAATGTTTTTAAATTATAATAAACTTTCATGACGATTAAAAGACATTTTTTGTTTATAATCAATTGCAAAGTTTATAAAAATTATGAATTTTATAGAAAAACAGCTACGTCACTTACACTGACTGTCATGTGATAACAGTCAAAGTTTATGATATATTTATTGTTAGTGATATAATAGTTTGCGCTCTTTCAGACTTTATAAAGTTTATAGAGTTTAACTGGATTATAGGTTTAGTTGATGTCAAACTGACTGGTAATGTGATCAAATATGAAATTTAAGCGAGTTATAAAACTCATTTTTAAACAATAGCAAAACTTCTGAATTGAGAAGTTTTTGATAAATTTTCTGCTTTCGCCAAAAAAAAATTTTCAATTTTATAAATTTTTTTAATCTTGCAGAATCAAAACACAAATTGGTCTGATTACAAATTGTAGACAAATTTTAAAATTCTATAAATGTTATAACTTTCATGGCAGGCATAAATAAAAATTCCTTATTATTGCCTAAACTAAATGTTATAGTNAACTGGATTATAGGTTTAGTTGATGTCAAACTGACTGGTAATGTGATCAAATATGAAATTTAAGCGAGTTATAAAACTCATTTTTAAACAATAGCAAAACTTCTGAATTGAGAAGTTTTTGATAAATTTTCTGCTTTCGCCAAAAAAAAATTTTCAATTTTATAAATTTTTTTAATCTTGCAGAATCAAAACACAAATTGGTCTGATTACAAATTGTAGACAAATTTTAAAATTCTATAAATGTTATAACTTTCATGGCAGGCATAAATAAAAATTCCTTATTATCGTACTGCCTAAACTAAATGTTATATTTTTAACTAAAATATTTGAAATTTATATCTCACTCTGTTACTCATGATACTGGGAAATGGCGAGCGGCAACTTCAAAATTCTTTCCACCAATAGTAGCACCTTAACTCCCTTTTATTTTCGTCACAATTGCATGTACTGCTTTTTGAGAACCGCAACACAGTACAACCAAATTCCCATATTTTAAATTATTGCCGTAATATTTAATCACATAACCCTAACCATTACTTTTCACATTTCAGTGCTATCAACTATGAAAGCAATTCATAAATGCTTCAGTTTGGGTCTTCTGGGATTTGGTATAATTCATTCCCTATGATTATTCAATGCTCACAATCGACTAAAAAATTGGACCTCATCACATTCAGAAAGTCACATTTATGCTGAAAACAATTAATATTGTAAAATAAAATGGAATATTGTTTTATAATGAATTCTAATCAATATGAAACATAATCATAAATTATTCATCAAATAATATATTCCTACTGGTATATTTAGCACAGGTTGCAAATATTTGTAGTACATTTGTATTCTAATGAATCAATGTTACTTTAGCTACACAAAATCCGGTCTATAGTGATTATGATGTAATTTTGGCATTATTCTACCACTGATAAAAGGCAGAGGTTTTAATAGACAAGAATTTGTGGATGTAATTATAAAATTCGAATTTTGTTTCAATATTATCATACTAAGAGAGCTGTCACACATAAAGTACACATACCATCAACGTATATAGTTTACACACCAATGCTAACTCGCGACACTGTAAACACACTTATAAAGTTGAAAAATATTTTTTACTGACAACAGTATTATATATATTTCTTAGATGTCAACAACAATATAAATTAAATTGTTTCTAAAACTTTTCATAGGCCAAAAATATTGTATTTTTTGTAACTATTTTGTCAATGTAAACTATACATCTATTTTCACAGCATAATACATTTTAATTTTTTATTTTCTCAATTTCATCAAAAAAAATTGAACCTGCGAGAAACTTTTAAAAATACTGGAGATAAGTTTATCATTTAATATTATAAATATTTCTATAGTTCCTTCATAATGACTTACCTGAAACTACGGCAAAATATCAAAGAATACTCCTTATAAGTTTTCCTTTTATTAAATTTTTTTAAAGTTTGAAATGTTGTGAAAAACTTGTTAAACGCGAACCGCAAAGTTGAATAATATTGTTTATCTTATTGAGAAAATGTTCAAATTAATACATTTTTATTGATTGCAAAAAAGAAATTGTAAAATAACAAAATGAAAACATTTCTTATGAAATCAACTTCTTCTACCAAAGTTTTGTTTTTCTGTTATCACAAGTCTATAACTTTACACTTCCTTGCAGTATGTAATTCGAACAAAACATAAATACTATAGAGGGACTTCAATTTAATTTTGGCAACAGACGAAACCAAAACAAGATAAGGTTGAACAGGTTATTTAAATGGACAAATAATTTGTCTGATTGTTTCGTGAATTTTGTCGTCTGCTAAACCTGAAGCTGATGGAAACAAAACCTTTGTTCTTTTTAAACAAATTAAGCAAAACTAAGTATGTTCAATTAGTGAGGAAAAGCTTTCCTTTAAAAACGAAAATGAAATCTTGTTACCTTTACTTTTGTTTTCATATTTTTTTAAACCGAAGCTATTCGTTTCTTTTCATTTTCCTTTTCAGTTCAGTTGAAAACGAAAAGGAAAGGAAACAGATCTCGTATAAAATACAGGCTAGCCTTAAACGGGATTTAAATCTATGGTAGACGATTTATAATCTATTGTACGTACCATGGATTTGAATCCATAGTTGGCGATTTATAATCTATGGTGATGACGTCGTACCATAGATTATAATCCCAAACCATGTATTATAATATATGGTATTTCTGCGCAATTGTGCTAGTGACCCAGTGACCCCTGACCTCCGAAAAATGTTTTAAATGAAACTATGAGCATTTATCTTCAATTTGGTTTTTGCAGAATTGAAATAAACCCTTCCGTTCTCGAGATATTCGAGTTTAAAATAAATCCTCTTTTCTTCATAAGAAACAATGTATTAGCGCACGGAGCAACAGTTTGATAACCGCGTATATATCGGTGTACATGAAAATAAGGAATCCAATCTCATTTATTGCTATTAGTGATATAGAGAATTATCAACTTAGTACCAATTGATGCCACGAAAAAATTGACTGGTTTACTTGATAAAGTTTTTCAATGAGTGTGTTAACTTATTTATGAATACATCATATGAGTGATGTGTTGTAGCTAATACAAATTAATCGTACGAAGCAATCCTTGATAAAGATGAAATGAGAAATCTTAAAAGCATAATCAGTATTTTTATTCCAATGACGAATTCAATTAACTCATTTACAAATAGTATCATCCATAATGGATCATAGTGTTCCTGTGGAGATGAGGGTGAACTTTTTGAAAACTTCTCGACAAATGTTCGATGGATGAATACATATATAGGGAAAATCGGTTGAAACAATGAAAACCATTTTTTTTGTAATATACATTGCTGCAATATAATAAATTAGCTATTAAATTAACTAGAGGTGTTGCAAAGGGCATTTTCCCCCTTCGATCCAAGATCGAAGAGTACGAAAAAAACAACATCGAAGATCGAAGGTTCGAAGGATTTGCATGTGNATGGATGAATACATATATAGGGAAAATCGGTTGAAACAATGAAAACCATTTTTTTTGTAATATACATTGCTGCGATATAATAAATTAGCTATTAAATTAACTAGAGGTGTTGCAAAGGGCATTTCCCCCCTTCGATCCAAGATCGAAGAGTACGAAAAAAACAACATCGAAGATCGAAGGTTCGAAGGATTTGCATGTGGGGTGTCTTGTAATAACAAGCGGAAGCCATTTTAACGTTCCATTACGTTGTAAATTGAGAAATTAGATTTTTATTTCTATATAACAAATAAAACTAAACGGAAAGTAGTTTTTAGTATTTCTAACTGTAACCAGTTCGTTTTAAGTTATGATGGAGAAAGATAAGCATTTCTCCGAGTACTGGAAGTAGTTTAATTAAATTTTCAAACAAAGAACAACAAACTAGTGATATTTTATGTAATTGAATGAAAACGTGTGTAAGTCGACACGCTCAAATTGAGAAATTTAACCTTCGAAACTTCGATCGAAGACTTCGTCGAAGATTGGCAAGAAAATTCGAAAATCGAAGCTTCGATATTTCGAAGACTTCGGTCGAAGTTTTCGAGTTTTTGAACCTTCGCCACACCTCTAAAATTAACCAATACATTGTTAATATACAAATGTAAAAAATGAGTTGAAGAAATTCGAAGTAATGAATTAGGAAAGTCAGTTCCAAAAGTATAACTTTTTACGTACATAATTTATGATGCAGACGGACTTGAGGAATAGGTTACCCATAAGGGTGTGTTATTTAAACTCGAATATCTCGAGAACAGAAGGGTTTATTTCAATTTTGCAAAGACCAAATTGAAGATAAATGCTCAAAGTTTCATTTAAAACATTTCCCGGAGGTCAAAGGTCACTGGGTCACTAGCGCAATTGCGCAGAAATACCATATATTATAATATATGGTTTGGGATTATAATCTATGGTACGACGTCATCACCATAGATTATAAATCGCCAACAATGGATTTAAATCCATGGTACGTACCATAGATTATAAATCGTCTACCATAGATTTAAATCCCGTTGAAGGCTAGTATGAAATAGACAAAAATGAAAATAAAACCTAAATATTTCATATAGTCTTGTATTTTCGTGTGTATTATGTTGCTCAAGGCTCATACTCACAGTAAGCTACTAATTATGTGATTGACTGAGTGGGAAACTCATAATNGTATTATGTTGCTCAAGGCTCATACTCACAGTAAGCTACTAATTATGTGATTGACTGAGTGGGAAACTCATAACTTAATAAATTAACCTCAATTTTCGTACTTTTCATGTGACTCAGGGTAAAATGACTAAAGTGACATTCTGACAGTAGCTAAGTAATTTGGAGTATATAATTGCACATTTTGCAGTAGTGACATTCAAGGTACTTATTAANGGAGTATATAATTGCACATTTTGCAGTAGTGACATTCAAGGTACTTATTAATTTTGGAGTCATGGAGTCGTGATTATGAGGCAAAGAGTCACAACTCTCATAAGTCAAATATTTTTTATGCTTGCACAAAAAAATACATGAGTAGATTTAAAATGCCTATAGACTCAGACAAAACACGAATTAGTGACTAACTTAAGAGGAATGTTGAAGCAATTGAGTCATTTATTTGACTCGAATGAGACTGGTAAAACTGTGAATAATTGAGAACCAATAATGTTGTAGGGAATTAAGCAATTCGTTAAGCTAACTTTATTCTGAAAAAAAGTTTGCTAAAAGTACTGTTTTTTCGCTTTAAAATTTTCATTCGGCTTTTGTTTTGAATCTAAAGGTTTCCCTTTTCTTTTCCTTTCCAGTATAAACAGGAAGAAAATGAAAGCTGTCATCACTATGTAGGATAAATACTGATTTCTCATTGCGAATTCAATTCAAAGGCACATTTCTACTCGGAATTTTGATCAAAAGTTTTACGTTTGAATGACTCACAAATTGCTTTAATTACATTTGAGACAACAAAATATGTTGTTGAAATTGAAAATTCCAGCTAAATTCATAATTAAAATTAGTAATAAATAATTTAATTATTGCCGAAAATGAGAGGACTCTTGTTATGGAAAATTAGCCAGACAACAGTTGTTGCTCATGAAATAAATTTTCAACAATATTTGTGCAGACCTAATATTTTTTTTTAAATTGATTGCAGTTTGTTTATATTAATTTATTGTTACCACGGCCTCATGGCATTGTTGTACTCTAGGGTAGCAGTCAAATCAATAATCCGGTAGTGGATGCGCACTAAACTCCTTTTCTTACGTTCAGTGAACCTTCACTTTCATCAAAAATATCGTACCATTGTCAAACTTATAAATTAATCTATTACAATATTAAAATATTGGTGTTATTAAAAAAAATTTGATCAGTAAAATTATTAATAGAATGAAACCTAAAATAATTGAGCAGAAGCAAGAGAGTGGTCGCTCAACTTATTATAAATTAAAAGATTTGGTACACCAAACACATACCAAGCCATCCTTGGACTAATTGTAACTAGATATCTTCAGATATCAAATATTAGGTTCAATATCAAAATGAAGATTCTCAACGTCATCGTCCTAATCGCTGCGACTGTAATAATTGAAACTAGATCTATTAGACGTAAACCATCAGGTGACCACCCAGTAGAAACTAGTCCTAAAGCGTTATATAGTGAAGATGGAGAACTATCAGTGCCAAGTAAGGAAATACCATTAGGATCAGGTCAAGAATCGGATAAAATAAATAAAACACCTAGAAAACGACGCCCCACAAAAAGCATACAGCCGAGGTAATTCACAACTAATAGGGGACGTATCAGGCTTAATAGCAACACAGAAACAAATATGATACAGAGGCAACGTCGTAAGTGAATCTGCATAAATTCGTTTGCAATGTAGTTTTAGTCAACCTAGTCAAAACCTAAATCAACAGCCTATAAATGAATGATGTAAGTCAAGAAATGTCCTTGTTTTTTTTTTGCAAATTGGTCTTTTTAGTAATAAAATCAGATATTCAGCATAATTTGTATGTGTATTGTAGTTTTATTTGTCATCCTCATCATTATATTATTTACTAACAATTCAGAAAAACGTTCAAAAAGTTTGTTGAAGAAGGTTGAAGAGTGAAAGACGACTGCGGAGGTTAGCTAAAACTTCCAGGTGACATTAGCTAAAAGTATTTAAAAAAAAATCTGGGTTGCATTACTTCTGTTTGGAAGCGACACAGCTTGTTTTTGCGAACCCTGTTTAATAATTATTGACAACGGGTGAATCAAAATCCAATTAAATTTTATAAGCTCCAATTAAAACTTGTTGGGCCTCATGACCCGCTATTTTGAGATTGAGACAAGGATTGTTACAAAAACTTAGCCTTGATGGGGTATGATCCCACATCTATCCATACCAATGATTGCTCTCACCGTTTGAGCTAGAGAGCCAATGTAAAGAATCCTATCTTTGCTTTAATCTCAATACTACTCCGAACCTCACAAGTACATTTCATTAGCACAAATTTCTCTTGTTCTTTGATGGTCATTGGTTGACAAGTGAGGAAGCTACTGCCTCATTTATAAGTAAGCAGAGGGGACAGATTCTTATTATGCTTCAATCCCAACAGAAATCCTATTTTTTTTTAAATTTTAAGTTATTCACTGCTAAAATTGAACTAAAGCCAAAGAAAATATAAATATTATGAGTATTGTCAATTATCACTATGCCACTCAACATCTAAATCACATAAATAAGTTTGAATATTTATAACCTAATGGTATTTTAACTTTTACAAACAGTCTATATAGTCTCGTCTGTCACTACTCTAATAATTCTGCCAAAAAAATTTTGGAACTCGCATCTAACATCGAAAAGCAACCATTGAAATTATCACCCATATCAGTAGTTTCAAATACTATCAGGGGAATTGAATATCCTTTTAAAAATTATGTGCAAAAGAGTATTTGGAAATTAATTAACTAAATTATATTAAAAAAAAATTATAATAGGAATATTCAAAATATAAAGAATTAAAATTGTTTTGTAATAAAAATTATTTTAGTATGAACAATTTATTGATTCATCATACAAATTGGTTGTCGAAATTTGTAAAAAACAAAAAAATTATAACAAATTCTAGGTGCAAATGCCCAAGATTGACAAAAAAATGAAAAGTAAGGTAAAAACAATCATTTAAAATAAACAGAAGCTTGCTGATGATGACAACCAAACAAATTGATTAGTGTGCCAAATTTTCAAGGCGCCAGTCCGCCTATAGTAATTTTAAATGGGTGCGTTTACCGCACTATTTTTTTGGTTCAAGGTAATTAAATTCAATATTGGTTCTACTGTATCTGCATACCCAGCCAACATGACAAATTTATAACAATTATATATTTTTTATAAATTTGATTTTAAAATTTGAATATATACACAAAATGTATGTAAGGTTGTGTAGCCTCTTAAGTTTATAGGTTTTTAACCTCTAGCAAGGCTAAGCGACCAACTTATAAATTCAAGGTTTTGTATTGAGGTTAAATACTAATATATTCCAAAACAACAAGTTTTTTTAGATAAAGTTTAAGTTTTAGGTAAAAAAAATTTTGAATTTTCATAGGATTCCTAGGTTTTGGTAGAATCCTCAAAAGATCTATTATAATTGTTGTAAATCAAAGGCTTTTGAATACATACACTAACTTTTGGTTTATCAATTAAAAAAAATTCCGACAACTGGCGTCATTTCAATTGTTTTTAAATAGTGTTAATTGAATACTTAACCCGTTGCGTACTGGCTTCACCGTCAGAACCGGTAATGTAAAAGTTTCTTAAAACAAAGGAATAGTGAAATAATTGAAATACCACATGAAAGAGAAAAAAAACCGTGGACAGTTTTTGATTAACGTGTGTCTCAACTTTAGTATTTAGTGATGATAGAGAGTGGAAAGAGAGAATATTAATTTGTTCTTGTTTTCTTATTTTAGCGAACTTTGGAAGTAGAAGAAAGTGAGGCTATGGATTACGATGAAGTGGACCCTGCACCACTGCGCAAACTCAAAATGACTTCCTCTCACCATCCAATCACATCATCTCGATCCTTAAGCTTGGCAACGGAAGAAATCGACATTAATGAGAAACCATTTCCATTGTCTCCAACTCCAGGTAACTAATTGTAAATTTATATTTCTTAAAAATCATTAATTATAGAAATTTTGCAAGAAATTTGTACATTGATGTACTAAATAATTTGTGCATTGATCAGGCATTGATTGATTTAAATAAAAACCTGGTGTTAATTTTTTTGATTTTTTTAGGAAAAAAACGGGATTGGAAAATCCCAAGATTTTTGAGACGTACGCAAAGTGCAACTGAAGATGAAGAAGGACAAAGGGTAATAACTGGTAGCGCTTCCGGATACAGCGGTAGCGGGAGTGTTTTCTTACCAACGAAACTGGTAAAAAAATTTTTTTTTAACCATTTTATTTATTTATTTTAATATTTTGATAACCCCAATAATTCATTCTCATGTGTAATACGTACATATTCAATTCACGAGGAAACATTCGGTGAAAAAAAATTTTTTTTATGTAGAATATTTAAGAATATCTGCTGCAAAGCTACAGGATATACGTGTCAGTTCAAATGTCACATANGGTAATAACTGGTAGCGCTTCCGGATACAGCGGTAGCGGGAGTGTTTTCTTACCAACGAAACTGGTAAAAAAAAATTTTTTTTAACCATTTTATTTATTTATTTTAATATTTTGATAACCCCAATAATTCATTCTCATGTGGAATACGTACATATTCAATTCACGAGGAAACATTCGGTGAAAAAAAAAATTTTTTTATGTAGAATATTTAAGAATATCTGCTGCAAAGCTACAGGATATACGTGTCAGTTCAAATGTCACATANTTTTTTTATGTAGAATATTTAAGAATATCTGCTGCAAAGCTACAGGATATACGTGTCAGTTCAAATGTCACATAGATTTATCTTATTAAACAAAAGCAATAATACCACTTTACTAAATGTCACCAGTTTAGTAGGTCATTGTTTTTTTTTTATACAAAAGAAGTAGAGTTTCAATTGGCGCATAACTCTACCTAAAATCCACTGTTTAGTTTGCTAAAACTTCATGTTGGAGAAAAAAAAGTTCGTTTTCCTTTATAAAAAAANACCTAAAATCCACTGTTTAGTTTGCTAAAACTTCATGTTGGAGAAAAAAAAGTTCGTTTTCCTTTATAAAAAATGAAATCGAATGTTGCAGAATTTTGTTTATAAAACTTTTGACGCAACTCTCCAACTTTTTTCTTGACGAGACTGATGTTTCTGAAAATTCTTACACAAATTCTTTTTGGCTTTCATTGCTTCAGCAAATAGTCATATTGAACCCAAAAATGANTTCTGAAAATTCTTACACAAATTCTTTTTGGCTTTCATTGCTTCAGCAAATAGTCATATTGAACCCAAAAATGATTTGAATAATATTAAAACTAAAAACTAAAACTTTTATATTTCAAGGGTAAAGATTCTATATGCCTAACAAAAATGTCATATATTCTCATCAGTTTTCTTGGAAATAAAAGTTTCAAGGTTTCTAAAACTGAAACAAAAGTTTCTAATATAGTATTAGCACACTACCTTTGAATGCATTATTAATTTGAAGCAGAGTAATATTTTATAGTTTAAAAGAATACTAGGTGTCTAGGAGGTGGAGGGGAGACAAAATATTATATAATCCTTAGAAGGTAACATAAAATTATATGAATTATACACCAAAACTTCTGCTAATACGGATAAAATAATAGCTTATTTAAAATTACTAACCGCAGACCGTGAAGCTGGTTTTTTGAAAGCATAAAAAGAAAGCTTGATTTGGTCATGTATAATGAGAATGACAATGAATATCAAATGTATACAGACAGTTATTTTAATGACTCAAATTACTTTCTCCATTCAAACTTTAAAAAATCCCATCGAGGGTAAGATGTTTAGAAGTATGCTCCGGCGGGACATTGTAAAAAAAGTAATCTAGCGGAGCAAAAGCAGGTTCTCCTTAAATTAAAAATCATACTANCTCCGGCGGGACATTGTAAAAAAAGTAATCTAGCGGAGCAAAAGCAGGTTCTCCTTAAATTAAAAATCATACTATAATGTTTAGTCCAAAATCTTACCTGGTCATGATCTTCAATTTTTGCCAATTCTTCAGTTATTTGAAAGTGTAAACCAGTGAATAAAATTTGCTTAAAGTTAAACTTAATTAACTTAAAGTTAATATCTTTTTGAGAGCAAGAGTACCCGTTAGATTTGTATGCCACACAATTACAGGTTGTAAAACGTAGTTAGTTCTGTAGTTGAGTGCTTGAGGACAATACAAGCAAACCCAAGCTATGTAACTCTTACGACTATAAAAACCTANTGTAATGTTTAGTCCAAAATCTTACCTGGTCATGATCTTCAATTTTTGCCAATTCTTCAGTTATTTGAAAGCGTAAACCAGTGAATAAAATTTGCTTAAAGTTAAACTTAATTAACTTAAAGTTAATATCTTTTTGAGAGCAAGAGTACCCGTTAGATTTGTATGCCACGCAATTACAGGTTGTAAAACGTAGTTAGTTCTGTAGTTGAGTGCTTGAGGACAATACAAGCAAACCCAAGCTATGTAACTCTTACGACTATAAAAACCTACTTATTTAAATAACTTATTGAATAATAAACCTTAGTGGAGTTACGATGTCCCAAAAAAAGATTCAAAAATTCAAATTCCGTCAATCACAATTGAACATTTAAAATTTCGCCGATACTGAATTGGGTGAATTTGAATTTTTAAAATTTTCTTTATACACTCCGGTATATGAATAATTTCTTCTAAAATTTTAAATCAACATGAAATCAATATCTTAAATACTTTTACAATTTAAAAATCTTACTCAAACTATGACTTAGCATCTCTTTAACTTCCGAATAGTGAAGGTTAGCCTAAGAAGGTTAAATCTCTACAAACACGGAACCATTTCAGCATATTATAGTTTTGTATTTTAAAATTAATCTCTTCTTACAGAAATAACATAAAATAAAATAAAATCAAAATCAAAATTCACCCTTTTTCATGTCCAAATCACAAATTTTAAATTTTAATACATAAAAAAAAATTTATTTTATCATCTTAGGGCACGTTATTTTAGTAACAGAGTTGAATTTGAATATTATATTTAAGTTACAATAAAATTTCACTTCTTCAAGGTCTAATATGCACAGTCTACCGTAACATAGTGTGGAGTTTAATAACACTATAGTATCAGTAGAAACAAATCTCAATTTGTAACAAAAATTAAATATTTTTAAAGTGGGATGGATAAATCTTAAAACTTACAGTTCTGATGATAAAAATTTGTTTAAATTTTTTATATCTCTATGTGAGAAAATCTAGCAAATAATAATAAACTTTGATTTCCGTCTCAAAATGTAATAATTTGTAGACAGTGGGGGAAGTGAGAAGATGAAAAGAGATGATAGGTGTATGTATTGTGGTGATAAGGAAGCTGTTGTTACACCAACCACCGCTTCCGTGAATTCGTCCGTCTGAAGCTTCTTCATGCCTTGCTCTCTCTGTAGGCAGAAACTCTGTCTAACTCAAACTCAAAGCTGGTGGATTAGAGTGTAAAATTACACGGCACTCCACCAGCAGCTCCACAAACGCATCTCTCAGTNCAGTTCTGATGATAAAAATTTGTTTAAATTTTTTATATGTCTATGTGAGAAAATCTAGCAAATAATAATAAAGTTTGATTTCCGTCTCAAAATGTAATAATTTGTAGAGAGTGGGGGAAGTGAGAAGATGAAAAGAGATGATAGGTGTATGTATTGTGGTGATAAGGAAGCTGTTGTTACACCAACCACCGCTTCCGTGAATTCGTCCGTCTGAAGCTTCTTCATGCCTTGCTCTCTCTGTAGGCAGAAACTCTGTCTAACTCAAACTCAAAGCTGGTGGATTAGAGTGTAAAATTACACGGCACTCCACCAGCAGCTCCACAAACGCATCTCTCAGTCATAGGAGATTATAAAAGTTAAAAAGATTCATAGGGTTCTTAGATTCTCTATTATTTCTCTTTTATCCTATTTCCCTCCTTTTTCTCAACTACTCTACTCACATCATCATATCAGGTTTGGTGGAACCTTTTTCCATTCTATACTCTCCGTACAATGTTTCCGCAGAATGTTAGCGTTTACTCGTACTCTCCTCTCTGCGACACGGTTTAGAACTTTGACTCTTCTCCTGCACCAAATAGGCACCAACTCAGACCTTACTCCCATACATACCCTCATGCTATCCACTAGCAACACAAGGTGTTACAAACATACATACTTTTCCACACTTTCACTCTCAATTTTTGATTCATGTTTCTCATATACTATAAAATTAAGGATTTTAATTTAAACCACTAATAATTTATACTTTTGTAGGTTGTACTTAGAGTTTTTTAAATTACACAAATTTCTTTCTTCATTCTAACTTCAGAAATATCAACGAGATTTAAAAGTTTAGATATATGCGCCGGCGGAACATTGCGAGTCTCAATTATTAATTTTTCATCTACACTCCCNCCCAAAAAATAATCTAGCGGAGGAAATGCAGGTTCATATTAAATTACTTGGAATGCTTAGTCCAAAATTTTAGCTGGTGATATGTTTTTCAATTTCTTGCAGTTATTTGAATGCGTTTACCAGTAAATAAGATTGTCTTAAAATTAAAAGATTTGTTAGATTTTTTGCCACTCAATATCAGAGTGGTAAACATAGTTGTGCAGTTTAGTACGTGAGGACAGCACAAGCAAACTTGAACTATGTCACTCTTATGAGTATAAAAACCCGACTTATTTAAATATCACTTTGTATTTCTGTTACTAGGAGATACACATGATACAAAAATTTTTGGCATATATGGTAGAATATATAAAATATAGAATAATACATAAGTAGACTTAAGTAACCTTTTATTAATGGAATTTAAGCTTCGCCACTTGCATACATTATGCAAGAGATTCTGATTAGATTTTTAATGATTATGGAATTACTAGACTTAAAGTTACGTTTTGTAATATAAATTTGGAAATCACAGTGAGTTTGGTTGTAGAGTTATTGATTTTTTTTTGGGAAACTTTTTCCAATTAAATCATTTTCTAAGTAAAAAGATGAGACAAAAATAATAATTTTTGAACTTACAGTAGAGTTCTATAATGTTGAAATTTTTAGATTTTTTTTCTTTTAAGTTTAATAAATTTGCTATTGAATTTTACAGATTTGTTTAGTTTTAATTTATAATGGAAAATTCTTTAAAAATACATTGTCTTACATACAAGTTTCATAAAACATGGAAAAGTTGATAAAAATTTAAATTTTAAAATCATTTAGTTAAATACATACGTTTCAGAAGACAACCATTTTAGTTAACAAATTGTCAAAGGTAACAATTTTCACACTTGAGATAACAAAATTTTAACATAAAATATTATCCAGTTTCGATTCTTCCGGTGATAAATTAAATTAGCATAGATGGTTTAACGTTTCTTAAATTTTTTATATTCAAAGTTTTTTTTATCAGTTATAATCTTATATAAACTAATAAGAAATCAAATTTACTGTAAAAAAAATTTTTTTTGAGTGNATCTCTTAAATTTTTTATATTCAAAGTTTTTTTTTATCAGTTATAATCTTATATAAACTAATAAGAAATCAAATTTACTGTAAAAAAAATTTTTTTTGAGTNTTTTTTTTATCAGTTATAATCTTATATAAACTAATAAGAAATCAAATTTACTGTAAAAAAAATTTTTTTTGAGTGAAAAACACTACATGAATATAACGCGAAAAGAGTATGAACATTACAAACAAAGTTTCACAGTGTATCCGAAAACTTTTATATTTGAAAATATTTTGAGTTAAATTTGAAATTAAGTCAAATTACACTTTTTTTTTAATTGAATTCATTAAAAGATACTTTTTTTGCGGAAGGAGCATGGTATTATTTGTAGATAGCATAGAACCTTGAAAAGTTGAGTTTGTTGGAAGTATCCAATTAAATTAAACCTCTGGACCCTTTGGTGTAATACGACGGATGTATAGTTTTATAAGTTTTATTGTTATGCTTCTGCAAAATATTTAGTAAACTTATATTACAAAACACTATTTTTCCCATCATATACTTGAGAACAAATAATTTTAGGAAAAGATTTTGATTCGAGAGCTTATATCGACCTAAACAACAAATATATAAATTTTCTTAATTCTAAAACAACTTGTTCAAAAGTTACATCTGAAATGCCAAATTTAGACACACCCTTCGATTTCTCTACAAAAGTTTTGAAAAATAGTAGAAAATATTGTAGTTTATTATTTGTGTATTTTATCAAGGTTTTGTAATACATAGTTTTGAAATTATGAGTGTTTGTGTATTACTGAGAGACTTTGTTAAAGAAATAGACCTTATTATAGCTTATTAAGTAGTTCTAAAGTACTATATAAAAGTTGTAAACTTTATAAGCAATTGAACAATGAATTGATTTGAATGAATTATGACCTACCAATGATCTATGCAACTCAAGTATTTATAAAGTTACGTCAGTTTCAATGTCACATGAGTCAAAATTTAGTTTCAAATTTGACTTTAATTTCAAGTTTATAATAATTTGGTATAATTTATATAATTTATATAATTTATATAATTTATAAATCTTACTATGACTACAATTGAATTCACTTTCTCAATTCTCACATGTTAATTTCTATACATAAGTATATGACATTTTTATACTAATACAGTACGTTCAAATAACGATTTTTTGAAATGATTTTGCAGAATATCAAAAATTGATTGTATGTCAGACACTTGCACACATTACAGACTGCTGAACTTATTAAAAATCATTTCTGTAAAAGTCTAGTTCATTTTTTTCAAAACTGTCGTATCATTCTACATTGTGAGAGTTTTCTAGATTAGAGCCGAAATTTCACATTTTTATCTGAACACACTGCATAACATCATCAAAAACATGGGCAAAACTTTGGAATCAAATTATCTAAAAAAATTTCCGCTTTCACAAGTATTTTCAACAGTAATTCTCAATATTTCCAATAATGTATTTTTTTTTGTTAGAAAGAATTACGTAAAGAGTTTTTATTACAATTTTGACCAAAACTAAAACTTTTTTTTTGAATATTACACACTCTGCAAACTCCAATCGATTAGTTACATACGCAAACTAATATATGTATACCGTTTTTAGGTTACAATACGTAATTATATCTCTTAAAATTAACATATTCATAACTATATGGGTGTAGTGGACCTATTGTATTTTGACCACTTTGTCATATCTGTGAATCATCTGTCAGAAACAGTTATGATTTCAAAACAGTTGTATCAAGAAATTATTTCCACGACAAATGAAGTTGAGTTGGTTAGATAAGACATAATTCAAATTCGGTTTCAATTTAATTGAAATTCGTAGAAATTTGAAATGATTTCTTATAATGAAATGGAAATTAATTAGAACAATTTCACTCTGAACCNGTTGTATCAAGAAATTATTTCCACGACAAATGAAGTTGAGTTGGTTAGATAAGACATAATTCAAATTCGGTTTCAATTTCATTGAAATTCGTAGAAATTTGAAATGATTTCTTATAATGAAATGGAAATTAATTAGAACAATTTCACTCTGAACCCACACAAGTACCAATCCCAACTACCCAACCATCTAGTACCCTTTATATATCATTAAGTTGGAGATATTTTACCATAATGGGATGAATGTGGGTGTCATAAAATGGGTTTTAATTCACAAAAAACTCTTCCCAGAGTACTTAACGCATATAATTGGTTCTCACAGGTGAAGCATTGTTAGAGTCTCCTGTCTGATGAAAAAAGTAGAACGTGTAAAGTGAAGGTGTATAACACGTGAACCGAGAGATGTAAATGTTTCACAGTTTTTTTATGATTAATGAGAATTAATAATTAATCCGAATGCTAAATCTATTAAACAAATCCCAACTTGTGTATCTATAATGAGGGTCTGTCTCATTAAACCTATTCGTATGGAAAGCTCATTTGAATTGTCGTCAGTGTCAGGTGCTCCTTGACATATACAAGAAATATGGCACAGTTTTCCTAACACGATACCATCAAGCAGCATGTCCCACTGGCGTCATATGCTCTCTCTTTCTCTCCGTCCAATCAACCAGGAGATAATTAAAATACAAGTCTCAGACTCTTAGTTGTGACATGCTAGACGAAAATTTAACATTTGTTACAAAAAAAAATTTTTTGTTCAAAATGTTTTTCAACCAGCTAGGGATATAAGATATTTCTACATCATGGAGGTATTTTTATATTTTCTATATAATGTTTGAGATAGTTGGAGGAGTTTATACAATTGTGATGACTGTGTCGGTCTGTCCGACTTGTGTAAATTTGAGGTAATTTGAGCCAACATAGTAAAAACCTTATAATTTCAGTTATGCAGCTATTTTGCAACAATGGTTANTGTCGTTTTTTTTGTATTTAGTTGCAACATGTGCTATTCTTAGAATTAATCTATTTGATTGAAGTTATTACGGAAACGAAAGCATATTTTTACTCTACTGACAGTCGATTATAAAATAGAAGTCTCAAGGTAGTAAGTTAATATTATACCCAATCAGAAAGACGCTCTGTGTACCCCTATGCTATATTTCTAAATAATTTTCTCTTTTAATGTCTTTTATAGATATTCATAAAGAAACGAATGGATAGAAAATGGTTTTGTTTTTATAAAAATATTATTTGTAGCTTCGTACTCTACTTTTTCTCTTCGATATTCATAACTACATCATCAGAGATAGTTATGCAAAAATGAATAACACGAAATTTAAATTATTAAAATACTGATATCATTCTTATATACCTATGTATATACCATTCCTTGCTATCCAGATACACTCAGAGGTTTAAGTATAAGCTACGATTACTAGGGGGTGTAAATATTTAATTTATATTATATATATCTATCTAAAATTTCTGATTTTTGTTAGTAACTATGATTTTTATTTATCTCTCATCAACATAGGGGTAGTTTTTTGTGGATATAATTAGTTTGATGCATGTTGGGTATCTAAATTGAGAAATTTTTACAATTACCTAGTTGTACATGCGATGAGATTACATGTGAAGTGACTTTTTAAAATTTAGTTAAATAAAACTGTAAGCTGATAGCAATTTAATTTGCTGTACCAATAGTTGATGGTTTTTAGTATACTAACTTGTTGCTTTTACACAATGGTTAACAAAATTTTCACGCTTGTGCAGATACTTAAATATTTTATTTTAAATAACAGTAGAAACTTTTTAATTACATAGTTAACAAATCAACCTTATTCACTACAAAAGTGACTACCGCTGCCGTCATTGTTAAAATATTGATGAATAGGTTATTTGACTTTCACGCTATATGTAATCTACAAGACTAAAGGTTATTACTAAAGATAGAAAACGAAACTTTAAACATAAAAGTATTATTTTTATCTACTTCTGTTACATAATTTTACTTTAAAATAAAAGCCATTTCTAAAAATAGAGTATTCAAAGGTACTATTTATACAAACTTGATAAAATTTCCTTATCAAAAAGGTAAAAAGTTGGTAAAGTAAAGTTTTAAGTTTAAGCTATTCTGACGTCTGGATATAATCTTGTCTTCTTCACTCAATTATTTACTCAATTCCCTTTCTCCACTTTCACTAAAACGAATAAATTGAGTAGTTTTGTACAGAAAGACTACTATCTTTTTTTTAGATCTATATCTATTTCTGCAAGAGTCTCCAAACCAATTTAAATTCATAAAATGGCAAAGTGACTCTTATGAAATGTTCTCGACAATTTTATCCATTTTCATCATCTAATCTTCAGATCTTGAGTTGACATTTATGAAAAACGTCATTTCTACGGCTACTTGTAAGGTTGTCTAGAGTAATACACTTGACTTTTTGAGATCCTGCCTCAATAGTCAAAAAGAACAGAGAGGGTTAATTTAATTGAATATTATAACTTAGATACATCACTAGATGCATTCTCATTGGAGTAGTAACCAGCTACATAGAAAATTGTTTTTGTAACTTGATATTATAGTTTTTTCAAATCTAAAGTTGTTCAAACTATGTATAATACTTTCCTTTTTAGGTATAAAGTACAAAATATACATTGGGATTCATAATATTCTTATATTTAGCTTAATTTCTTTTGATACTATACATATGTATCATATGTATCATAGTAGATTGAGTTTATGTTGGCAACAATGTATTATATGAAAACATAATCACTTATACCTTGGGAAAATATAATTATCACATATATTTACATTTTGTAGCTTTTATTTCGAACATTGTCGCCAGGAAACATAACTTTAGTTTTAATTATAAATTTTTTTTTCTTCAACAATGATATCAAAATTTGTTGATTAATTAGGTTGTATTTTGATGATTGAGAATAAGTATTCCAATTTAAAAAAATGAGGTTATAATAGTGATAAAATTTTCCCTTGCGTATGATTTGGTAAACGACCTTTGATATTTTCGGAGTAAAGGAGAGATACGAAAAACTACTATAAATAGAGAGTGGGCCATGGAACTATCCTAAATATAGAACCTTCCAAATTTTCTCTGTCGTCATCACTATCCACACCTTTTACCCTTTACCAGCTCAAATCAGGGACAAAAGATCAAAAAGAAATCATCTAACTCAAAAAATAAATTAACATAAAGGAAGATATGAGTTATATAGATGATATTCATATACCCTAACGTCATGCATATTCAAATAATTAAATTCAACAAATTCTAATAAACTAAAATTCACTAAAGTTAAAGTTAAAGTATTCAAAATGTACAGAGCTATCAAAATTATTTTATCCATGTAAAACTAACTTTCTCCAAAATGATCTTGAGAAACATAATAATTAAATTGAGAGCTCTTAAACTAGTATTAAGTTGTTAACATTTTTTTAAATAACCCTCTAACTACTAGTACAGTACTGGACAAATATGCTAGCACATGAGAAGTTACTTTTGTTCCATGCTATTCGCTGGAGAAAATTTGCATAAACTATTCTGTCCAGCGTTTTTGTTAGCATTTTTTTTAGAATCAAAAGATATTTTTATGAAGAAATATTAAAAAATAGAGAGCGAGTTTTTTTAAATCAACTCATTAGGATTAAAACGTTAAAAATTATGATTTTTTGAAAATTAAGATTTTTGAATTTAATTCTAAGACGCTCTGCAGTGTGGAGTATTACTTTTTTCCGCTTTGATCCTAGTGATGATTAAAATAAAATCTTCCATTACTTCTCAATGTTCTTTTATAAAACAAATATTATTTAGTCTGAAAAATTTTCATACCGATGATGAAAAAATTCCACAAAATAGCTAAAGTTGACTTTTTCTAGCAAATGAGTAGAAGGTAAAAAAAAATTCTCACGCGTTAGCTTGTTTGTCCAGCACTGTATATGCCGAAAGTGAAAGTTAAAAAAAAATTTCTTATCAAACTCATCCGCATTTAATATCTTAAACGTTAAGATTTATTCCATTAGGCAAAATGACATAACCTGTTTTAGTAAAAAAAAATTAAAATCATATTTCAGGTTGGATTTTTCTTGCACGTATCCTTTTTAAGCCGTGTTGCGGCGTATCCTTTTTAATTTGGCATTAAATCAGTTGTTATATTATAATATTTGTCTTTAGATCATTATAATATCTTTGGATAATTTGTGTTTAGACCAGTTGTCATTTCAAATATTTTAGAGTAATTTCTTATTTTGATCTTTTATCCATAGATTAGTTTGTCATTTCGACTATTTGTCGTGTTTAGACTAGTTGTAACTTGAATATTTCGTTTTTAGACCAGTTGTAATCTTGAATACTTTAGAGCAAATTGCCATTTCAACCTTTTCTTTTTAGACCAGTTGTGATTTCGGTCTTTTGTCCGAGCTCCCCAACGACCGGGGCTCCAAGATACGCACGTGGACGTATCTGCAGAGTGCGTGTGTGCGTCTTTTCGTGTCATTCAACTTTCCCAAAGAGTTTCATTGAGAAGTCTCTCCTTGTACTAAATTTTCATATCAACTCACTATTGCTCCTGAATCAAAGAACAACCTAAAATACCAAGGTTCAAATAAAGATTCGTGCGTAACAGGGTTCTTTGTTAACTCACGCATTCTCAAACTCTCCATTTGGCCTGTACAGGACATAGAATACAAAGAAGGCTTCATGTCTCGCCTCTTGCAAATTAACATTCAGAAAATATTCAACTACAAAAAATTAAATTAAATTCTAACTCAGCAAACTATTATATCCATAATGTTTAGAACAAAAACAGAAATTCCAAAAATCAAACTTATAACAATATTTAAATTTGTATGCCACATAATTCCAGGGTACAAAACAGTTCTGTAGTTTAGTGTTTGAAGACAGCACAAGTAAATCCATGCAACTAAATGTCACTCTTATGACTATAAAAATCCGACTTATTTAAATAACACTATGTACAAATTTNCTGTACAGGACATAGAATACAAAGAAGGCTTCATGTCTCGCCTCTTGCAAATTAACATTCAGAAAATATTCAACTACAAAAAATAAAATAAAATTCTAACTCAGCAAACTATTATATCCATAATGTTTAGAACAAAAACAGAAATTCCAAAAATCAAACTTATAACAATATTTAAATTTGTATGCCAGATAATTCCAGGGTACAAAACAGTTCTGTAGTTTAGTGTTTGAAGACAGCACAATTAAATCCATGCAACTAAATGTCACTCTTATGACTATAAAAATCCGACTTATTTAAATAACACTATGTACAAATTTCATCTCATTGTTACTTAATAAGTTAGTAACAATAGTAGATAGTGTGCTATGCATGATAACATACCTCCCCTCCCCATACATTTAAACTTATACTAATTAACTATACTTTGTATATTTTTACCAAAAACAAATTTTTCTTACTTTTACCAGTTACTTCCTAACAAGTTTTCCTTACTTCCCGTCCAACTTTCCGGAAGTACCTAATAGAATGTTAGATTAATTTATGCGTGTATAGATAGTATACTGATGGTTTTAGGAAATAGGTAAAGAGAGAAATTGGGGTTTCCACGTGGACAAGGGCTAGAGTGACGTCTTGGTTCTAGTTTTTGTAAAGACTGACGTCATAGTTAAACTTTTTTTGGCAAAGGACCTCTTCCTTTTGTACGAATTACTCCTTTACCCTTTCCGCTTTCTCTGCTTTCCTTCTAGACAGGTTCTAGAAAAGGCCTCTGAACTCATGACCTAGAATCTCCAAGGCTCACGCAATTTACACACACTTTCTCTCATCACTACAACTTCCCATACTTTCGAATTCCAGTAGCGTCGACAACAAAAAATAAAGTACAGACTTGTGGATAAACTATATCTAGAGAAAGTCCTCAAACATCATCCATCACCCACAACAAACAAAACTTTCATTTAAAAAAAAATTATTTATTTTTGAACTAATTAACACTATTTTTTCACTTTACAACAGTTAACTTAAATTCTTTTTTTTTAAGTTAAAAATAAGTATTTTCCACTGTCATTTTAAAACTTAATACAATCTTTAAAAATTAAGCTTCATTGGGAGTGTGCAACCAAGAGAATAATGTTATTAGGAAAGTTGATTGGAAGTTACTAAATCGATATTGTGTGCTAGCCGACAAGAGTTTAAATGTTATGAAGTATTTATTTATCCAGATAAATTCTTAAATTCTTAACAATTTCATTATTTTTCAAAAAAAAATTTTTTTAAACTGATTTATGTTTTTCAGAAGCTTGGTGATGGAGAACGAAGTCGAAATGCTTCCGGTTCAAAAAATTTTTTTGACCTTGGTTCACACTCATCAAAAGATCGTGAGAGGCCGAGGAGTTCATCAGAAGTGGATAAAGAAGTTAGCAGCAATAAATGGAAGGTCAAAGGGTAGGTTCATTTGAAATGATAAAGTCTCAATAACATACTAATATCTCACGTTGAACATGTGAGAAATTACAATGTTGTTATCATTTTTAAATGAAAATTTTATTAAATTTTTACAGTAGTTGATACCTACTGATGCACGAGTGAGAACAAAATTGATAGCAATTTTTGTTGGGAGAGCATAAAATTTGAATTAAAGTTTATAATCAAATGAAATCAATTCAATATCGCATAAATGTATACACGAGGCTTCATTAGGTCCTCACATTTTTCTCATTAATGTACAAATTTTACACATTTTTTATATTCATTATTCACACACCTAAAAAAAGTTGAAACATTTAAATATCTTGGTGTTACACTAGATGAAAAACTTTCCTTTGTGAAGCATAAAGAAACAGTAGAAGCAAAAGTCTCTGCAAGTTGTGGAAGGGTTAATCTAATAAAAAGATCCCTTACCATACATATGTTTAAAATATTAATTAATGCGTATATCCTCTCGCATATTAACTTTTGTTATACAGTTTGGGCTGACTCTCCTTTAAAAATCAAAGAACTACAAAACAAAGTAAATCGATGTCTTCTTTCGTTTTTCTTTCCATTTACAAACAAAAAACATTTTTACTCAAGGTTAATAATCAACTCAAATAGAGTTAACAGATCTCTTCAATCAAATTTTCAAGAGTGTGATTATTTTAAACTTTATGATATTTGTAATATTGAGCCTAGACGAAAGATTGAAACTCACTACCCTCATTGATACTTTTAAAACAATTAATACAATCAGTTCTCAAAATGAGGTTAAAGCATTAAGCAATAATTTTAAATTCAAAGATTATCAAAGAGAAACAAAAAATAAAGGTACTTTAATTGTTCATACTAAAAAAACAGAAATGTATAAAAAGTCATTCGTCGACAGATCGATAAACATCTGGAATAAGTTTATAGCACAGAATTCTTGAATCGAAAATAAGAAATTTTAAGAATTTAAAACTTGTGCACGTTGTTGGGTAACATTGACAAGAAAATTGATATATACAGATTAATCAAACCTTAAAACAAAGGTGACAAATATCAGTATGTTCTTAATATAGCTTGGAAATTGATACTTTAGTCTACGGTGGCGTAAATATAATCAAAAATCAAAAATAGTTGAGAGGAAAAAAAAATAATAAATAATAATAATAATATAAATAACTCAACTTAACAAAAATAATGTTTTAGCAACACTTTAACTGCTAATAATTAAGTTATTTTATTTAATTTTATAAAATTAATTAGGCTCACAAAGTGGGCGTGTCTTAGTATATTACCATTTTGTACTAAAAATGATGCTTATGACACGTTAATAAATTATCTCAAACACAGTACGAATCGGAGCAAAGTAATATAATGGTTTTGCTGTACGTATGTCAGTGTGTATATTCTACGCAAGTTATAAAAATTTTTCTATTTAAATTACATAAATATGATATGGGTTTTTTAAGTAACAGTTTGTAACTACAGATTTATTGTTTTTCTAAATCATTTCTCCACCATTTAATTAACTTTTGTATAACTTTGTATTTATAAACAAATATTTTAATAATTATTGACGTTTTTTTTTGTCAAAATTTTTAACATCAGATTTACCAATTTGCTATGAATACGATACAGATAGTATTTCTGTTAGCCTTATAAAATAAAAATAGACAAAAAACGCTTTCCCTACATTTTATTACTGTTACACTATTCATTATTTTACACTGTTGCTAACTCAAATTGAATAATTTATATTACACGGTAAAAATACCAAATAATCCAAGTACCTACCAACAATGCAATATAACAAAGAAAAAACTTTTGTTTTTTTCTATAACTATTCTTATTAGTGTTGCCCCGATGCATCGGGCGCCGATGCGATCATCTAGTCGCATCAGTGTGGAATCGGCATCGACATAAAAGTTGAATCGGCCAGGTGGCCGATGCAGTTGCCGATTCAAAAAAAGAAAATATAATTTATTGCAAAGTTTGCTTAAAGTTTGCTTAAAATTTGCCTTAATATGAACCAAAATAAATTAAAAAACAGCATTTTGAGTAGAAAAAATCGGCCGATGCATCGGCGGCGGCCGATTCAATAGTCTGCTGCATCGGCGCATCGAACGATTTGAATTTTAGCCGCATCGGGGCAACACTAATTCTTATATATAATTAGGGAACACTTTTAAAATATGAATCCTGCCGGTTTTTACTGCTATACATCAAATATTTATTGTCATTTGACCCAGTTAGTCACAATTACAAAAATTTACCTTATATAAGAAACTCTCCTGATTAGAGAATAATAATGTCTCTAAATGTATTTCTAGTAGTCTGAGTAGATAAGAGGTTATAAAATAAGTGTATTAATTATACCTGTATGATTTCTACTATTTGAGTAGTATTAATGAGTTTACTTAGAATTGAATCCGTCTAACTCAACTGTAATTGAAATGAACACCCATAGGGGATAGAACAAAAGTGATTATTTTACGAAAATTTATATGGGATAGATTGTAGAGCCGTAATTTTGGGAAATACCCGTTTATACTCTACTTGTATTATTTTCAGTCGGTTGGAATACAAGTAAAAATTTTTTAAAGGGGAAAGGTAACTGGAGAAAGTAAAAAAAAAAAAAAAAAAAGTAGGGGAAAATTTGAAGCGAGAGATTCATTTTCATCGACTCTCCTCCCTTGTCAGAGAAAGTGTAAAAGTAGAGAGAAGTGAAAGTTAGAGCTCAGTAGGTTCATAGCTCCACATCAAATCACTTCTTCAATACTAAACATAAGAATCAAGTCCTAAGACTCAAGTCTTATACTTCCTAACTCATAAGATCTTCTACTATTGGCTCAAAAGTTTATAACAAAAGTGACACACTAGTCTATCTCCTGAATCATTCTGAACTTGAAATCTTTGTCGTTTCTCTTTCGATAAGATATTTTCATGAAAATCTAAAAATGGTGGTTCCGAATAGTACATTTGATGAAAACGAAATCCGTACTTCTAAAGGACAAAGTGAGGAGACAATGGTAGATGCACTGGGTCTTACAATTGTTGGTAGTAGTGAGCTAGAAGATACATTTCTTACAGATGAGACTGAACAGCCTAAAAAATCTTTTAAACTTTTCTTCAAAAGGTAACATTTTAATAGTAACAGAAACTAAAATTTGATTGTTAGACTGATATATTGTTGTAAAAATAGTATTTATTTGTAGGTATTTGTATATAATATGTTTACATCAAGTTGCATACCTACTACAAAACTTTTGAACCATTTTCAATATTTTTACTACAGTTATTGTTTTCTTGATAGCTAAAGCTTTTCCTACTGTTACTGTTTCGATAATGTTATTTTTTTCACTTTCGATGTAAATTTTAGAATAATATTTCTTCCAATGATTTCCATTTGAAGGTTTCTTTATATTCCCATTCATTCGGTTTTCACAACAGTATCTATCTACGTTATAATAACCTCATGCGTGGGAAAATATGAATTTATATATTTCATTTTTATATGATTTAAATAGAAAAATCTAAGTTGTTTTCAAAGAAAGTCTTTAAACTTTTTGAATCTGGTAATAACTTCTATTTTTTGTGTAAACATTTATTTTTAAACTAAACTACCAAAAATAAGTAACAATATGCTACATTTACAATACGTGTAGCAAAATTGGTAGCTGTATGAAAACTTTTGTTTGAATGTATATTTAACATTAAAAGACTACGCAATTAATATTCATTTATCACAACTATGTAATATTTCTGTTCATATTCTTTTTTTGGATATTATTATTCAAAAAGTTTGTAATTTTAAGTTCAAACCTAGTGATTTTAATGAGAAATTGATAGTAGCTAATTTGAAATTATATAACAATATTATTGATGTAATTGACCTAATTTTTTAATTTTTTTTTGGTTTCAGAGGTACAGAATTGAAGTTTGGATTAGGATTTTTGAAAAGAAGACATACAGAAGGACACATATCTCCACCAGCTTCTGTAAGGCCGACACCAGAAGAGGCCAAAAAATGGGCAGAATCTTTCCAGAACCTTATGATCTCAAAATGTATGGGCTATATCAAAAAATGAAAAAAAAAATTTTTTTAATTTTTTGAAAATTAAAATTTGTGATAATTTAGTTTATTTATTTTTTTTAATTTCAGATGGACAGTGTCTATTCAAAGCTTTTCTCCGCAGAGAGTTTAGTCATGAAAACATTGAATTTTGGATAGCAGTTGAACAATATCGAAAGGCAAGAGAAAGAAAGTTGCCAGCTAAGGCACAGAAAATCATAAATGAATTTGTCCTCAGCCAAGCACCCAGAGAAGTAAGAAACAATTACAAGAATAGTCTTATGTTTATATATTATTTTTTATTATTATAATTTTTCAACTCCATTGTACATCATTTATCATTTTAGAAATTATGAACAGAGATGGGCAAATTTCTTTCAATCTTTGTGTGATAGGAATAAGAATTTCAACTTCAACTATTGATAAAGTGATAGTAATTTCTTATAAAATAAGTAAAATAATAGATAAAAAAAGTTGTAGCTTTTAACTCGTAAATTCACAAGGAATTTTTAGTGACAAAGTCATATGAAACTTTATCAAATCGTTATTTTATTATCTTGTTGCTACGACATATATTTTGATAGTTTGACTAGCCCTGTTTATATAATGAATTTATAAAGTAACGCCTTGGAAGGAGGAGTAATAGACACTGGTTAGTCAATTCAAAATATCCTCTACCGTGATTGGTAGTTAAGGTCTGTTTGAGTCCTTATAGCAGATTTGATTGAATTAATTGTGGAATAGGATACTACAAATTTGATAAAAAAATTTTTTGTTCCATTATGTAGCCTTTATTTTTTTAAATTTAATAGTAAATTTTTGTTACTAAAGATTTTCAATTATAAAAACTGTAGATTGCTAATATATACTATTATTTTTAAAATTTTCAGGTGAATCTTGACTCGGTGACAAAAGATGTCCTGATCAATAGTACTGCTCTCTCTCAACCGGATTATAATACATTTGACCAAGCTCAGAAGAAAATTCAAGGGATCCTAGAGGCTGACGCCTATATTCGTTTCCTCCAATCAGATCTTTACCTAGAGCTCGTCCATCCTGAGCGCTATTCCTCACCTGCTGAATCCCCACAAGCGGAAAAATCGAGCGGTACACGAACTTTTGCAGGAACAACGAAAGAGCAAAGAAAAGGACTCCCACCACACGCAGACTCTTCGGAATGAATCATTCAGAGACATCTACATAGTCAACTCTCAGACCTCGACAGCGTCGTCTACGCATGCCCCTAAACATAGATTCATATATCGACTAAATAAGAATTTAATCTTAGACTAATCAATTCTTATTAACTACCCAATTCTACGCATTTCTTGCATCTTACCAATGAATCTCAGTAATCTAGTGGTGTAGGACAAAAATTTAACTACTTTTTTTAACTATATGTACAGTTCAATCTTCAAATCTAGGGCTTCTCAATTACAATTAATAAGTATAATTATTTTAGTAGTAATAATTTACATACGGCTATTCAGAAGTTATATTATAATTATGTAATGAGAAATCGTTAAAAACTATGTTAGTTTTTGTTTAATTAATTTACCATAAGTTTCAAATATTTAAGAAAATTTAGTTTACTAAATTTACAAATACTCTCTCACATTGTAGCTATGCTTGGGAGAAGTTTGACTTTTTATGTGAAAATGTTATACTATGAGTTACTAAATTTTTTGTTAGAATTAATGTGTTGAGCGAGTACAAAAATACAATTTAAAAAGTGTTAATTGCATTAATTTCAATCAAATCGTGTTTTCAAAAATTAATATACTAACGATGATTTAACTATGATGTTAAAATTCAATGTTGGCATGGATTTGTTTTTCTTCAAATTTATGCAAGTCGTGTTTAATGATCTCTACGATATATGGTTGATAATTTGAATAAAATTATTAGTTTATACTACAAACTTATAATCGGAAGTATGAGACAATTTTGATTGAACTTAGCATACTATTTCCTTTTCGTAAAACTTTTTAATTTCATTTTCATCAAAATAAATTTGTATTTCTTTAAATTAATGAGGATTTTTCTTGCTCAAAAAAAGAATATGATTATTGTCAGAAATCGTAAGGATATATTAAGTATTGACAAAGAATATAAGTAAAATATCTGTGAATTAGATCTACAGTTAAAATTCTTTATAGAAAATTTGTCACACACTTTTATAGCAATACAAAGATGGATTGTATTTGCTTTTATGGAGCTTTAGATCGCGAACATTGTTGGTTATAGCAAAATCATCTATACCAACAGTCCCGCTATTGAAACATTTTTTAATAGAAAAATTCTAAATTTCTGTGGTATATAACAATCACAAAAAATTTAGCCATTCTGGAAACGTTTCCTCCCTTGATTTGTGATTTTTTATATAAATTTTCTTTTAATTCGCACTTAAGCATATGGAAAAGATTCTGCTAAATCAAAATGTATAGATGAGTGGAGATTCTTAAGGTGACGCCACACTTGCAGGCAACTTTTAACGTGTTGCGTTTAACGTTTTGCCGCAGCACCTGACAACTTTTTTGTTGCGTGTTCACACATAAAGTGTTGTGAGTTCACACAGAAATAATTTTGAGAGAAAGTTGCCTTTGCAGACACAGTTCCCTCCTTTCAAAAATCAACCAATCAAGAAGAAGCAACTTTTTCTGTTCAGAAAAACATCTTGGTTCGACGAAACTAGAAAAAAAGTGATGCGCATCACGTTTTTTTTACTGCCGAAAGAGAAGCAGCTCTTTAGTGTGAATGTGCAGTTTTCTTCTGCAGCCTCAAACAAGTTGTGCCAACTTTTGCACAGTTGTCTCGATGTGTGAATGCGCAACACGCAGTTTTTACCTTCTGAGTCATAAAAGTTGTAGCAACTTGTCTGGTGGGGCGTCACCTTTACTCTCAGTCATAATGCATGGGTTATACTAATAGATAGGAAATACTCTTCAGAGAGGCTGAAACAAATATTTCAATCTGCGGGAGGGATTTGCAACTCTCAAATTACCAACTTTCTTTCCCGGGGAGTGATTTAACACACTTCACGAGTCACGTGTCCATACTGGCTTTCTATTACGTGGATGCTGTACCGTCTGTGTAATTTTTCATTGAAAAGCCACGTATTTCCTATCTTTTAGTTTCTCTCATCTATGCTCGCACAGTAGCCAAGCAAGGCTCTAATTCCCAGTGACAATAACAAGTATGAGTTACAATCTCTCTTGTGAGATAAAAGTACAGTGTTATTTAAGTAAGTCTGGTTACTAGGGCATAAGAGTGATATAGCGTGTGTTGGAGGTGCTGCCATCATGTACATTACTTCAGAGCTAACATTTTCGCACAGAATTTGCGCGGCTAACAAATCTAACGGTTACTAGTTCTCTCATAATAAGTTAAAAGAAAAAAAAATTGGAGGACAGAATCAAGTAAAAATTAGAAATAAATATTACAAGTTATTTCAAATAAATAATTTTCAAAAAACAGAAAACGTATATTTTGAATTTGCTAAGTAAAGGATAAGTGTGTATATTTAAATTTGAGATTCTAGTGTCCGCCGGCGCATACTTCTAAACTTCTCAGCCTCGTTGGCATTTTTTGAAGTTTGAATGGAGAAAGTAAATTGTGCTATATAAATAACCCTCTGTACTTATGATACAGTGTTAGAAATACGATAGCTACTCTACTTCTTGTTTCACACAAAATGGCGAGCAGAGTTCCGGTTCGAATCTTCTCAAACCCAAGACTTCTTTAAGGTCTTTTGGGGTTCACATTCCGTGGAGGATCTTACCCCCGATTATTTTTAATTCGCCGACAGATCGAGGCAAAGTAGAGTCTGTCTGCCAATCAGCCGAAGAATTTAGGGGATAGAGTGGACTGTTGGTAGTGGGCACTAGAGGTCCAGTGTTATTAGGAGGGGGAGGGAGCGGTTATAAGAAAAATTCTGTATCACCTTGAAGTAGGTAGATGCCAGGTTACTCGTACTCTCACAGTGGCCAAGCGAGTCTCTAATCTCCAGCAGCAATAATAAACAAGGACGCCAAAAAAATTTTTTGTTCAAATTATGCGTTTTGTTTTTGAAATTACGCTTGTTCGTGCTTAATTTTTGTACAGATGTTTTTTTTGATGCTTTATCCGTTAAACGATTGCAAACGAAGTATTTTGTTTAATTATAATACCGTTAAATCAATTGCGATAAGCAAAGTAACCAATATTGGTTGCTCAAAAGTAGTTTAAAATTTTACGGAACTCTGAAAAGTATTTTATGATGCTTTACTTCTGCTTAATGCTTTTTGCGCGATAAAATATGGGGTAAATCGCCTAATATTGGCAGTAAATATTCGGAATATGACCTGGACATTCCAGGGTCCTTGATAAAATGTATTATGATGCTTTTGATGTGTTAAGGTGTCCCTGATAATAATTGTGACTTCAAATATGTCTCGTGTGAGATAAAGAGACGTATGGTCAAATGTGCACCTGAAACTACCAGTGCAGTGGTTTAACAAAACTATACAGAATCTTTCCCACAAGTACAATTAGCGTGGTATTAAAAAATGTTATACAAAACTAATTAAGGTTGGTATTTCTGATGAAATGACTAACTACATCATGCTATCTACTCTCAAACCAAATAGCATTGAGCCCTCAGCAGGATGCACATATTTCAATTCTCCAAACAAAGATTGGAGTGGTGTGCGGCAGTCATTCAATTTTTCATTGATTATAACTTAAAATTTGAAATGATAACACGCGCACATCTCGCAACGAAAAACAAAAAATCTCGCGGCGAGAACTTGGAGGGCTCAATGCTATTTGGTTCGAGAGTAAAACTTTAGTGCATACTTATCAGACTTCCTTACATACCTTAAAAGCTCAACTAGTAGCACAATGCTACTAGTCAAATTCAGAGTTTCAAAACAATGCTACTGTTTTGGTCCGTGTCCCTGTTTGGGCCATGCTATTATTTTTACCAATCAATAATTAAAAAACTATTTTCACTGAAATTTTTATTAAAATATACGCGTTTATACAAAAAAATATATGAAACACATACCCTGAAGTAGACCATAAATGACTTTATTAGGAAGAAACAAAAAATAGGATCATCAGATTTCTTCTCTAGTTTTCTAGAGAAATAATTCAGAATAAAAAATCTTTTAAAACGGTACATACCATGGATATGGAAAAATATACATACAGTCAAGCCTCAACGAAAGTTCATAAAAACATTTTAAGCTAAAAATTTGAGCTTTCACCGTTATGTTCTCAATCGTTTTCTTTGTCATAATCATAGGGCGGAATCTTTTTTCTAAAACACTCACAAAATTTTTTTAAAACCTTATCAAAAATGGCATAATTCTTACTAGAAAATTTGGAAAATCTTACTAAAAATGAATTTTCGACAAAACTGATTTATTTCATAATTTGCCAATACTACTCCATTAATTCAAAATGAGAAAGTAATTCCATTTACATATTTTCAACTGTCATTGACGGACGGTGGTCAGTTAGCAGTGATTTGTGAACACTAAAGCTACGCTCTTAATCGACAGTAGTCAGAATGCAAAATTTGAAAGTTGAAATCCTCGTGGGGTCAAATTCACACACTACTCCAGTGAGTTTTTTTTGTTCTTTCAAAATATGGGAAGGACTCAATCTCCACCAAATTTCGATTCTTCGCTAAAACATTTGAAACTTTTTTGGAAATGGCAGTACCCGTTTCCCCTTTTGTTTGCTCCAAATTATCTTTGGTGTCTTGAATAATACTGAAGACTTCTGTGATTCGTTTGTCATGAAATCATAGTAGTGCTCAATAAAGTAAAATTTGTGGAAATAAAAGACAACCAACCTCCAACCTTCCCATTTGTGGTTGACCAATTTCGATACATTTAGCTTCACTAGGATCCAATGAATCGACAACGGCTTTCACACTGTTGAAACTTTGTGAATAGTATTCTACAGCGTCTAACCAAGTCCACCATCTTGTCACCACCGGACGTGGTGGTAGTGGCAGATTTGGGTAATTTATTTTAACTTTCCAACTCGTTATGGCGCTTTTCTTAAAATGGCCTTCATCGATTCAATGAGCCTATCAACTCCTGGCAAAATCCTCTTACTTCTTCTGCTACCATATTTATTCCATGCGCCAGGCATATCGCGTGCAGAAGCTTTGGGTACAACATCTTCAAATTTAATTCGCTCCATTTGTGACAAAATGAAAAACTTGTCAACCTGAGCCTGTGTATGGTTGGGCCAAAGTAGGGGTTGAAACAAACAAAAACAATTGAGAGAATCGATTCGTATTTGCTAGCTTGATAAGTTTTTTTTTAATCTCACCAAATGAGTCCAGTACTTGCTGGGTTATCGTAGCATTGTTTGTATTTTTCAATTAGCGGTACATCAATAGGTGGCACTTTGACGGTTATTCTTTACGTAGAGCACCAACTAATAAATTTGTAATGAACCGTCCCTCCGCGTCAGTCGTATCATTAATTGCAATTCACAAAGGTGAGTCCTCAATTTCATTCCTTATGGTTTCAGTGAGATCGCAATTATTGACTTTTCATTCAGAAAATGTTTGGATATTTTGAAGACTTATTTTTTATACCTTGGCATATAATCCCTGGAAATAACCTTTTCTGAAAGTAGATTCTGGAGTATTTCGTTTAGAATACTTTTCTAAAAAGCTCCAAAATCTGGGATACGATAGCTTTTTGTAATGCACTTTTGCCAAAGCCAATTTTCCCGTCATGTCGACAAGATATTCATTTTTTGGAAGGTGCTGCTCTGTAACCTGCTTCTGCCTTTCCGGTCTTGTATCATACAGCTTTCTGTTTTCAGTATGAGAGTTAGCAGTTGTATGCTTTAGAATATCTTCATATTGTTGAAATTCACAATATTTTCCACAAGACTAGACACAAAAGTATTTTCCATAAATTAAGGTGGTTGAAATATAATCCAGGGGTTAAGACAATGGTGCAGCTATTTAGATTTAGAGAGCTTTACAAAACCGTAGAATTAAGCAAGCAAATTTCCGTAAACAGCATCATATCAACGTGTTGCATTTTAAATTTGGTAAACACTAATAACCAACATCGAATGTTTTAAAACTGAAATGCATGATCGACATTTTTTCTATTTAAGGGAAATTGCGGATGTCACCTTCCAATGATGGAATTGTTGTAATTGATAAGTTGACCTTCGGTGACTTGACATTAGTGTCAAGTGGTCTCAGGTTTCTGGTGTTTTGGTGGAGGGGTCTGCAGGTTCCTAGTATCCTGTGGGATGATCTCTGGAGATTTCCCTCACCTGTGACCTCTAAATTACTTTAATTTAATAAAAGAAATAAAACTATAAATCAAAAACTTTCCAATTTTCTGGAATTAAACTTGAGGAGTTTATTCCTCAGATTTCAAAACACAACTGAGCGAAAGACGCCCAGACACACAACAACTTTTTTGACTTTTTATATAATATTAGGGTTCAGCCCTACTAACATTATTATTACTGTTATTACTCTTGAGCTTAAGGCTCTAACCTATAGGGAGGGAATAATTAGAAATGAAAGGGAAGTAGAAGCTTCCAAAAGTCAGCTGGGTCTCCTCGCGGGATCCAGTTGACTTTTCAAATTCAATTTTAGGTCTGAGAAAGGGTTTCTCCGACACAATCCCGCCCCCAAGACACCTCCTCCTCCCGATNTCAAATTCAATTTTAGGTCTGAGAAAGGGTTTCTCCGACACAATCCCGCCCCCAAGACACCTCCTCCTCCCGATGGGGTGAAGATGGTGTTGGTAAGATGGTATCGACCGTATGTTTGTAATGAGGAAAAGCGGGTCAATCTCAACAAAAAAGAAAAGGATTAATTGTATACTTACCAAGGGATATAATAAGAAAAAACTTTTTATAATGAAATTTTATTTTGTCGCCTGTTTTTGGCCATCTGGAGAAAGTACTCTGGAAATCTAATACGAGCTTCAGCCTTGTTAGCCAGCATCCGTTCTCTTGCTCGTGGGGCTTGTTTCTGCTGCAAGGTCTTGGACCAGCATCTGCTTGATCCCCTTTTGTGGAAGTCTTCCAAGTCCCAGCAGATGAAACATGGATGTATTTGGATGGCTGGTTGAGGACCGACTGCAACAGAGACCGTGATTGGAGTAGGTGTTGAAGTAGCCGGAGCAGGAACGNGGATGGCTGGTTGAGGACCGACTGCAACAGAGACCGTGATTGGAGTAGGTGTTGAAGTAGCCGGAGCAGGAACAAAGAGATTGTTAAGAAAGCTGATTTCGTAGTTTTCAAAAACTTCCACTTCGAGTCGAGGGCGCACCGAGGGAGGTTCTACTTCATATTCCTCCAGATCGCTGAGGCCTTGAAGTTCGTCTTGGACAGGTTCGTTGATGTCCTTCGGTCCAAAAATGTCATNTTCCTCCAGATCGCTGAGGCCTTGAAGTTCGTCTTGGACAGGTTCGTTGATGTCCTTCGGTCCAAAAATGTCATCTTCAGCGAAAAGGTCCAAGATGTCTTCCATAGTGTCAAATGTGGGGAGCTTATTTGTTGAACTGGTCGACGGCTGTGGTTCCATTGAATTCTGAGAATTTGCGATGGATCGCACAGCCGGAGCTCCAAAGTAGTCGAGCCCATCATCTGAGTCTGAATTTTGGTCGTCAAGTTCTTGACATATCCTTTGAGTTGTTCTGGGAAGAGATTTCCGTTTCGGAGTTCTTACTTTTGGAGCCAATGGTGCAGGTAATTCTGATGTAGGAGGATATCGGCTAATAATTTGAAATAACTTGATTTTGTTATTCATGACATGTTTTGAGTTGTATCTCTTGGAATTGACTCTGAGTAAAATTTCCAACAGGGGTTTCTCTGAAGGTGGTCTTAATCGGCACAACTGAAACAAGTCATCGTCCGTAAGAATTCTGAATGGTGATATGTCTTCGTATTTGGCTATGTCTTCTCGAATCTTGAACAGACGACGAAATAACTCTTGAAGAGGTTCAGGAAACTTAACTTGTTTTAATAAGTCTTCTGATGTCGACTGACTTAGTTTGATGAGTTGGAGCGAAAGGAATCTGGAACGTTCCTGAACTGCTTTCCATTGTTGGTTGAGAATGGAATTTTCACCATCTGATCTTGGGGTAAAGGTTAGACGCTCATGTTTAAGCCACATCCTCAAGACCAGATGGGAGTCGCTCCGTGCATATTCAACCAATGGTTGACCTATCTTGAAGGGTCGAGCGCGAAAATCTGCCAATTGAGCTGTTTCGTCTATTTCTGAGTTAGGAAAATAGTGTGTGAGGGCTGCACAAAAATCTCTCTTGGGGCTCTCTTCAGTAACAAAAAATGTCTCATACACTTGTTTCATATCGATGAGAGATGTGCAAAAAATTCGATGGTATAGTTGAAAAAGAGAAACTTCCAACTGTCCATCAAACACTATTTTCAAAATTCTATCGTTTTGAAGGACCTGATTCAATTTGAATAAATCTTGAGGGACGCGAAAAGGGTCAATAATGTAGTCGGTGTGGGGAGTGGAGAATTGGATGAGGCAGATGTATGGCCTATTCCAGAAAGTATGATGTTAAGATCTAGAAGTTTCAATATCAAATCCAATCTCTGTATACTTGAGAAGGTCTTGAATCATATCTTCCAATATTTCTCCATCTTCTACAATTACAAGTTTTGTAGTGGTTCTCTCATCAACTGGTTCAATCATAGAAAGGATAAGACTTGCTTGAGAGAGAGACCATTTTGTGATTATATGATGCATCGGGTTGACGCCACTTAAGGAAGAGATGAAATTAGTTTCGTTTCGGGTGCGATTTTTATTTAGAAATTGGTGAATAGATTCACTGAACCAATCGTGATATGGATCTATCTTGGCTACACCAAATTTTCTATCCGCTAAGAGGCATTTTGATTTATAGTCTGCTGTCTTGCGGCTCTTCCACGTTGCTCCTTTAGCCATTAGAAACGCCATTACTATAAGAAACGATAATGAGAATGTCAAATATTTACGTTTATAACAACTTGGCTTGAGAAGTAATGAGTTGGGTTGTTAAGGATTGGCGTGAGTTAGGCTGCTCTGCGCCACTTGAGACGAAAGTCTTGTGAGTGGTGGAGCAAGCCTAATTGGATTATATCCTGCTAAAGTCCGATAATTAACTTGAGTATTTGAACAAAGTTTTCGAGTGGGTTGAGTTACGATTGGGTTTAAATTATTTGTATTGGCTGGTGTATATGTTATTAGTTGATTTGTATTTATATTTGAGCGAATGTGGAAGGGTCTTAATTGGTTAACATGGCGGTTACCAATGTATTTCCGAGTAGGAAGTGCGAGTATTTTGAACGACACTGAGCTTTTACTTTCTCCCAACTCGTATGGACCTATATAGCGAAGGTTTAACTTAGACATAATTCCTCCCTCTTGGGCTCATAAAGTGTGATTTTGAATAAGAACTATGTCACCACATTTAAAATTATGTTGTCTATGAGAGAGGTCGTAATATTTCTTATTTTCAGCTTGGGCTTGTATTATATTATTTCTGACGAACTCTATGACTGTTTTTAATTTTTGTGGAAGTAAACTTAGACTTTGGTAGTCTATATCGGTAGGATCACTAGAAGAAATTTGTAAATTTCTATCAAATGGGAGAGGAATTTCTCTTCCTAAATTTAAGAAAGACGGAGTGACCTGAGTAACACGATTTATAGAAGTCCTAAGAACGAGGGCAAAATGTTGTAGATGTTCGTCCCAATTGTGATGATTATCATTCACAAAGGCGTGAATCATCTTTTTGATATTGCTCGTTCTGTTTGATTTGCTTGGGGATGGTAAGCACTTATAAAAACTTGCTGGATTTTCCAGTCTTTGCATAAAGTTTTCATTTGATTTGAGGTAAATTGGCTACCGTTATCACTTAAAATTCTTTTTGGAGTTCCGAATCTGCAGAAAATCTGATTTTCTAGAATATCCTTGATTTTCTTAGCAGTAGCGGCTCTTATGGGGAACATCTCTACCCATTTAGACAATTCGTCTATAACTACTAATAAATTTTTGTTTTGTCTTCCGCCTGAGCTAGCGGGAAAAGGACCCATTAAATCTACATGGATTGTCTCAAAGACTTTCGAAGGTGGAGATACATTCTGTAGTAGGCCGTAAGGTAACTGATTACTTGGATTTACTTTTTGGCAAATAATGCAACTATGGACATATTGCCTAATTTCTTTATTCATGTTTTGCCAATAACACCTGGATTTTATTCTTTCAAGTGTTTTGCTCATGCCTAGATGTCCAGATTCTGGAACATCATGGAAATTTTTTTAAATTTCACTTCTCATTGACTGAGGTATAACCGGTACTGAGACTAACTTTAATTTTAAGCGTACGCATTTTGTATTTATTGATGTATCGGAAGGTGTGTCGACTATACCTGTGTCGTGACATTTTTGACATAAACTTTCTCTTAGACACATAGTGTTCACATTGGAATTGATGCGTCAGAGAGCTCGTTTGTCGTATTTGCTCTCAAATGGTTTAGTCATTCTCATTAGAATCTCATTTTGAAGAATACAGTCTTTCGATTCATGACTCGTTGGAATAATTTTCAAAAGAGTAATAATATGTGACAGTTTACTATCCTGACGTTGTTGCAGAGCAATATCTGTAAGTGACGGAGTCGTGAAAGTAAGGGCGGCGACTGGGACATAGTGAATATCAATATCGTCGTCAATATCCATATCATCCATTTGGACTGGAATTGGAGCTCGTGATAACGCGTCCGCTACCACATTCTCTGTTCCAGGACGGAAATTGATATGGGCATTCCAAGAGTCTATTTTTTGGGCCCAAATGTTTAACTTTTCTTTCACACTCTTCATTTCCTTTAAATAGCTAACTGCTCTGTTGTCAGTTTGGATTGTGAATTCATGATGACGTTACTTAAGTCGTTTGAAAAATATAGGTTAAATTATGGCGTAAATTTCTTTCTCGTATATGTGAGCTGATCTCTCAGATTGTCTGAGGGTTTTGCTAGCGAACATGATGGGACGTTCTATTTNTTTCTCGTATATGTGAGCTGATCTCTCAGATTGTCTGAGGGTTTTGCTAGCGAACATGATGGGACGTTCTATTTCATTAATTATTTGGCATAAAACTGCACCAAGTCCGTAATCACTAGCGTCACATTTCATAAGAATTGGTTTAGAATAATCTATATTTTGTAAAACTACGTTGTCTAGGATATCAGCTTTTGACTGTTGTTCTTGTTCTTTTGTCCACTCAAATTTATTCTCTTTACGGAGTAATTTAAAGAGTGGTTCCATCTTAGAAGCGTAGTGTTGTATAATAGTTGCGTACCACTGACACATACCGTTGAATCTCATTATTCCTTTTTTGTCTAAAGGCCTAGGAAATTCAACTATTGCTTTAATCTTTTCGGGATCTTTTTTCAACCCTTGCTGAGCAGCAATGTGACTTAAAAATTTCACTTCGCGCTTAGCAAATGATGATTTTATTGTATTGATCGTGAGGTTTGCGGTTTTGAGCCGATCCATCACAATTTCAAGATGTTGTAAGTGTTCCTCCAAGGTTCGAGAAAAAATGATGGTATCATCCATATACAGTCGAATAAAAGAATCTAAGCCCTGGAGAACTGTATTTATAAGATATTGGAATGTTTTCGGGGCATTTTTCAACCCAAATGGCATGACAAGCATTTCATAATGTCCGTCTTGTGTTATAAAAGCGGATTTTTCAATCACAAGTAGAAGCTTCCAAAAGTCAGCTGGATCTCCTCGCGGGATCCAGTTGACTTTTCAAATTCAATTTTAGGTCTGAGAAAGGGTTTCTCCGACAGTGGAGCGATGAGTCGAGAAACATTGCGCTTTTGGATACTTTGAAAATGTCCCTCATATAGCTGCTTTCTAGTGCTACTGATCCGATGTTAGTTCACTCACCTCACAGAATATTTGCTTTCCATCATCCCGGAAATGTTTCTTTGAAGGGATTTTACTTAAGCAATCCGAAATCAACATGGTCTGAGTTCTGTTCTGCTTAGGCATAATTAGTGATTGCATATTCCGAAAAGCTAAACGGGAAATTTCGAGAAATTCGGGAAATGGTTTTTCGAGGTTACCACGAGAATTCCCGTTCGGGAAATAAATAAATAATTTTTTTTAAATTAAACTGGTTTAAAGAGTAGTGGTCACTCACGTATTTTGTAAAAATAGAACCAAACGTGCGGCATCATCTAGTCAATGCCAATAGAGAAAATTAGTTAGGTTTGAAGTGCGAATGGGGTCACCGAAGCGAGTCAGCAAAGGTCAGTTTTTTATTTTTAATTAAATTTGAAACAATAAACACAAATAGCCAATAAATAAGGTGTTCGATAAGTTGTAGGAGGTGTGGCAGAGTGGTTTCGACAGAATTTTTTTCCTGTGAGAAAGTGAGTAGCATGAGTTCGAGTCCTGATAAACTCTTACTACTTTTCTCCCCTTGTTTGAAATTTCACTTTGTTTGATTAGCTTTTCGACTGCCATTGAATTTTGTTCATTTCGTAACTCAGCAAAGGCTAGGGGCCAATGGTCTAAACATGGGCTAAACGACTGGAAATATGTCCGTCATCATATTTTGACACCATAGCAGACTAAACAAATGGATAAACGTCCGTCCATGCTTTGAAACGATTCCACATGTTATATTATTTGTAAATTATGTGGTACGTTCAATAAAAATGTCGGGAAGGGCTGTGGAAATATCCGGGAGGGCTGTGGGAATATCCAGGAGGGTTGTGGGAATATCCGGGATGGTTGTGGGAATTTTAGGGAGGGTTGTGGGAATGCATGGGAGGGCTGTGGGAATGACAGGGGGATGCGGGAAAGCATGGGATACATGCGGGAATATCCGGGTGAGCTGTGGGAATGCACGGGAGGGCTGTGAGAATTTTAGAGAAAAGTGTGGGAATGCACGCCAGGGCTGTGGGAATGCACGGGAGGGCTGTGGGAATATCCGGGAGGACTGTGGGAATATCCGAGAGGACTGTGGGAATATCCGGGAAGGCTATGGGAATATCCGGGAGGGCTGTGGGAATTTTAGAAAACGTTGCGGGAATGCATGGGAGGGCTGTGGGAATAATAGAGGGATGCGGGAATGCATGGGATAGATGCGTGAATGTCCGGGGGGGAGGGCTGTGGGAGTTTCAGAGAGGGCTGTGAATATTCAAGGGAGAAGTGTGGGAGTGCAAGGGAGGGCTGTAGGAATGCACGGGAGGACTATAAGAATACCCGGGAGGGCTGTGGGAATATCCGGAAAAGCTGTGGAAATATCCGGGAGGGCTGTGGGATTGCATGGGAAAGCTGTGATAATGAAAGGTGGTATGAAAGGTGGGATGCTAAACGGCAGCGCGGTACCATTTCTAAGAAGACGGATATTTTTCCATTCGTTTAGTCCGCTGGTACATCAAAAACTTTTACACACAATGGCATGGAGTTAAAAGTTTTTCATTTTTCACGCCAAATTGATGACGTCTAGAGGTCAATCAAGGTGGTGAGTGGATAAAGCAGACTCTTTCGAGCGAACTCCTAAATACTGAGATTTTACAAAGAATAAACTTTTGTGTATTCGAGATTTTAGAAAAGGATGGAATAATTTCCATTCGCTTAATCTTTTAAGAATTTTAAACAAGAAAAAAATAGTAGGATGAGGTTAGCAAGACTCGAACCCCTGCTACTCACTTTCTCACAGGAGCATAACACTAAGCCAAAACCTCTCTGCCACACCTCCTACAACTTTGCACACACTCTATTTCGAGCCTATTTTATTTTATTTTGGTCTTATAAGGTTACCTCCTGTTGCCTAAATTTATTACCAAAATTTTTGATTATTCCTAAATCTATTTTTATTTCATTACAAATAGACATCACAAAAACAGGTTTACAAGCAACGAATTATTTCCGAAAAGAGGTAAATCTTACTCTCAAACACCTATAATAACAATAAAAAATTAATTTGAACAACTCATTTGACTTGACACCCTCATCCTTCATTCTTTAGTTAATTCTTAGTCTGTTGTGATATACTCGACTCATTTTGTACCAATTTCTCTCAATTTTTTTGTTGTAAAATTTTTTTGCTTCTACTTTCACAGTTAAAGTAAGTGGATTTTCAAAAGTTAATAATTATAGGATATGAATAATTGTTAATTTTTGCATGAGTTACCTTGGTTTTTTTCTCGTTTCGGGAAACCCGGGAATATCCCGAAATTCGGGAATTTCTCGTTTCCCGTTACTAGGGTAATTTTCCCGTAAATTGCAATCACTAGGCATAATTAATGCTTGATATTATCGCAAATTTCAGACAAACTAAAAACAAAAACTTAACAAATTGTTGAACAAACGACAGTAAAATTTACCTACTCCTTGTCAAAGCCCTGTGCAAGGCATAGAGCGACCTCGAATCCACATATCTCTAGATTTGTGATTTCTTTTGTTTAATTTAGAATTTTTAGTAAATCTAACAAAAATTTTCTAGTGCGGACTTTTTCTCTACACAAGGTTATTTTTGCATAGAATATGAGTAGGTTACTTAGACTGGTAACCTAGCAATACAAAAATAAAAGTGAGAAGCGGATATTTAAACTTAGTAACTATTTCCCGCATTAGTTAAACAATCTTATTCGTATAATGAAACCGTTCGCAGCAATTTCACACATAAAAATAACTACTTCTTCATCCTACATTTAGTGTAAGCTTTACAAAAAATATAAAAACCAAATTTTTGGAAAAATTGTTTTTTTTCTATAATTTATTGAAAGAGTGGAGTAAAACAGACATACAGAATTCTCAAATTATTACATGCTGTTTGCTGCAAAATATTGTCTGAAACTTGGTTTAAATTATTTTGAAACATTGCCGAAACCATTCAAAAGTAATAATAAATATTTTTGTACCTGATATGAATCCTAAAAACCTAAATACTAAAGTTCTGCACAGACTTATTTTTCACATTCGCGACCACTGAACGTCTCTGAAAAAGCTTAATCGTGTTACCCAAAAAACAAAAGTCTGTTAATATTAAGTTCTAGGTGGAAGGCATATTGAAATCCAAATAAACGTATCATAGGAAACACCTATGACAAGACTCAGAGCTATGAAAACAAAGTAGATAGCAAAAGGAACTAGAATTTTAGAATAAAGTTTCACGGGTTTGGGTATACGACTGTTAAAAATGGGATGTATATTCCGCCCTTCATGCCTATATCGAGCAACTAAATTATGTATATATGCAGAGTGCTTATTGCTTTTAAGAATGTAAATTTCTGTCATTACTCCTGATTCAACAAAGTATTGCAGATATCTTTCGAATTGTAAGCTAGGGAAACCAAAAATAAGAAAATGGTCTTCATAGTTGTATAGTGGATTACTTTTAGTATTGAAACATTTTATATCTGAATGCTCTGCATGTAGACTAATTTTCGCAGTAGTAGTTGATTGTAAGTGTAGGGCGTAGTTAAGAGCTGCGGTTTTGTTCCAAGCAACAAGTTCAAGGGGCTCTTTCCGGACTAATTCTAAAAATTTGGAAAGTTTTTTATCTTCAGCTGCTTCTGGATGTTTTCGATGGAGGTGGTAGACATCAATGAACCCTTGTTCTTTTAAATATTTGTATGAATGCTTTTGATTCCAATCAAATTCTTCTGTGTCAACATTAACTAGGAGCTTCTTACCATTTTTGAACACGTCAGATAAATTATTTAAAATTATATCTGGAAATGGGGAAATTGTTGTACTTGTTACGAGTCCTTCGTAAAGTGATAGTATTAGAATAATTACAAACGCCCAAACCATCAAGAGCGGCGAAAACTGTGAAACATTTTGTCTCAATAGGATTGCAAATACGTTAAACCAATAGCTACTTGTTTTCTTTAATTTACCAACTATGGCTATTAATATACCACTCGTCACCAAACTTAGCCAAACGTATACATGAAAAGGATAAAGCAATTCAATAAAATCTAAATTTTGATTAACAAAAGCATTCAATGATACACAATAAACAGTAATATAATAAACTCTATTTGAACGCATGTAGGTGTATCCTATATAATCAGATGTTGACACATTTCTACCTTTAGTTACTGGGAGTATCATTGAACCAAATGGATCTTTGTAGTGAAATATGAAATACTTCTTTCTACTGTCAATTGTGTAACTCAAATTATATTTCTGAAGAATAATTTCAAAATACATTTGTGCATAGTTACACCTATGAGATCCCCGTAACTGATATAAATTTTTTTGTCGGCAACGCTTGTACTTGCCGTAACCAGCAGCGAAGATCGGAATTTTCTCCAAATTTGTTTGTAGCTTTGTCCATTCAGATTGAATAGCTGGTATTGAGAATGTGGAAATATTTTTTATTGAAGAGATTAATACTGGACTACAAATGAAACAAGTAAAACAACAAATACGAACTGCTTTATCTGTTTCTGAAAGACTAATTTGTACAAATTTAGCTGGTGAGTAACCAAAGAGAATCTTTATTTGAGTCAGTGTTACTCGAACCCATTCTTTGTAAGGTAAAGAAAAGAAAGATGCATAATTCAATTCACCTCTAACTGGGGTAATCAGGAAAGCAAAGCTGTCTACGCTGTTTTTGTGTATAATTTTATCAAGGAATTTCCACAAATCCAGCTTTTTTCGTTTTGCTGGAAGTGACAAAACGTATAGTTCATGGTGTATGTCCATTTGGTACATATAATGTATAATACCTCTTTGAAGAGTCAAATTGCTGTTACCAAATTTTTGTAGAATATATTGGTTACTGTAATCAATTTCCGACTTAACGGTCAAGCAGGATGTCCAATGTAAATTTAAATGACGAATTTGGTTCTCTAGAAATGTGTTTGTAAGTTCGTTGTAGTAGTTCCATTTGAAAGTAATGTAGAAAATTGAGTTTGGAAGTGGGTTTAATAACTCACTCCCTGAAAACATTTGTTTAGTAGATAGTACTGTCAAAATAAATGTTGATATCGCATAATGAATAAGCGAAATTAATTTTTGAACCATTATAACGTCTTATTCTATGGCGGTACTAAAATACACTAAAAGTTAACTAAATAGACAATTAGAAGTTAACTAGATAGAAAGTTAAACCCAGCCATAGTACCAACTTAATATATTACAATGAATAATTTAACATCTCGTGTAACATAAAAATTTGACAACTTCGTTGTCAAGTTCTCAAACCTTACATGAACAACTAGACCAAATACCCGGTGCACTTCAATATACAGGCAGGGATAAAATCTGCTATTTATACTTCATCGTCGAAGAAAATGTTGGTCTCTTTTTTCACTTTTTGGGAAAGTTGGAAAGGTGATCAAAATCTGGCGAAAATATTCATTTCAGCGAGAATTCAGCGAGAATATTAAAAGGTTGTATATGTGACGGTTTCTTCACCAATTTTGATGCCACCACGAAAAACAAAGTCAGCAGAAATTGTTCAGGTAAAGATTATTGTAATCAAAATTATAATCCTCAACAATGTGTCTGCTGCTACACTTAAGTCTGTTTTAATATTGGAAAATGATTTAACTCAATACCAACAACTATATTATCCCAAATACAGCATTTTGAAATAAGACAATGTATGGCGAAATTGTTGCAAACTGATTTTAGGAAAAGTAAAAAGATGATTGTATGTCAGACACTTTTACACATTATGGACTGATCAGGTTTCTTAAAATGATTGCTATAAAAGTTTAGCTCAATTTTCTTAGGTCAAAATATGTCTCACGTGTCAAATTTGTGAGAGTTCTTGAAACTCTAGCGCTGGAATTCCGCTTTCTTATTTGAGCACTCTGTATATGGTTTATGATTTGACAAATTAACTATAATTTGTTTGGGTGGTGGATTATGTTAGATTAAATTCGTTATTACTTTAAATTGGATAAACTTGAACTAATATTTGAAAATGTTATCCATTAAAAAATTAAGAATAAAAAATTATGATTTAGAATTGAATCAAGATAGATATACCAACCAATTATGCTTAAGGTTGGCGTTAACTATCGGCTGAACTGGAAACTTGTTTGGAAAGTGTTGTGCATTGTTGTAACTCAGTAACTAACAATCTCTCAACAGACATATGTTTATGAATTCTAAATTTGGTAGTCTCATTATGGAGTATTTGAATCTGGCACACTACCAAACAACTCAGTGTTTTCGTCAGAATAATATTTTTTTCTAATTTATAATTTCATGCAGCAATTTCATCTTAATCATGGTAAGCCGCATCGTTGGGCACAGTGATGATTCGCAATAATATGCACTACAAGTGTAAATATTAATTGGGTTAAAAATTTTGACATTAGAAAAAAGTTCGGTGCTACAAATTATAAAATCACACGGCTTTTTAATCGCTAAGCACCAGTACTAAGAAATTCGTTTTTTTATTAATATAAGTTAATATTACGTTAGATTCCTGAAATCTGCATATCATTTTGACAGATAAAATTGTTTTCTATCAACAATTACTAGAACTTTCCATGAATTTTTACTGTATGAATGTGTTGGGACTACAACTCCCAAGGTAAAAGATTTAGGTAGTAGTTGAAAACCTTTGATACACTATATATTTATGGACTTTGCTAATATTTTCTACAGCCAAATTGCATTATTTAAAATCACTTTAAATATTTCATTATGAGAATAGAAAATGGACACAACAGTTTGTTATGTCAGTGACTCACACGGCACAAAACATTTAGTTGGATTAAATTTGGTATGAAGTATTAATAACATTTGATCCAGAATTATTAAATATGCACTCTAACTTCAAATCCATTTTAATGTGGAAATTTAACATGCATCGTTACACAGTTGCAGAAGTGCGGTTGCGGGCCGCAACCGCAACTTCGAGTACAATATTTCGAGCCGCAACTCCGCACCCGCAACTTTTGAGCTTTGATGCCCGCAACTCCGCAACCCGCACTCTNGAGTACAATATTTCGAGCCGCAACTCCGCACCCGCAACTTTTGAGCTTTGATGCCCGCAACTCCGCAACCCGCACTCTTATATTTTAATATTTCCACTAGAACGCCGCAACCGCAACTTTAAATTTTAAAATTTTTGCAGCAACGCCGCGTTCGCAATTTTGGATTCAAAATTTCCCGCAACCGCAACCAACACGTTACCAGAATTCCCGCAACTTTTCCGCAACTTTTTCGCAACTTTCGACAAAATTATAAAAGAAATGTTCCTATAACATTTAAAGCGAATTTAGAGCATAAAAATAGCCTTTCAATTTTATTTATTCAATTTCAATATGCAAGAGTTAAATACAACAATCCATTAATTCAAATTTTGGTTTGCTTAGTTAAAGCAATTAATTGTAAGTGAGCGTTACACAAACTTAATTTCAGATTTGAAATTGATGTGTCAAGTTTTAACAAAATTTAAATTGAGAACGAAAAGGATTGTTTACATATTAAATAAAGCCAATTTTGAAGTTGTGCCTTACGCCAAAATAAGGAATCCTTATCTTGTCATTGCGGATTTACAGGTCATACTCAACAGGAGCGTTTGAGATTGCAAAGACAGACTCAACGCCACACCGCACATGGGACTTTTCCCCTTGATAAATAATTTGAATTTGAATGGCGCGACGCTCTTTTACTGGGTCCTCTGTAACACAGGTGTTCAAGAACTAAATTTTGGTTTCAGTTTCGAGTTTACTGAAGTTAGATCTGTGGTTATACAAAGCCGCTTTACAACTTCACATATTTGACCAACACAACCGAGCCCATCCCAAGTCAGGGCATAATAGTTGCGCACAATATCAAACTATTTCCCGCAACTACTTCACAGAGATCGCAACTCCGCATTTTCAGCTGTTATTTCTGACACCCGCAACTCCGCAACCGCAACTTTTGCATTTTACGCCCCGCAACGCCGCAACCGCAACTTTTGCATTTTACGTCCCGCAACGCCGCAACCGCAACTTCTGCAAGTTCCATAATTGGCCGCAACGCCGCAACCGCAACTTTTATAATTCTCAATTTGNCCGCAACCGCAACTTCTGCAAGTTCCATAATTGGCCGCAACGCCGCAACCGCAACTTTTATAATTCTCAATTTAGCCGCAACTCCGCATTCGCAATTTTCGTTATTCTGCTCCGCAACTCCGCAACCGCAACTCGCAACCTGCCGCAACCTAGTTGCGAAATGGTTGCGATTCTGCAACTGTGATCGTTCATATCTGATACCTTTTCCACATAGCTCTACAATTCTTAAATACCAGTTGATAACCGTACATAATCTCGAATTAAATAGCTGTGAATACTGACCGCGCAAAAAAATTCAAATTTGAACTAAATTCTAGATTTCTGCACACTTTTGGAGTGATTTTCTTTGTGGCGCACTAATTCATTGAACACATTATTTATTTTAGTGTGTTAAGTAAAATGTCAAATATTTCATCATGTGATATCTGTATGGCAGTATTTAGTGGATTGGTTGTTGGAGTACTCCTGTCATGCTAAATTGGTTAAAAAATTAGAATTAGCTAATTTAACCAGTGTTACGGCAAATCATCCCATGCTAGTTCTAAATTGAATTGTTCAATTTTTCATCCAAGTCAAAAATATATACTGCATAAAATATATTAGTTTGTTAAATTTTTTTTAGATCAAAATTACGAATTTCTCAGTGGAGTCAATTAAAATGTAGCTGATCGAAGACGTCCATTACACGAAATTTTGTACAGGATTGGTCAAAAAATTTAATTCCCTTAGTTCTTTGGAGCCATAGTCAATCGTATCGTTACGTTTTGACAAAAGTTCATAACAGTAGCAGTGATAAGAGGAAGTAGATTTGGCGAACTAACAGCGTTAATGATTAAGAATTATGAAAAAATATTATGTTATCCTAAATAAAATCTTCGTGCAAATGTTTAGAATTTGGTTAAAATTTGAATTTTTTGCGCGGTCAGTATTTACAGCTATTTAATTCGAGAATAGTTCGTATGGTTTGACTGCCACAAGTACTCCACACAATCTCTGCCAAATAGTTCTCGAATCATGTACTAATTCCAACGACAAGTAACTAACTCATCCGCTTTACAAATGTCGTAACTATTAATTTTTTTTTCTACAGTAAAGTTAAGAATTCAGGCAGTGGATGTCGCGATCCTAGCTCTTATTTAGTTTAGCGTTAGGTCTAACAAACTTAATGTTAATTGTAATCTAGGATAGTGGTGTATGTTCCTAACTGTATATATATAAATAAATTTTGTGCAGATGTGATCATTTTTCTAACTGCTCTTAATTTTCATGTTTCTATTGAGTAAAAACAATTTGGGTAAGGAAGAAAGGCGGGAAAGCGAAAAATGTTTAGAAGTACTCTAAGTAAAATTGCAGTATAATGAAAATGCTCCGATTTGAATGGTTTATTGTCTTGTGACTAATATGAGATCTCTGATTATCAGAGGGCGGATATATACTTTCTAAAAAACAGCGTTTTACTTACTTAAATACTTGCCAAAAAGCGACGAAATACTGATAAAAAAGTATAAAATAATTAACAATACTTTGTTATTTTTGGTAAGTATTTACAATTTTTTTATTAATTCACTTAATTGAAGCCTATAAATTCGGTTGTATGCTAATTTAGAACAAAAAAATCGAATTGTTTGATTTATTGGTTTAGGAATGATTAATTTAAACAATTTATCGCGGCTCCAATACAAAAGTCAGATGACTTTTATATTTAAAGAAAATTTTCATTTAATTTTTTCTGAAAAAAAAAGTTGGTTTCTCCAGAAAGTATACCATTATTTGGCGCTCGTGTTAACCGACGTAAAAGCATGTCTTTATTATAATTGGGACCGCAAAAAAGCGTTTGTTGCAACTGAAGGTTCGGCTTAAATCTTTGGGTCCCAAATGCACACTTTAGTCCAATTTGTTTCGGTCCCTCGGAATTCGCCTTGCTGAAAATTTAATGGACGCATAATTTAATTTTAAATATACTTCTTTGAACAAAACTGTGAACTTTTACGTTCTGCAGTTTATCATTTTGACTCATCGGCAAATTTAGAGCGAAAATGAGGAAAATAATCCTCTAAAAACGATTAATACATCAAAATACTTGACAAAGTACTTTTTAATTACTTAATATTCAAAATTACTTTCGAAAGTACTTCCTAATGCCTAAAAACCAAAAAAAATACTTAAAATACTTTTTTATAAGGGTATTCCATTCATCCTCAAATTACATGAATCGGAAAGATACGAAGTTACAGAGGTGTAGGTGCAATACCCCAAAAGAAGTAGATAAGTAAGTATCCGCCCTCTGCTGATCACGAATATGAAAAAAAATTTTACCCGAAATGAATACAGAAAAAGATGATTTTTTTAAAATTGTGGAAATATTGTTGGAAAACTACAGGATTTTGGTGTTATTAATTTTTTCGATGTTATTTGGAAGTGAGGTTCTTAGGTGATCGATTCTTTCCTGGCATACTTTGATTTTCGCACAATTTAGCACATTTTTGTCTAATTTAGAAAAAAATCATAAATTTTTGTCTACTCATTTCCGGTCAAAAAATTTTCATATTCATGACCATGTCCTTATCACTGATCATGAACCTCTTAGTATTCTAAAAACAAAAACCATCCAAATTGGAGCATTTTTATTATACTGCAATCTTGCCGTTGAATATCAGCATAATTGCTCAATAATAGTTTTATGTCATATTTTATTTTAAATTACAAGTTTAACAAAACACTGAATTTTAAACTTCGTACTAAAGTAAGGTTAATGTAAATCAATATTAGAATAGAACTTATGTCGAACTAAACCCCACAATTACTTCATAAGAGTGATAATACCGAATGATCAATTGACACTTCCGCTGTTGAAACTTATTGTTTACTAAAACAGTATAACTAAAATAGATTAACTAATACTCAGTAACCCTGCTCAAGAGCAGGGGAACTTTTTGGGTGTATTTGAAGGTTTGGGTAAATTTCTCTGCCTCTTTTCTTTCTAGAGCATTAACTTTGTCAAAACCTAGGGTTGTTAACCCCAAACAAACCTCAAAAAGTTGGGTATGTTGGGTAAGTTGAGAGGGTCTGTTGACTTCTTTCTAACTCTCGTCCTGAATAAGGTTTTCACAAACCCGGAGAAGTTACCTTCAACAGACTCCGGGTTTGTTCCCTAGGTTTGTTAGTGAATTGGTCGCCTGGAGGCTTTTTCTTAAAGAAAGGAGAAACCTTGCGTTTTAGTTCCTCAAAGTGGCCGGGTTCAATTCGTAAGTACTTTTTGAAAAATTAAAATTATGAGGTGGTCAGATTATAATGACTTCATCTGAAATTAAAAGCAGTATTTGTTACCAATAACCGCATTTTCACCTGCTTAGGCTATAAACTTCCCCTACCAAAGCTCTAAGCTCCAACAGAATTCCTCACTCTCCAAACAGGATGACTCGACTATTTTAATTTTCTGATTTTTCGGATGACCAGTGAAGCTTCAATCTACAGTGGTTTTAGCTTAATGTCACTTCCGAGGGAGCCGAAAATCGGTTGACACTAAACGGAGTTGACACTAACCGATAACGTCAACTGAAAGTGATAATTTAAAGATTAGGTGACATAAACCAAACTTTCTGGTTTTAGCGACACATTTTATTATACCATATATTTTTCAATTTATTTTACAGGTTTTGAATCACCTAAATATGTAGTACTCAAAAGCAAATTACTTCTTAAAGAGAAAAAAAACACGTTGGTTATTTGTTGTATAATAGTCTAATAAGTGAAGGTATTGTTGACTTTTTATACCTTTTGCATTTGCACTTAACAATTCGCAAGTTATATTTATTTTTTCCCCTTCGTTGTTCACGAGTACAAACATTTCTGTAAGGTTCTACCCAACATTTGTAACGTTCATTTTTCAAAAGTTTGATTCCAAATTTTTGTAAAAGTATATTTCTTCTCTCATCTATTTTGACTATATTTAATTTAAAGGGTGTCCAGGAAGTAGAGCCACAACTTTGATAATGATATATGAATGTCGCCTGAAATGAAATCTGCCTTACAAAAATAAGAAACAGAATCAGAGTCGCATTTCGTACATGAAAGTGAAGTCTTGTTTGTGGTGAGTTGAATTAACAAAAATATCTAAGAAAAATGGTGAGATATTTGCTGCGGGTATTTTTCACTCCTACAGAAATTTTGCAATCATGACAAGAAAATCACCATCCAAAATTTTCTAGCAAAGCGTATGAGCAGACTAATATTTTATTATATTTTAAAGAGATATTAGGCTTCTACTTAGACTAACTTTAAACCTCTACCTGGCCATCGTCATGAGAAATTCTCATCAGAAGAATTAAAGAAAGTGGAGAAAGTGTTTCATCGTCAGTCCAACACACCTGTCCACCCTACAACTAAACGACTCAAATTGGCGGGGTTTACCAAGCCGGATATCAAAGTATACAACCTGGGGATCACGCCTAAGACCATGAAACAGTCTCTGGAATATGTCAAGGATAAGGAGAAGCGGGCGATGACCAGCCTTAGAAAAAGTTTCAAAATTGCGTGAAAGAAATTCCTCACCACGGATGACAAAAATTACGCTACATTTGACCATTTTCATTTGCCGGGCACAAAGTATGTGAATGCTTTGGTTCAATCTGCGTTGGAATATGAAAACAAATTTACCTAAATTATCAGATTCTGCCGGAAAAATTTTGTTTGGCAGGAGATTGACGAAATTGATAATGTTTCAGAGTCATTTGTTAGGGAAGGGTCCTGAACTAAAAAATCTACCTTTCAGAGTGTCTGAAGCAACGATTACTTCCTTTCATATACAAGCATCACGAATTAGAAGACGTTTTATTTTGGCTTGAGCAGACCTGTTCACAATTTGCCACTACCGATGTAGACATTCTAACTCAAAAAATTGTCTATTTTGTACCAAAGTCTCTAAGCCCCTTAAACATGTCACAGGCAAGAGGAATTGAAGAATTTGCGCTATTTACAAAAGCCAATACTGTCAGCTATCCAGACAACCAAAAATTATGCAAAGTTTCAAGCTAATTTGGACAGAATTTCCAAAGAGGCACCGAAAAAAGTAGGAAAAGAGGTGATAAGACATGCCTACTAGAACCTTCGAGGAATCGGATTCAAAAACGTCAGGCGGACGATTTATGACATTTAAAATAACGAGATATATTAGTCAATATTAATGACAAATTTTATTTATAGTATACTAATTGATTGTTCTGTAATCTCAGTTTCAAATTTGTGCCTCTATTTCCCGGACACCCTTTATTACAGATTACGCTATAATTCCTTTTGCTTACATAACATCCTGAAATAATAGATAAACATCTTTTTTCAATATTAATTTTTTAATTTGACATTTAGTTAAGCTATTACCCCACAATATTGCTCCGTTTTCAAAAATACTACGAATATGAAGTACATATACATTAGCTAGTCTCAGTTTTGACAACCCACACATTTTAAGTTTCCTCAATAAAAAATTTTTGGAGGCTTTTGTACAAATATCATTAATATGATTGGTCCAGTCTAAGTTATTATGTATACAGAGAGAACCAACAGGGATGTAACAGGGATACCCGTCCTTCTCCCTTAACCCAGGGTCCCACACTGCACATTTGGGCAAATCGCCCACACATTCAGCAAATAACAAATAATTTAACAGCTGCTGAATTCTCCTCACCTTAGAATAACCATAAAATTTAGTTGGAAGTTATGATTTTACATTTAAACAAAAAATTCCCAACTATTAAGGACCGCTTGTGAACTTAAATTTATTTATTCTAAAGGTAATTTTACCGATGACTTACCAGTAATAGGTTTGTTTCGGCTCTTGTGAATTTCAGCTAATAGCGAGAACCTTGATACCATTCTGACAATGATCCTCTTCACAGTGACTCTATGACCTATTTGATGGTTAACAGTTGCTGGATGAGCGTTGTACCTATCCATGATCTGTTGGTGTCACTCATTTGCGTATTTCTAGCGATACTTAATCACAATTAGTCTAAGGTTTGAAGGTAAGCTCAATCTTATAATAAGTAATAATAAGTACCCTTCAGAGTTGGTCATGCATGTTTTTCTTAGTGAATTTGGGTCAAATTTAGGTCACAATATAAATTTTTTTTTTTGTAATTCTTTTACTGTTGTTGAATGTCTGGGCGATTTGCCCAAATGTGCAGTGTGGGACTCTGGGTTAAGGGAGAAGGACGGGTATCCCTGTTACATCCCTATTAGTTCTCTCTGTATATACTCCTAAAAGTTTCGAAGTAGTTGTAATTGGTATCATCCTATTATTAATGTATAATTCAGGGTGAGAAAACTTCTTCTTCCTAGACTTATTTGTAACTATAACATCACATTTTTCAGGGTTTACTTTCATTTTACACTCATTCATGGTCTTACATATTGTATTCAAATATATTTGCATTTTCGGCTTTTCATTATACTTAACAGCCTCAACTACACTTATATCATCTACATACGCCTTCATTGTAGCATAAGGTACTATTATGGGAGAGGTCCACAAAAAAAAATTCAGACGTTTTCATTTATCTTCTAATTATGATATTTCAAGACCTTTGAAGTTGTTAGGTTAATATTGTTAAGTTTTTATAACTTAACAATACTAGTTCTAACAACCTAACAGCCTCAAACGTCTTGAAATGGCATGATTCGTGAAGAAATGCAAATATATACAAAAAAAAGTTTTTTTTTTGCAAAAGTTTGATAATTCTATACTTAAATAAGTCAAACACACTCTTACGTTACAAATGACTTTGTTTATATTTTCCCTGATTTTGAAAATTTTACTTAGGAGTTGGAGTTTGCTCCATTTTTGGTAAAAAAAAAACACATAATAATTTAACAAATATAAATTAAGACAAATCAACTAATGTCGGAAACAAAATGTTAGGTAATAAATTAAGTTATTTGAAATTAGCGAAACAATCTTCACGCCTCACAATCCATCCAATTTACGGGCCTGAAAAGTCCCATTTTATCTTCCTTACATTCACGTGATGCCTTTTCTAATTCGCATTAAAATTCGTGCTGCACTAAAAGTAATCTTAGAAATAGTAAATGAGTGACACTGATTCTATTCACTCTTATTTCAATTTCAAAGAGTTGTATTTTTTTTATAAGATGGAAATTTTAAACAAAATTGATTCTCAAACAACAAAAAATATCAAGTATCGTGGAAAAAATGCTGCAACCAATTAGTCGTCTCAGTGATCTTTAAAAAATTCATTTGTATATCTTCAAGATGTTGGAACATCTTTACAAGCAATAACAAAAAGAAACTAGAACAAGTTATTATCTGTAATCTTTCAAAGAGGAAGCCGCGCCACACTCAATAAAGCGCAGAATTAGAATATGTGTTTATCTGATTCTCGTGTTGGATATAAACAAAACTATTATATAACCTTAAACACCCGAACTGACATATATCACATCCTACAATGTAGTACTTTAGTGTTTCAGATTGATATGTGGAGATCGGAATTGCAGGGAATGCGAGCCACGTAAGGTGTGTCGCAACGAAACTTGATAGGAATAGTTCAATATTTATGATTTAGTACTACAGTATACCTCCCCTATTATGACCCCGAATGTAATGTGACCACGGTTATTATGAACCTGAACCGCCTGTCCCTGCCTAGAGATAGGCAAATTAATGTTGAAAACCTCGGTCATAATGAACTCGGTTAAAATGAACACTCGGGTGTAATGAACCATATCTTGCGATTTACCCCTTCTTTTCACCATTGTGAGAGATGAACCAGACACTAATTTGTTGAAATAGTCCTGCAAATATAATAAATGCGTTGTTAATGAATGAAAACTTGAAGTTTTGAATCATTGCACCAACGTTTTCCTATTATTCAGTGACATATTGAACAAAATAAGACAATTGTCAAATTTTAATTATCTATTATTTTTCATCCACTATTACAGCATCTGTAAATCGAAACTAAATACTAGTATTGCAGACTTCTGAAGGCATTCAACACAGTTTTATTTATGCTTTTTTCCGGCTCAACTAAAATCTTGATTTATTTAGATTGTGAGGTAGCAGACTCTAGAAAAAGAAAATAATTGAACTAAGAAAACTCAAAAACATTGGATTTTATTAATATAACTTTAAATTTTATATTTATTCATTATTCGGCTATATGAACCGAATTTCCTGGACCCTAAAAATTTGTAATAGCCGAGGTCCACTGTACACTGGAGCTTGTGGGAATTATTAGAGCACTAACTGAGCTAAAAATACAAACCGTCAAGCTTGATTTAGCCCTAGTGGCCTCGCATGATTTCGAAATTACTATCCTCAACATTGGGATAATTTTAGTTCAAGCAAAAACTTGCACTCAATTATGGACTAAATTTGGTGGAAGGGACTGGCCACCTAAATTCGTCATTTCAACTAAATGCACGATGGTCAACGTTTAGTATTTCAGGGAATAAACGAAATAAAACTATTAGTTGGCGTAAATTCATTAGTTTTACTTGTGCCCGACTTACTAGAAGAATACATACAAACACCCTCACACACATACGTACACAAACACACGCACACACAACGCACTCACACACTCAAAAATCCACTTACAAAATCACACACAAATATATACAGCATGCTTACAAAAAAACGGATACTAATTTTCTCTGCCTTTCACCAAAAATGGCATAGGGCAGCAGACACACACATGTTGTGTAAGTTGGCATACACTATTTCTTCAAATTATTGTCTAGAAGTAAACTATAATTTCATAATAATTTCCAAATAATGTTAGGGTTTCATAACTCAGGATAGTAGGTATTGCCAAGAAATCAATTAATTATGACGGAACATCTAACAAATTACATTCAATAATAAAAAATTTGGCAATAATAATAATAATAATAATAATTCTTGTCTAATGTTGACTGACCAATTTTCTTTGTTTGATTGACACTTGTGTGCCGTTACATCTATGCATGCCTGTAAGCGGCATCCAACGGAACGACAAACCTTTTGGCAATAGACAACATCAATTTCTTCAAATGCTTCACAAACATTATCCCTGGTAAGCCAATGTCTAGGATAAGATCAGAAGATCTGATATATTTCGTTAATCTAAAGGTCCACTTGCGCCACAAGGCACCGCCCGCCAACCCATTTCATACATGGGCACTATTTCTTATTCTCACTTTGTTTTTGCTATTTTTTTAAATGCTTTGATAGACCAAAAATAGAGTCCGATTATGGACTCAATGAGTCGATGACTCTATCCTCCGACAAAATTGAGTCATGTGATAGATTAGTCTTGCAACGATAATTGCCAGTGAGCAATTGTCCTTGAAACCTGGGACTAAAAATAAATTTAGGTTCGACATTTTCCACACACTTGAAATTTTAACACATCCCATTGCCAAAGGGGATGTGTGGAGTCAGAAAATATAATTTAAAAAATTCTAGAATGATGGGGGAAAGGGAGGCAAGATGCTGGTGTTGAAATTGAAAAAAAGGATTTGTCAACTTTTTCGTTATTTGACCGACGTCGATTAAGTGTTGTATGAGTGTACCTAATCGCATTTCCCATGTGCCATATTTTTAGTTTTTCAAAGATATATTATTTGAATTTTTATTAAATTTTGAAGATTATTTCTGAAAAAAGCATTTATATCATGTTGGGTTTTGTTCTAAACATGATTTCATGCATTCAATGCTGCTCCCAAAAGTAGTAGGAGTAGATCAATATCCAACATGATCTAAATGTTTATTTTTCAGAAATTATACTTTTCAAAATTTAATAAAAATTCAAAAAATATATTTTTTTATACCGAAAATATGGCTCCTGGAGAATGCGATTACGTACACTCATACAAAATTTAATCGACTTATATGGCAGATAAACGAAAAAGTTGACAAGGGTGTTTGAAACCCTTTTTTTCAATTTCAACACTAGCCCCTTGCCCCCCCCCCCCATCATTCTGGAGTTTTTTTAACTATATTTTCTTACTCCACACATCCCCTTCGACAATGGGGTGTGTTAAAATTTCAAGTGTCTGGAAAATGTCGAACCTGAATTTATTTTCAGTCCCAGGTTTGAAGAACAATTGCTCACTGGCAATTATCGTTGCAAGACTAGTTTATCACATGACTCAATTTTGCCGGAGGATAGAGTCATTGACTCATTGAGTCCATAATCTGACTCTATTTTTGGTCTATCAAAGCATTTTAAAAAATAGCAAAAACAAAGTGAGAATTAGAAATAGTGCCCATTTATGAAATGGGTTCACGGGCGGTGCCTTGTGGCGCAAGTGGACATTTAGATTAACGAAATATATCACATCTTCCGATCTTATCTCAAACATTAGCTTACCATGGACAATAAATGTATCTGACCTTTGACACAGTTGTTGCCTGGAATGAAACACCGTTGGGTTGGATATTTATTACTTTGAATAATTAGTTATAGTTAATTAGTTTGTATTTGTGTCTGGGTGAGTCTATTTTTGTTGAATAATTCCTCATCTAACTTCACTCCCTCCACTTTTTGTTTTTACCGCTGTTCATCAAATGTCTCAACTTGACTTAAGAGAAAACAACTTTCATTAGTATCCGTTTTTTGTAAACATGCTGTATAATAAACAACGGTAATCACACTCAGAAACATAAATACAAATAAATACAAAGTTTATCTGAGTCAACTTCTGGCTCACTGGATTTCGAACCACTGTGGCATGGGGGTACATCGGACAAATATCAAGGGGAGTTGACCTTGCTTGAGGTTTCGATGGCCTAGCAGACATTGATTGAATTGTCGTGTGTTTGAGTGATGATTAATTTTAGACTGAGGAAAGTCGAATGAAACGGATTGCAATTTATAAATACAGTGCACTTCGATTATAAGAACACCGTCCGTCTTTGGCAAATCCTCTTCATATATCGGACATAAAAACATCTTACAAAAAAGTATACGGAAAGAGGCCATTTTAAACCATGCGCAGAATTTGAGTGATTGACAATAAGACCATATGGAATAAAGTGTAATAAAATGGTAATGTCACACACTTTATCATTACTTTGTTTACAACTAATGAAATTCTAACTAAGAAATGTATTTCATGGATAAGTGATAGAAAAATAAAGGAGGATAAGGGGTTTCCTCACCTTGATAAATATCTCAAACCATCTAACAAGTATATTTGATCTTACAAACAACAAAATTTTTGCGTCTAATAACCTAGTTTGTCTTATAGCTTACAACTAAATAATCGAAGTACACTGTAATATGAATGAGAAAAAAATGGCGAACCAAATTCTAACGTCTCTATTATTCCGTTAATTATTTCTCTATTAGTAATATGTTTTACAAGTGACAGCATTGTACACGAATCTAGTTCGACCAAATTTAGTCCAAAGTTGGGAGACCATAATTTTCCTTGGACCGATTTCGTCCATGTACAATGTTGATTTTCTGTGAAAATTACAGCGGAAGAGTATTGAATATTAATTTATCCTAAGTTTAGACACGCACCCCACATATCGCTGCACTTTTTCGATGCCAAGTTAAATTATAACTTGAGGAATCGAAAAAGGCGCTATAAATTAACAACCATGGACTAAATTTGGTTCAAGATGGGTTTGGTTCAACGAAAATTAAAAACAACAATATCATTTATAGTATTAAATTAAACTAGTCAATCCAAGAATTAAAATTAAATTTATCAGTCTAGTTTGACTCACAAAATTTTACAACTGTGAATTGTTGAACTTGAATTCTTAATTAAAATTACAGATTCATATATAATTTTTAATACTATTCAAATTTTATGTGACTGAATCACAAAAGTACTAATTATACATAATAGTCTTGCTTAATCCCAGAATATCAAAGTACAGTGTACCTCATCTTTTCTATCCAAGGATATAATGAAATCACTGTAATGAACGTGAACCGGCGGTTTCGTACCTAAAGATAGGTTCAATAATGTTAAAAAGATTGATTATATGAACTCGGTTAAACTGAACAATCGGTTGTAATAAAACAAATCTTGCTGCCTTGCCGTTCACTTCACCATCGTGCAAGGTGAAGCAGTGCCTATTTTGTTGAAAATTTTAAGTCAATTTAGTAAAATGTGTTGTCAATAAATAAAGAAATGAAGTTTTGAATCACTGAATCCACATTTCATGATAAAGCGAAAAAATATCACAGTTATCAATATTTTTTTATTTTTGACAGCTTGTCTAAATTGTTAGTAAATACTAGCAGTGCACAATATTGAAGACGTTTCTACATTAATTTTCAATGCTTTTGTTTCTGCTTAACTAAATTCTTGTTTGGTTTGGGCGGAGAGTTAGGAGAATAGAAAAACGAAATAATTGAACCACGGAAAATAAAAATATCGGGTGTTATGAACATAACTTTAAATTTTATATTTGTTCATTATTCAGCTATAATGAACATCGAATATTATGAACTGAATATTAGATTTTCAAAAAAAGTTTATAGCCAAGGTTCACTGTAAATTGTCATTTTCTCCTGTAAAACAAATTTAAACACGGAAATAAACTAGAAATAACAAACAAGGAACTTATTTTCTTACAAGAACTGGATCACCCAATTCTGTCAACCTAGATATGGCTCCTGCAAGTCTATAACCGATTTGGGAAATTTGTATTGTATTCATTAATTTCTATGACAAAACGCTGTTAATTGGTCATAGCCAAATTCGGCAATCGTCGGATAAGTATNGGAAATAAACTAGAAATAACAAACAAGGAACTTATTTTCTTACAAGAACTGGATCACCCAATTCTGTCAACCTCGATATGGCTCCTGCAAGTCTATAACCGATTTGGGAAATTTGTCTTGTATTCATTAATTTCTATGACAAAACGCTGTTAATTGGTCATAGCCAAATTCGGCAATCGTCGGATAAGTATGAATATTAGAACTAGTCTTAAATCTAATTATCACTTTCCTCAACAGTATAGTAGATTCAGAATATTCGGACGCTTCACCAAGCCTAATCACAATGGACGTTTGATAATTTTGTTTCATCTCATCCGCATGGCTAATATACCAAATTAAATAGTCTGGCTGAAAGGATCAGGTGCAAATTACTATCACTAAGAAAAAAACACTCACTTCCACAGCCTATTACTATCATCTATTACTAATCTGCAAAAAAAATCGCAAAGATATAATTTAACAGTATGCAACAATAAACCTGAAAAAAACTTCTAAAATTATACCTAGCTAAAAATTTAATAACAAAGCCTGAACAAAAACCCAATAAACCTAACCAAAGTAAAAAAAAATATAAAGCAAAACCTAATAACAACTAACTATANAACCCAATAAACCTAACCAAAGTAAAAAAAAATATAAAGCAAAACCTAATAACAACTAACTATATAAGAAAGACATAACACAAAATCCATAAGAAAAACCTAACAAAAAAGCTATATTAAAGAAAACACTTTAAAAACAATTAAACCTTTAACATACAAGAAAAATTAAAATTGGCAATATACCTAAGAAAAAATATAAACTTAGCAACTAATCAAAAACACTACTAAGAATATCTGGTAGTTGTGCAATGTAGTAATCAAACTACTATCCTCACTGGTAGTTCTTGGTGGACGATTATAAATGATTTTACTCCTATCAATAGTCTAATTGATTGAAAAAATAAACAAAGTAAAAAAATATTTTTTATTTACGTTATTTTGAATATTGTTGTAATAATTTTTTTAAGTGNAAAAAATAAACAAAGTAAAAAAATATTTTTTATTTACGTTATTTTGAATATTGTTGTAATAATTTTTTTAAGTAAAATTTTCACAAACAGTAAGACTGATCTGTTTTAAAACATGTATTTGTAGTAGATAAAAATTGAAAACTTGGAACATCGGTTTCGGACAAGACATTACATAATAGGGTCTATCGATGAGATTTTAGGGTATTAAAAATTCTGAGATTTGTAATGAACTACTGAATTACCGTCGGAGGAAGTCGAACTTAGAAGTTTATAAGGGATAAAAAAAACAGGGTTTTAGGTACATGCGTTATACCTTATGTAATATTTTACAATCCGACTGATCCATCCCAAGTGTCAGTCTATGTTTGAGAGTTGAAGAAAACTATTCATCGAGTTTCTATCAGAGAATATAAGCAAGCATAGTTCATGTGTTAGGAAGGGTCGTGTTACCCATCGACTCAAGTCAGTCTGTTGGAGTATATAGTGAGTCATTTCGTCACTTCCGTTTTCATCTAACCTCCTCTCCGACTTACTCAGACCCATCTTATAAGAAAAAAATATTACTAATCGATTTAGTAAACAAATATACATACCTTACTGGAAGTTAACATGTAAATTTTGGGATATTTACCAAGTAAGCTATATAAATTTAATTACATTGTTACCTTTGTCATAAATATGTATCCTCCTTTTTTTAAACTCATTATTGCGCATCATTTTAAATATCACATAATTATTTGCGGTTTTTATTGTATTTCAATTACTAAAAGTCATACACAGATTGGTTATAATTAATAATGAGCCTATCATTACTGAACCTGACCTTCAAATTTTCATATCTTAAGAGTGCTGTCTCTTACTTATTTTAAACATCGTATAAATCAATGTTTCGGATTTCCGCTCGTGTATAAGAATGATATAATAGTCTACTATAAATAGGAACAATTGGCTTTCCCTGCGGTCAATGGCGTCATAGTTTTATCAAAGAGTTGATAACGGAATTCTGAAAGGCGCTAATTTCTTTTGTATATTTGTTAGCCCACTTGAGTTTTATTGGAGTTGAATAAGCAATTCAGAGATTATGTTTATGAATTTTGCAAATCTAAAGAATTTTAATTAATGGTGTTTATACTTCCATTTGATTACCAATTCAATTTAAGCGAGAATGAATTAACGAGGCTGGAACTTAAGTGGTAAAATATTCCAATTATTAATTGCTAAGTTAATAAAATGTCATTATGGTTAAATTTAGTTCAAGGACCGTAGAATTCACTTAGGGGTTTGCTTTCTTAGGCGAAGTTTTTAATTCTATTGTACAGTAGGTAAGAATAGGATTTTAATTTGAACTTATGTGAACTTTTTCATAATCAAAATGATACAATCTTGAACGATTTCTAAATAAAGTAGTTATCATTGATATTTAACTTGTATTGCTATTGTTTTTTGCAGGCAGCGTGATTTGTGAGAAAGTAATGGAATCGTAGTACTTGCATGTCTGTTTGAAATGAAAAATTTGTGATGGGTAGAAATTTGTGTATCTATAAATGCTCGATTCCATCGATACGGTATGTGTAGAGCGGTTTCTATAAACGTCATCCAAACGATTTCTATGAATATCGATACACTAACAACCTAACAACCTAACATTCATTTGGTTCCAACAAAAATATTTTTGATAGTTTGCATGCTTACACAACTATCTACCATCAACATATAAGCTATGCACAACCTAACCACACTAATCACTTTTGCTTCTGATGCGGATATACATCAAACTACTTGCGATTCTACTGCATGCATTTCTTTAGATAGTTTTCTCAAACAACGTATCACTCATCCTAATGCATCGAGATAAGTATATGTGATACGTTCGGAAGATACGTGTAACTACTCTAACTCTGTAATATCGCTTTAAGGTTAAGCCTAAGGACAGTTAAACCGTTGCTCCGGTCTATTGTGCTTAAATGTTCTAAAATATGCAATTTATAGCTTCAATTTTTACAAATGACTGTTTATTGAAAAATACGTTTGCACAATATACATATGAGAAACATTATTATTAAATACGTATTAATTATATTAAAGGTATTAATTTACTTACATATTAGCTTAGTTATCGAACTATTCCGATGATCAATGTACGCTAACAAGTGAGCCTCAACTTTAGCTAAATTTAGTTGCCCAGCATGAAATTTAAATTATGCATTTGCTCCAAAGCGTATTAACTAGTTATATCCATCCTTTAAGGAAAAGTTGACATTGCTAATTTCTATAACACGAGTGTGTACTCTGATGCAGCATTCTCTTAATGTTTTGAAAAAAAATCCAAGTACTCGAAATTCGGATTGTTTTGAATTAAATATGATTTTTATTTCGACAGTGTTTCTCCTCCATTAATTCATAATTTTTAGAAGTAAGCTTTGGAATTTAATGCGGACTTCTTCTAGAGCTACTAAGGTTTGACCAATTCTAGCTTGTACCAGGGTATCTACCCAAAATTTAGAATCATCATGCAAAGACGTGTGAAAGCAGGTAATTTTGGTATAATTTTGTTGCGTTTCTTAATTTCCTAACGCATAACAATAACATAATAATGAGCGAGCAAATCACATTTAAATTTTGTTGTAGCTAATTTAAGTTTAATCGCACTTTTTCATTTTTATTATCAGAAAACTGACTGTGCTAGTCCACCGAGCTTATATGATGAGCTATTTTAATGTAATCTTGAGTTGGTCATTCAATTGTACTATATAAAAAAACTAAATGAATCTCAACACCGTGCATGCAAATTCGTCTAACAAAGTAAGGTTTGAATTGATGAAAGAAAGCCGCGGAATTTCTTGAAAAATATTGAATGCTAAACGACTCATTTGATTTTCCATTCATATATCACATTTGAAAAATTTGTCAACCTAATCAAATATTAATGCTTCTGTCCAAACAAAAAAGTTGCAGTAAATTTTTTCAGTGAGTCAACTTAATTGTTTTTCTTAACCGTAATTAATAACGTGATGAATAACGAAACGCGTCAATAAATTAGTTTATGACACTTTTTATCACAAGTATACGCACTATTAGTTGTCTTTGAGAATGAATGAATAACTCATGAATCATTTTCTGAAGTTTTTCAATAAACATTACCTCAACTAAAATTGAAACTTCCAATAAGAAGCATCAAAACATTGAAGTCACAAATAGTATCATGGAACCAGAGAAGTGTTAAGAAATTAATATAAATGAGAAACTATTCTTTCAACAAATAAACGACGCTAACGAAAAAACCGAACGTAAACCAAACCAAACCATGAAGGTTTAGGAATAGCAACAAAATGGATGGATGTGAGACATGAGGTATCAGTAGTTTGTATCTGAGGTATCAATCCTTCATAGCAAATGAACCAATCGTTGGCGCCTGAGGTATAAAACGCTTACTTGTTTGCTTGTTGAGGAACTACTAGTTACCTGAGAATAGTAGTATGAAGGTGAACATTGACTGCACATTCCTTGAGTAGCGCTTGTAGGATAGATTTTATCAACTAAAGGTAATTGCAACTGTAACCATAGAAATATTACTATAGTGAAACCTGAATGCTACGTCGTGTATTTGTGGTCATACAAAGTTCAAGTGCCGACTGTAGAAAAACAATGAGTAAACAACTCAATGCATCTCGATACTTAGAAACCTACTTTCTATAAACAATGTTTTGTCACAAATTTTTGAAGATAAACAGACAAACAAGCCTACAAAGAAACAGGCAGACATGATGATCGCAAATACTCTACCGCAAATCTACGGGTAATAAGTGTATGAAATTCCATTCTATTGGTAGATCGACGGGGGAAATGGTCATTCCCAGCCAATTACGCAATCTAATGGTTTTTATAATGGTTTTCTTATGTAAACTCGTTTAACATGATGGATTCTAATGAAGTATTTATTTTCAAATATTTCTCGGACATACGACGTTTACACTGAAATTTTATGATCCACTTTGATTTTTATACATACAAGATACACAATGATTCAGCAACATAGTCATATATTGGGACTCGTTAGAAAGATTCTTTATGTATTGGTATACAATGAATTCTTGTTATAATTAGAGAGAGAGCGAAAGGAGATAATTGGGTTAATAAAACTAGTTTTTTACAGCCTTATAATAAACGAATTGTCTCATTTAAACAGAATATTCATTTCAATAAAAACTATCTGATGTAGTTTAGCTAGTGTCTGAGAAATATACAGTGGCGATGGCGACTAGAAAATGCTCTAACTGGCATAAATGCTTCATGTGGTATAATGAATCATCTGCTATTTAACACATATACAGATTCGCAATATAAATTTAATAAATCCATAAATTTAATATAGCTGAGCTTAACATACAGTCAAGTATGTTTGGTTTATATTGAAGCATATTACACCAACATAGAGCAACCGGTATCCATTGTAATAGTAATTTATACATCTTTGTGCGGCACTATTTTCTGACATAAGTGCCACCATGACTCTCCTATCTATAACTTACATAGGTAATAAAAAGCTATTTCATGTTAGTAAGACACTATCTTATCTCAAATTCTAATTGGTATTTAAGAGTCACTTCTGCCAAAATGGGATATTGTATTGAGATCAATTCGCAAAATAGGTACTTATAAAAATACTCTTACTATTACTTCCTTTCTTTTGCCCTTTTTCCACAACTTTATTTGTTTTGTCTACTATTGCTGGTATTATACCTTTGTATCATTGCGCAAAATTAAAACAACCCTCAGTTTCTGAACCTAACATTCAAATGATTCTGTTTCCTTCCTCAGGGTCAAAAAAAGATTTATTTATTTTGCTTTCTGCTGTTAATTTTGTATGGAATACCTAACTAGAATACATAAAATTTATCACTTTTATCAATTTTTCTTCTTATTTTACTTTCGTGTTCGTCTTTTCAACGAATACCGACTGATATAATTTCTCAATATTGGATTATAACTTAACTTGCTTCGCTTTGCAACCATTTACCAACCGTGTTCCGAACCATCAGATTGACTTTTGTAGTTCATCAAATTTGTGCTGATATACCTATCTTAATTTCATCACAGACAGACGAAGGATATTACTATTCATGGTTTGCAACGAGTTTCCTACCATTTTTATATTTTCATACCACTATTTGCAAATAATGCTAACTTTTGATTAATAACAATATTTGGTTGCATATTTATTATAAATTAATATGAAGATTTTGTATATATATATATATTTGTTTATAGTGTAAGCAAAAGTTGTAATGAGCAGATTATTCTTATCTGTTTTTGCTTAGATTTGCAAATAATCGATACCAATTGACGTACCTTATTGAAACTTTTCCCATTCATAAAAAATAATTTATTAACCGTGTTGTTAGTGGTGGCTATCTCGACAATTCTCTCTGATGGAGAAAGTACCACTTCTCTATCATTGTCTATATAAATGAAATTGTCTATTTAGCATAATCTTATAACCATTTTATCACTATAAGCGAGAGTATATTTTCCTTCATATAAGACAGTTAGAAAGTAATGGAATGCGTTGAATATACCAGATTAATTGAATCAAATTATCGGAAGTTATGAATTATTGCTAATTCAATTTTTAAGTCATTTACAAACATCAACGTGGCTTTCAAATACAGACCGACGCGATCAGAAACCATAACAACCATTTTTGTCTCAATTTGAAATACGAAAGTTTATTTCAGCGTTTCACTTCATTCTGTGTATACAACACACTAACTTTAGGTTACGACATAAAGCATTAGGTACTTTGTATTTATAATCGTCAAGGAAATTTATAAAAATTTATAAAATTTTAAAATGTTCCTATAAATCGTATTCATCACAGTTTGCGTTTTGATTTTACAAGATAATAAAATTTATGAAATTAAAAAATTTTCCTTGTGAAAACTAGAAATTAAAAAAAAATGACTCAATTCAGAAGTTTTGTCACTGTTTATAAAGTAATTTTATAACTTGTATAAACTTCACTGTTGACCAAATGATCATTCAGAGTGAATTTAGATAAACTTTATTACCTTTATAAAGTTTGAAAACACTGCAAACTATCACAGTTTATAAATTTCATAAACTTTATAAATTTCGACTGTATCATGCAGCAGTCAAAGTAACATAGGTTTGTTCTACAAAAACTACAACTTTTACAAACTTGGGAATTGATTATAAACAAAAACTGCCTAGTATAAGTAATAATCTTGTGAATTCACTGTGAATTTCTACGTTTTATTGCAAACAACTTTTTTGATTTGAGATCAAGGATAAATTTTTACAAAAAATATTCACAAGAATGAAGTTATATTATGAAGTCGTATTATGATACGATGATACGAATATGTCATTTCTATAGAAATAATTACTTGCTTTAGTTTGGTTCACTTTCTGCAGTGTCATTTCTAACCGTGACCAGTGAAAATATTATTATTATATGACAAATTTACTGTCTAAAGGAAAACTACTTTTAGCGAAAAAAAAAATTCTTTATCTGAAAATCGGGTTACGTTTAATTATAGGTTTCTCAGTGTAATTATACCTTTCTGTTCGTTTTGAAGAAAAATCCTATCAACTAAAATTAAAAAGTGAGACTGTAAAGAAAAGATTTTTGCCTTTTAAAGGACACAATTGTTTTTCCACCAATGGATGAGTAGTAATTGATTGGCTTGGTACGAATTTCCCTCCTGGGCTACCTAGAGGCTACTCATTCTAACCATACTATACGATACGATACTATAATTCTTGATTGAGCAGATTCTCAATCTCCATTGTAAAAAAAAATTTTTTTTTCTAGTTCCAAGACTCCTTTTTACGAAACCCGAGATGCCTCACATAATAATGGCAGTACATAAATACACAATGCAATTGTGCAATCCGTTTCGCATACCATTGTAATTGACTTGTTTTTTTTTCNCACAATGCAATTGTGCAATCCGTTTCGCATACCATTGTAATTGACTTGTTTTTTTTTCCACATTTTGACTAGGAGTTCATTCAGTTGCAAGAACGATAGGGCTTAAGGCAGTGGTCGACAGTTGAAGTCAAATAAGTAAAAATGGACCCACTAAAAATTCTTGATGAACTTGAAGGTCCACTCACTTCAACTCCTTTAGCAACTTCGCCTGATTGGACGTCAAGCCGCGTAAGTTTAAAAAAAATTAACTTTTAATTGGAAGCGGTTTACGGCTCATTCGTTTGAGTAGTCATACCGTATTTATTCTAATTAAACTCCCGGCTCTATTTTTAAAATTTGATACAAGTGTGGGTTTTAATGGAAGACGAATTCTAGTTACTGAAATCAATTTTTACGTAAATTTGTGCTAAAAAGTATTTGTATTGTTAAATTTGAAAAAAAAAAATAACAAAAATTAGTTNAATTTTTACGTAAATTTGTGCTAAAAAGTATTTGTATTGTTAAATTTGAAAAAAAAAAATAACAAAAATTAGTTAGTTTATTTTATTTCTAAACACATACACAGTCGGTTTCAATATTTGAAAGTATGAGGAAGTAATTTATGCACTTTGCCGAAGAATGTAATATGACTTATTAATTGGGACAAATTATNTTTGAAAGTATGAGGAAGTAATTTATGCACTTTGCCGAAGAATGTAATATGACTTATTAATTGGGACAAATTATCTAATAACTAATTTTTTTTTCACCGGGCATATTTTAAAGGCTTTAGAAGCAGAACTGAGAAATTTAATGTAAATGACTTTTAATGTTAGTAGAATAGAATAGAAAGAATGATTTTTTGAGAATTGAAATTCTTAAATATATTTTGAAACGATGTGAAAGAACAACCAAGAATTTCAAAATTTAATATCTAAAAGCTTTTGTTCTAGTGAATGTGTATCCTTCAATTTTTATACGTTGTTGCCTATTTTCAATACATTTTTTGAAATATTATCACTTTAGTAACTCACTAAACATTCCGCGGCAACGAAAGTTAGTGACTTGCAGAATAAAAGTGTGAAGCTGTGATTAGTTGAAAATGTAAATTTAAAAGTAAATGTTGAAATTAAAAAAAAAAANCAGAATAAAAGTGTGAAGCTGTGATTAGTTGAAAATGTAAATTTAAAAGTAAATGTTGAAATTAAAAAAAAAATTTCATTAATTTTTCTTTAAAAATTTTCATTTACATTAATCTAATTTAACCCATGAGTCTTACTNAAAAAAAAAATTTCATTAATTTTTCTTTAAAAATTTTCATTTACATTAATCTAATTTAACCCATGAGTCTTACTCACAACTCTCTTCCTCGTAATTTTAAATCTTGCAGCTGACTGTGTATCTGTTGAGTATAGTATTAGAAATTTCAAAAAACCAAATTATTCAACCAATCATATTAAAATAAAATATTAACATTAGAATAAGATTCGGTGAAACACTTCATATTTCAGATTTCCCGTCTATTTTCTATATATGTACAAGTCTATAGATACAGTTTATGATAAGGAAATTTGAAAGTTGTATCACCTATCATTGGTTGGATTTCTCCCGCTCGGTAATATGTGGTAAACTCTTAAATAGCAACTTTTACCAACTTACCAGACTATATTATTTTGTTAAAATCCATTGGAAAGTGAATTTTATTTCAAAATTTATATAGTCACCTCAGGTTCAATAATTGGAAGTGTAGCTTCTATCAACGGAAGGCGAAAAATTAGAGTAAATACGGTAACAATTTCGCCACAACACTGATAAAAATGTGTCAATATTAAACTTCACCTAAGAAATTTCTTTTTTGCAAATCATCCTGAGTTGGAAATTTTTTTGTTTATCGTAACATTTGTAAAAAAAAACACAATGAGTAAGTCAAGTGACTGTTAGATCATCAAAAAGTATGAATGGGCTTTACACGACGATAATGTATTTCGTAGGTATTGGCAGACGACACACGAACACTATCATGCCTTGAAGAGATGCTTGGAGAATTTTCCACGCCATCAGCTCCATCGACTCCATCTGTGCAAGCCCAAAAATTTGACTTGACTCTATTGGATCTTCATGAGCAAGGAACAACAAATGNCCAAAAATTTGACTTGACTCTATTGGATCTTCATGAGCAAGGAACAACAAATGCTATGTTGTTAGACTCTAAATGTTTCGATGAGCGAGATTTTCAATGTATATTTCTTACAAATTTAATTTTAAAAAATATTTTCTAAGTACAAAAAATATATATATATATTTTTTTTATAGCTCATCGGAGAGAAGATTTTCCACAAACACATCAACCACTCCGTCCAATTCTCTCACGGTCTATGAAGAAAAAGCTCTCTTCCATTCCGTCCATGACATTGGAGGAAACTCTCGTGCCTGAAGAAATCCATCCACCAATCATACCTCAACCACAAAAACCAATTCCTTTCCAACCGTAAGTACGTTTTAGTTAATATATGTTACGCCTATAGTAGAATCCACAACTTCCGGAAAAAACTTGAATAGTATTCATTTATTTATTTATTTATTTATAGTTCATCCAGTGTCCCACATATGAGTCAGAATGTTCCATTAGTAGACTTTCAAGACATGATGGATAATAATTTAAAAAAAGTTCAATTTGAAGTTGGCGGGACACCTTTCAATATGGACCAACCTCAGATCCCTATATCTGAGAAGAAAAAATATAAGTATATTAAAATTATGAAATTATGTCATAATGAGTATGTCAATTAAAAATTTGTTTATTGTAGAGTTCCAATAGTTGAAGATCCACAAAGGCGCCTGCGCCCAGGTGATCTTCGAGATGGCGCAGGTGTGCCATTACTTCACAGTGGATTGGATTTGGGAGAATTGCCAGAAGTAGATAACGATGATCTTAGCAGTGAGTCATATTAAAGTGATTATTTAAACTTATATTTTAGTGTTTTAAAATGTTCGTTGTGTTAGGTCACAGGTTTGATGATGCAAAGGGATATCGTCGTCATAAGTTTTCAAGCAAAGGTCAAATGTCAGAAGATGATTCTGTACCTCGTTTTAATAAATATGACCATCAACCTCATGAAGTAAGTATTCCAAAAGAGAAAAACTGTAAGAAAATCAGACCTAATATTATTGAATTTGTTTTATGTTTGTAGATTTTTGTTGAACTAGACATTTTGTCTGGACGTGGAGAGAAAAGAGAGTGGAAGGAGTCTGCGCGTTGGATCAAATATGAAGAGGATTTAGAAGAGGGAGCTGATAGATGGGGCAAACCGCATGTGGCTTCCCTAAGTTTTCATTCTCTCATTAACCTCCGACGACTGTTGGAAACAGGTTTCAAACTACCCATATCGATCATGATACCTAAAAAAAATACATAAATTTGATAAATTGAAACCAATATCAAAATTTTTTTTCAGGTGTGGTTTTACTGGATTTAGAAGAAAGAGACTTACCAGGAGTTGCATATCGCGTAGTGGAACAAATGGGAACTAGTGAACTAATTCTTATGGAAGAAAAAGCCTTAGTCCTGCGCAGTCTTCTACTTAAACATCGACATGTCAACGAGAGCGCCAAAGTTTGGAATCTTGCACTCAAGAGGTCACCCGGAAGCCATACGAGTCTCCAAGTGAGTTAATAGTAGAGTGCAAAAAAATTAATATTTTTTGTGACATTTTTTTTTGTCTTTTCACAACTACGCAGACAGTTTTTGAAGACAGGAGTCATCGAAAAGGACTTACGACTGTTCAATCCGTGGATCCTGCGATGCTCCAACACAATCAACGTTTCTCTCGAAGGGGAACTAGCCAAGGTCTCATGCATCCGAGTTCTCTTCCATCGCAAATGTATGGAGGAGGAATGAACATGCGCGAAAGTTCACTACGACGTAGAAATTCCGGTGAAAGTGCACATTTGGAGGTAAGTATGAAACAATGCTTGCATAGAATTAGTAATATGCAACAAAAGTATATTTTTATTGTCATTTGTAGCTAAATATGACAAAAATTGCACCCGGTCTCTCTGAAGAAGATTTAAAATGGATTGAAAAAGAATCTACGCTCATGCGCCAAATCCCAAGTGATTCAGAAGCTACCATTGTCTTAGTTGGAAATGACGATGCTCTACACGGCGTTACAATTGCATTTGTTCGACTCGCTGAGAGTGTATACATGCCAAACATAACTGAAGTACGTTTGAAATAATGGCGCCAAAAATTTTAACAATTTTCGGCTTGTAATTTGCTCACTCGCTGTGAGACTATAGAGTTAAAAACAAAATTAAAAATTAAAATTTCAGGTTCCAATTCCGGTGAGATTTCTTTTTATACTAATGGGGCCAAGTTCAACTGATCTAGATTACAAAGAAATTGGCAGAGCCATTGCAACTCTCATGTCAAATCAGGTAATCCAATTGACACATATAAACATGCGCATTCAATATTTAAAAAAATTTTACACTCATGTATATTAATTTTCTTTTGATTTCAGCAATTTCATTCAATTGCTTACCAAGCAGAGGACAGGCGGGATTTATTAAAAGGAATCAACGACTTTTTGGACGTTTGTATAGTTATACCCCATGGGGATTGGGACAACGACCTCATCCCATTCCATGATCTTAGAGAAAAAAATAAGGCAACACAGAGACGAAAGTTACAACAATCTGCAAAAGGAGAACATCCAAATATCCCTCCTCCAAAACTTATAGAAGAAAGTGGGGCATTGAGAGACAGTCGACAACCATTCAGAAGGAGTGGTCGTCTCTTCGGAGGATTACTCAATGATATTCGGAGGAGATACTCTTTTTATACTTCCGACATTAGAGATGGTATCAACTTTCAATGTTTGGCAACAATTATCTTCCTCTATTTTGCCTGTATTTCTGGAGCAATTGCCTTTGGAGACCTCCTCAGTAATTAAAATTTACAAAATATCTAAATTAATCTACAAAAAACATCTTCAAAATGAAAAAAAAATTGATAATAATTCCTTATATTTAGAGATAAAAACACACGACTATATTGGAATCCCNAAAAAAATTTGATAATAATTCCTTATATTTAGAGATAAAAACACACGACTATATTGGAATCCCTGAGGCACTCGTTGGATCCTCAATAGGTGGTATTCTCTTCTCATTGTTCTCTGGCCAACCACTTATTATTGTCGGTTCTACTGGTCCATCCCTTGTCTTTGATGATAGTCTCTTCAAGGTAAATATAAATTATTTCAGGTTTGTTGACAAGATGACATTATGACTAAGCAATTTTTTAAGTAAAATTTTTTGTTTACAAATTTTTATATAGTTCAAGGACTTTTTTTTAACTTAAGTTTTGCAGGAGTAGTGGGATGGAAGGAGGAGAAATACTGGCCGTGAGGAGTTGGATTGGCTTTTGGATCTCTGTGATTGGCTTATTAGTTGCATGTTTTGAAGGGAGTGTCCTTGTTCGATTTTTTACTCGTTTTACACAAGAGGTTTTCGCTGTTCTCATTTCTTTTGTTTTCATCTATGAAAGTTTCCTCTGTCTTTTCAAGGTGATTCTATATAACTTAATTATATATTTACATAATATTTTTTAAACTACAAGAGACATCTAACCAATAATCAAAAATGAGTCATTGCACCTGCGCGCAATTTGTTCAAATTGGTTTGAAACTGTCTCTTCTAGTAGAAAATTCTCACTTACTAGATTCCACTTGTAGATTTATCAGGAAAACCCTCTTCAGGACACTTATAGGTAATTCCAATTTTCTTATTCTAAGCAAATGACCTGGTTTTAATTTTAAATTTCCCTCATATAGTTTGAACATTAGCAATGTTGCTGGAAATGCTGATGACATGAGGACTGACGGCCAACGACCAAACGTCGCATTGTTCTCTACAATTCTTATGCTAGGAACTTTTTACATTGCCTATTTCTTTCGTCAGTTTAAAAATGGTGCCTACTTGAACAAACTGGTGAGTCGACGACTTATAACCTGTTGACTAGTAATGCGATAACACAGGTGGTGTTAGTTGGTATTGTGACAAGACGTTGATTTGTTGTTTTAGCTACGAAAGATTTTGAGTAATTTTGGTGTCTTGATTGCTATTGTGGTGATGACTTCACTGGATGCCTGGATCCAGAATCCGGTAACTGACAAATTAAGTATTCCTGATGTGAGTGATGGACTCAAGACAACTGATCCTTCGAAGAGGTCATGGTTCATTCAGCCCCTTGCACTTCCTATGGCTTGGATCTATGCCGCAGTCATCCCCGCCTTCCTTCTTTACATTCTTATCTTCTTAGAAACGTCTATAGCTGGGTAAGCTAAGATATTATAAAAAACGTTTCAAAGCAACGCCTACCGAATACATACAAGCAAAACATGCAACCGAACCAATATAATAGTGGGATATATTTCGTCGCCGTTAGAATGATTCCCAACACGTATCTTATCAGCCCAACAGCCGTAGTATTTCCACACACCGAAAAACACAAGTCCTTTAAGCGAACACAACCACAACCCCTAGCAATAACACCAACTTTCCTCGTGATTCGCAACCAAACTACCGCATTTTTATAATCGAGCTGGCGTGTGCTAATTGACCGGTTTTTGTTCAATCATTAGTTCGCTTCTATGACGTCTGTCAGGTGCAGACAATTTGGGTTAGAGCTGTTTATGCTGTTTGACATCCTATTCTTAATACTTTCTGCTAATTCTAGGTTAATCGTGGGAAAACGTGAACTGAAATTACGGAAGGGTTCAGGGTTCCATTTGGACGTATTTATTCTTTGTCTCATCAACACTGTCATGGGATTCATGGGACTTCCATGGGTTTCATCCGCCATTGTTCGCGCTGTGTCACATGTAGTTGCTCTGACCATCTTTTCAACCAACAATCCACCTGGGGAGAAGCCTCTGCTTATTGGTGTCAAAGGTACACATTGACTTATCTAAAGGTAATTTTTGACCATTAATTACAAAGTATACTTTGTTTCTAGAACAACGTGTAACGTCATTTATAGTAAGCGTCCTACTTGGGTGCTCCGTTCTTATGGGTTCTCTACTCAAACTCATCCCCATGGCTGTCCTTTTCGGTGTTTTTCTCTATATGGGTATCTCATCGATGGCGGGAATACAATTCCTCCAAAGATTCAAACTCATTCTCAAACAACCAGAGAACTATCCAGAAGTTCCATATGTGAAGCGCGTGAGTTGGCACCTAAACTACTGATTTTTAAGAAAACAGTATTTATTGTTAAGGCGGCATTTGCATAAGCCTATAGTTAAGCAGAATATTTCCAAACTTGGCACCAATGCAATAAGCACTGTCCAACATTATAATACAAAGAATAGACGAGCTAATTTTAGCCCATGACCTTCATTAGAGAAAGATGCTAAAGAACTATTCTGAAATCTGTATGGAAATTTTCAGTTCCTGGAAAGTAATAACAGTTTTAGATAAAGTATTCAAAAGTAGGATAAACGACGTAGAAAATATCTAATTTTTAGGATAAATCGAATAAACGTTATGAATTTTTGAAAATTAAAATGTTCGAATGTTTTTTTGAAATGACAATCTATGAAATAAGGACATCATTGTCTTGAAAAAACATCAGAAAATTTCAATTTTCAAAAAATCAAAACATTTTTCTAGTAATCGTGAAGACCTGATTTTTTTTAAGGTTCTATTTTACTTTTGAATGCTACATTCAAAATTGTGAACTTGTTCTTAGAAAATTATTAAACCACCTGTTTTCTTCAGAAAAGGCAGGGAATCAATTTTCTTCCCCCTGGCTGATTCATGTGGGACTGTATAAACACGAGTTTCAATTTTACAGTAACGGCTTTGCTTTCATTTTCACTCCAAAAAAATCGAAATGTTTCAGTGACTAATTCAAAATTTGACATTCTAGGTTCGTACATCAAAAATGCACCTTTATACGATACTCCAGACACTTTTTTTGTGTGTACTTTGGGGTGTGAAAGAGTCCCCAGTAGCTCTGGTACTCCCATTTGTTATTATCCTCCTTGTACCATTCCGATACTTTGTACTTCCACGGTTCTTCACGTCCAACGAATTGAAAGCAGTAACTTACATTTGATTTATGTGAAAATATTTCAAAAGATCATATAATAATTTCAACAATTGTATTCAGCTGGATTCCCACGGTGGGGAAGAAGAGGAAGAAAAGAAAGATGGAGCAGTAGAACATATTCCTATGGACTCACAGGAACTGAACAAAAAAACAAAAAACGGACATGGCGGACTTGGGCTTTCTGATGATCTTCATTTGGAATCTAGGAGTTTGACAACGGAGGAACATGGTCGACTAAGTTTTCGAAGTATCTGACAATTCGAACGTTTAAGGACTCCGTCATTTCACATTTACACAAATTTATTAATATTTTCTTTAATAAAAATGGATTTAGAAATTGAAGTTTTATTCGTTGACGAAAATCCAGTCTAGAAAAATCCGATCTGGAAACTATAGCCTGGAAAATTCGGCCTATGGAAAATTTGGGCTAGGAAAATTCCTCCTTTAAAAATATATAAAAAATTTTTACGAATTTATGCCAAAAAATAATTTTATTTAGGTTTCAATCTTTTTTGTAGGGTTTATTACGTTTTCTTTAATTTTCTTGTAGGTTTTCTTTATATTTTCGATATAAT